>LPNX010842531.1:162888-188633 GCA_001517045.1 Pseudotsuga menziesii | reverse complement strand
TGTGCTTGTCTATCTTTCAGTGATCCTGTTTATATGCTTTTGTTATGAAAATGAAATGAAGTACTGATATCTTAGCTAAGCATATGAAAATTTAACATGATCTTCTCAAAGAAACTAAACCACCTTGCTATTCTAAATAACGTTGCACATTCTAGAAATTTAATGGCCCAACTTGTGTCTGTAGGTTCAAACCTGTTAATATTTCCACTCTTTCTCATATCTACACTGTAACTTGTCTTGTGTAATTCTTTAGGAAACTTCAAAGATTTCCAAACTATGTCTCTGCAACAGTGAGACTCATAACCCAAACTAAAAAATCATGACAGTTTCAAAACCACGATTTTCTCAATGATATTCACACAGCTTCATACATTTGTCATGATAGAGGGAACATGCTTATGTACATGTGTCATGATGTATTAAACAGGTGTATGGAAAGTTCCCGATATCTTTGACTAAAATGGCCACGCTATATCATCAAACAACCACTCCTTCCATTGATTCATGATTCCTGTGGCGCTTTATTATATAGATCCTGAATTTTTCTCTACAGGAATCTCCTCTTGACATATTTGACAAAAATCTCAAAACAAGGGTTAGACCTTGGATATACACCTTGGAATAAATTTTAAACAACATTTTCAGACTTTAAAAGACATATAATACTTAATAAGCCATTAAAAAGAAAACTTAAGAAAGAAAAGAAATAAATTAAAGCAAACTATAACCTATAAAACAAAAAAAATGCATTTAAAATTATTAAAATTTAAAACAAGCTCAAAATGAAAAGTACATGAGAAATAAACTTTTGAAAAACAACACACAAAGACTAGGAACAATTTTCAGTCTTAATAGGCCGAGTCCTTATCTATTGAAGAAGATGAAGTGAGGACAATATCTAAGTTCAAGGATACTTAGGTGGCTCTTAGGGAATATTCTTTTCTGGGTAAGTTAAAATCTCTCTTTCCATCCTTTATGACTCGCTTGGTTCTAAGGAGGTTGAATTTATTGGAAAGGTCAAGGGGAGAAATATATTTGGTGTTTAGCATAAGGGAGTCCTATCCTCAGTTCCTTCTTTTGGTCTATTTGAAGGGGTTTTATGTTCATAGGGGGTGTGTAGGGAGTCTACAATGGTATCATATTTTGGGACTCTCGTTATTGGTGTAGATAGTAAGGAGGGATCAGTTTTAGGACACTTACCTGGGGATGTTTTAGGTGGGAATGTTTTTGGGGTTATTTTGGTTGATGAGAATTGTGTGGTGATTGAAGGTGTTGTAAAAACTGTAGAAGGAAGTTGTAGTGGGGTTGCACCCATAGTTCCATCTTATAAGGAGATTCTTCAGAAATCCTTGATCACAATATATAAGACATGTTCTTCTCCTATGGTTGAGCATCCTTAGGACACTCCGGTGGATCATCGGAATGTCACTATTCATAAAAAAATAAATCAAATTAAGGAAAAGGGAGGTACATGGTGGTTTTGCCTCAATTAGTGTAGAAGGTGATAATTTGTTGTTTGGTGTTATTGATTTTGTTATGGTTTCAGCTTGTTGTGAAGAAGAGTTGAATGTTCCTTATTTCGCCCTTAGAGATGTTGAGCCTCGATGTATGGGTTCCTAATGACATTGTGTCCTTCACTGTTATAGGGGTAGGGGGATCCCCTAAGTATTTAGCCATAAATATACTTTTTGATCTCGAAAAGTCAGACATCGTTCTAATTTAGGAGACAATGGTGCTAGGTTCTAAGGCTTGGGATGTCTTTCTGAATCTCCTTATGGGTTGGGAATGTTGCTAGGTTGATGACTGTGTCCGGTCTATAGGTTTATTATCTGCATGGAACCCTACAGTAGCTAATTTAGCTCCCTTTTAAACCTATGCATGTATTCTTTTGGAAGGATGCTTCAAAGATATGGATCATGTGTTTAAAATTATTAATTGTTGCAGGCCATACTCATATCATTAGTTGTTTTGGAGTAAGGTAGTCGATTCAGACATTTTGTGTGATCCTTCGTTTATTATTGGGGGGATCTTAACCTGGTCATATCTACAAATGATATTTGGGGAGATTCCATGAGATTGAATCCACTGTTTATTTTTTTATAAATATTTCCAATACTTCAAATCTTCTTGATATTGTTATGATTCCGATGGTTCCAACTAGGAGGAATTGACGCACTAGGTCTGCGAGCGTGGCTAAATGCCTTGATCAATTTTTCAGGTTGATAACCTCTCTATCATGGTTGGAAGACTTCATTTCTGGGTGGAAGGGGTAGTAAATATATCTGATCATTTTCCTATTTTCCTACAACTGGAAGGGGTAGTAGATACAATTTGTTATTCTTTTAAATTCAACCATGGTTGGTTGAGTTTGTGCTAGAAGTTGTCTTCTGACTATTGGATAGACAATCCTAGCTCATCTTAAGCTCAAAGAAAGAATTATTGGATTAAATGAAGAGACTGGAATGGATTTTAAGGTAGCTTGTGAAAGGGGTCAAGAGATTATTACAAATTGAACAAGCATATGAAAGTAACATAGATAGCCAGACTTAATCAAGCAACATATTGATGATGGCCAAAGTTCAAATCTTATAATATGTGGATCAACAAATAGTTCATCACATATCAACATAAAATCCATACTCAGAATAACATTCTAAATATGGAATCTGAGGTACTAAACAAGAGCATGAGCATTTACAATGAAGACATCAATATAAAGTATTTCATGGCAGTGGTCAATTTAAATAAAATTGCACAACATACAAACTTAAAAGACACCTAGAGCTTGGCTCAAAATAGATAAAGCATACTCTCCAAGTTATAGGCCTCCCATATATAATAAATAGATTTTGTTTCAGAATTCATAATATAACTCATGACCTCCTCATAATATGAGCCTCTTGGTTGGAACCCACATACATTCCAAAATAATAGAATTTATAAAGAACACCTATCTAGATTGTTACAAATGTTTTTGGAACAATTCTATCAATAAACTAAAAATAGAAAAGATCTTTGATTTATGCTAGAATCTTGGAATTGTTGAGATCGAATATCTTTGAATTTGTTATCTACAGTTTATTTCTTGATTGATAATCTTCAGCTGTCAGGATCCCTTCCACCTTGAAATTCTAAGAATAATCCTTTGACTATTGATGATCCCCTACCTCTAGATACTTTACAAGAGGTTCGGATCTGATCTATCTTCAAATTTTGCAAGAATAATCTTTGACAAATACTCTGCCTTAAAATCTAGGATATAGGATTGATTTCCACCAGATATTTCTCCATTTATAGCTTAGAAAATTGTGTGATGTGGGATTGATACTAGAATTTCTTTATTTAGAGGATTTATTCTATTCAATCAACAAAAACAACAAGAATGTCGAACAAAAATCAACATAATGCCCAGAAGATAATAAAGTGCGTCCTGATGAGCTCCGTTGGATCCTTTGAACACTTGGTAATATGAGCTTGAATACATGCTTGGTGAACTTTGACATATGGTGCTTTGTGCTTGACTAATCTCCTCTCTGTTAAAGATCTGCAATATGTTATTTAATTATCCTATAGCTTTGGAATATATTTGGAATATATTGTAACACAAGGCTATTTTATGGGGCCTTCACTGTTTTAGCTTCCCTCGATGCAATTTTCAAATCTACCAACCGGATAGGAAATGAATTAATACATGATAAAGAATAGCATTCATATTGAATAAGCACCACAAGTGCACACTTTGAAATTCTTAGGTGGTATCCTATATTTTTTCAATATGAAATATACATTCACAAGAAAATGCATGGCCCATTTATCAAAATCATAATCAACAATATCATTCCTGTGAAAAGGGAATAAGTTGCAAGTACCACCATAAAACCTTTGTCATTCGGCCAGTGCTTTTAACATTATCAGTTTTGCCTCAAACATTTGGCATTGACATTTGTGTTGATATCTATTGATCAATTATTCAAGAAATTCTTTAATTGTGATCATTTCAACCTTAATAAAATATAGAATACACTATTAGAAACCTTCGTTCTTTACAATTGATAGCATGCGACACATGCTTGTTAATACTTGAGTGTTTTTCATGGCTTTTATCTTGACACTTGGGCGTTTGCATAAAACTCGTTGATCTTGGGATTTTATTCCACATGCATACAAAGAACAAGTATTTTAATTTG
The DNA here is from genome assembly GCA_001517045.1 of Pseudotsuga menziesii. NCBI lineage: Eukaryota > Viridiplantae > Streptophyta > Pinopsida > Pinales > Pinaceae > Pseudotsuga > Pseudotsuga menziesii. The sequence goes on along the minus strand of LPNX010842531.1, from coordinate 184,446 downwards.
AATATAAAAGGGTGTCCTCAAACATGATTAACTTGTAATTCATAAGCTACGGAGTCGTGGACTTCATAGGCGCTTGGTGTGAGTGCTTTGAGAGTCGACGAAAAAAGGTTGAGACTTGTTGTTGTCAAAACCTTATCGTTGGAATCGATGAGGACCAAAACACTTTACAAAACCAAACTCATGAACTTAGCATAAAATAAACATAAAATATTATTTTAAATAAACTATATAAAATAGTTTTTTTAAATAATATAATTTAATATTTACTTTTGCTTTTACATATATATTTTTGGTTTTGAAAATAAAGTTATTTGGAAAATCGACATTTTCAAATAGTCAAAGAGAATAAGGTATTTTGAATGATAACTCACTCAATGAAATGTTTGGAGTGACGATAAACGGGTTACGCTCATACAAAAACTTAGTGTTTTGGTGAAATACTAGTGGATTTTTCAAAAAACGTAAGTATACATTTTGGCAGCAAAAATTGAGGTCCATCTTTACATTTGCATTGCCCGAATGTAAAAAATATGTATGGATAAGATCCTAGTACCAACATCTGGCTCTAGCTAAGGATGGAGTCATCCTTGCGAGGATCCAAGAACATGAAGATCAAGCGCCTTCTTCTTGAACCGATCTCTTATATATGAACACCTGAAACTTGCCTTGCTCACTCTACTCCGCAAATCAAAAGTTGTAATATGTTATGCTCATTAAAATGACCCTGCAATGCAAACAAAGGTTTCCCTGCAACTGAGAATAAGAAACACCATACTCCATTTGCCTGATTCTTATTAACCATTTTCAACATGTTCCAAATCTTGCAACCTTGCTCTTCTAACTGCGAAAAACAAACTTAAAGCACACTATAAACTGAAACTGATCACTCCAAACCAATCTTGCTGAAAGAAAACTTCACACTGCAAATTGAAGGAAATGCTTGAAACATCAAGCTTATTTATTTACAACTCCTACACCTATTTTGCAGACACTAATATGATAATTTATATACAAACTTCCAAAGCAGCCAAGCAAAAATTGGACTGCCAGATTGGCTGTATTATTTGCAATTGAAAGAAAATATACATAAATAATATAAACTTTGCAAAAAATAGTGAATTAGTAGCTTATACATGTTGTTGTAATTTGTTTGCGGGCGCAAAGTTGCAATATTGAAGACTCCTGGAAAGATTGATTCTATATAAGTGGCCACCAGATCTTGAAAACCATGACATAGTTCTTGCTGATATAGAAGACCATATTGCTGATATACATTTTTTTATTCATTCATGAGCCCATAATCCTTTTGAAACAACCCATCAATATCACTTGTTTTGTTACAATCAGAGACAACCACAAATTCTTGAAACTGTTGATTTATTTCTTAGGAAGGAAATACTTGAGCACCATTTAAAATATTAAGACAATCATGAGAGTCAAGAGGCTGTAATACAATTTTATCAATTTCAAGAGCTAGAAAATCATGCACAATGAGATTTGGTTTTTGTTGAATTGTTTCTTCATGAATTTGATGGGTATTAACATCTTCAGTTTCATTCTCTTCTCGTGAATAAAATCCTTGACTGAAATTTGAAAACATATGATCCATAAGATCATCATAACTAAAAAATGGCAGTTGATTTCCTATATCAACAGTAAGATGTTTAGGAGCAACAACTTCTTCTCTAAAATGATAGCATGATAATCTCCTAGCATGAGTTAAGAAATTTCTATTATGATAAACTGAAAGTATATTATCAGCTAAACAATCATCAAACTGATTTGAAGAATGACCACAAGTATCGTTTATACCCTTGTCCATAGGAAGATATGAAAATGATGAAGAAAAATGTCAAAAATCTCAATCATACTTACATTCTTCTTCTTGTTCATGTGCTTGCATATCTTCACCATGAGCCTGATCTCAAAGCCCATTACAAGCCCATAAGTTTTCCTCAATTTATTCATCATCCATAAACAATTGTGCTAAAGATGAAGATATCCTTTCTCTCGAAAAAAGGACAATATCTGGATGTTGAGTTGCTATATAGTAAACCATGGCAGCAATCTCAGTAGGACAGATCTCCAAAGGCATGGTGCAAATGAAATTGTAAAATCTCTTGTTGAAAAAGGCCAGAACTTCATCCTTCCCTCTTCTCAAGGCATACAACTTATTTAAATGCAGATCAAAGGATTTGTTCTCTCCCTAGTATCTCAAAAATGTATTATAAAACTCATTCCATGAACAAATGTAATGAGACTCAAAATTTCTAAACAAGAAAACAACATCTCTAGCCAAATATTTGGAAAATAACCTCATAACAACATCTCGTGTACAATCTCAAAATGGTCAGTGAAATTATGGAAGGATTCTAAGTGATTTTCTACTGTGATATGATCTTCTCTAGTAAACATAGGCAAATATTTTGAAAACTTGGGAGGGTAATGATGAAGAGAAGATGAGAACCTTAAATATTTAAAACATTTCTATATAATTTTTTATTGAACATTAGTGGGTCGAGGGCGAGGTTCAACATGCCGATTGCGAGCTTCAAAAATGATGATAGAACGTAGTGAAACAAATCTATTATCTATGGGATGACAAAATAATCAGGTTCAGGAGACATGGGTAGATGTACATCATGTTGCACATGTATTTCAAATGAAGGAACACGATCAACATCAATAATGCAAGAAGAATGCAAAATTTCTTCATCCAAAGAGGGATATGCAACTGAAGATTTATGATCATCAGAGTAGACAAAACAAAATATGATTCTTTTGACATGCAATGGGAAAGACTGGAAATAACTGATGAATAAGGAAAAAATTTCATGGAGGAGACTAACGAGCTGATACCTAGTCTTTCCTTTTGGATTCTTCATTTCTCTGTCAGCAAATTTTTTTCTTCAAGTGGAGCCTTCTAACATGGAGCCGTTAGTGAATGATTTGCAGTCAAACTTTTTTCCACCTCTTGTTCACCATCAATAAGAGGATCTACTCAATATCAGAACCCCAGGGAATATGAATCCGTTCCTCTGATCCCCAGCAACAATGCCAGAAGATGTTTGTGCTAGAATTTGTCTCCTAACTGCTGGAGAGACAAGCCTGTCTCATCTTAAGCTCAAACTCAGAATTATTGGTTTAAATGAACTGATTGGAATGGATTTTAAGGTAGCTTGTGCAAGGGTTCAAGAGATTATTACAAATTGAACAAGCACATGAAAGTAACATAGATAGCCAGATTGAATCAAGAAACATATTGATGATGGACAAGGTTCAAATATTACTCATAACATGTGGAACATATAGTTCATCACAGATTAGCATAAAAGCCATACTTAGAATAACATTCTAAACATGGAATCAAAGATACTAAACCAAAACATGATAATTTATAACGAAGATACCAATATAAAGGATTTCATGACAGTGGTCAATTTAAATAAAATTGCACAACATACAAACTTAAAAAACAACTAGAGCGTGACTCACAATATATAAAGAATCCTCTTCAAGTTGCAGGCCTCCCATATATAATAAACATATTATGTTTTAGACTTCATAATTTAACTCTTGACCTCCTCGCAATATCAACCTCTCCGCTGGAACCCACATACATTCCAAAATAATAGAATTTATAAAGAACACCCATTTGGATTGTTACAAACTGTTTTGGAACAATTCTATCAATAAACTAAAAATAGAAAAGATCTTTGATTTATGCAAGAAGCTTGGAATTGTTGAGATCAAACATCTTTGAATTTGTTATATAGAGTTGATTTCTTAATTGATAATCTTCAACTATCAAGCTCCTCGCCACCTTGAAATGCTAAGAATAATCCTTTGTTTGTTGATGATCCCCCTTTCTCTAGATAATTTGCAAGAAGTTCATATCCGATCTATCTTTAAAATATGCAAGAATAATATTTGACAAATCCTCTGCCTTAAAAATTGGGATATAAGATTGATTGGCACCAGATATTTCTCCATTTATAGCTTAGAAAATTGTGTCATGTGTGTTTGATACTAGAATTTATCCACTTAGAGGATTTATTCTCTTCAATCAACAAAAAAACAAGAATATCAAAATGAAAATCAACATAATGCCTAAAGGTTAATAAAGTACATCTTGATGAGCTCCGTTGGCGCCTTTCAACACTTGGTATTCTCAGCTTGAATACATGCTTGGTGAACTTTGACATCTAGTTCTCCGCGCTTGACTAATCTCGTCTCAATGTAAAATATCTGCAATATGTTATTTAATTATCCCGTAGCTTCTTGTAACACAAGGCTTTTTTCTGTGACCTTCACTATTTTAGATTCCCTTGATGTGATTTCCCAATCTACCAACATGATAGGAAATGAATTAATAAATGATCAATAATATCATTCATATTGGATGAGTGCCACGAATGCACACTTTGAAATTCTTAGGTGATCTCCTATATTTTGTCAATATGCAATCTGCATTCACAAGAAAAGGCTTGGCCCATTTATCATAATCATAATCAACAATATCATTCCTATGACAAGGGAATAAGTAGCGACGTCCACCATTAAACCTATTATTCAAAAAGTACTTTCAACATTATAAATTTTTCCTCCAACATTTGGAATCCACATTTGTATTAGTATTGGAATCCACATTTGTATTAGTATTTATTGATCAATTATTCAAGAACTTCTTTAATTGTGATCATTTCAACCTTAATAAAATATAGAAGAAGACACCGCAACGCTGGCCAACAAGAATATCGCTTTCCCATGTTGATATTCGCTCCTCTTAGACTGAGAGTGATGAATACACGGTTATAAACCTTCGTTCTTTACAATCAATAGCATGTGACACATGCCTGTTAATACCTGAGTGCTTTTCATGGATTTTATCTAGACACTTGGGTGTTTGCTTAAAACTTCTTGAGCTTGGGATTTTATTCCACATGCATCCAAAGAAAAGGTATTTTAATTTGCATATAAAAGGGTGTCCTCAAACCTGTTTGGCATGTAATTCATAAGCTATGGAGCCGTGGAATTCATAGGCGCTTGGTGTGAGACTTGTTGTTGGTCAAAACCTTATCGTTGGAATGGATGAGGAACAAAACGTTTTACAAAACCAAATTCATGAACTTTAGCATAAAGTAAACATAAAATATTAATATAAATATACATATTTTTAAATAATGTAATTTAATATATATTTTTACTTTTACATTGTATTTTTGGTTTTGAAAATAAGGTTATTTGGAGGGGTTCTGCAATGTTTGGAGAGGTTTAGGTCTATGCTTGAGGGGTTCTGCAATGGATCATTTGAATTTAAAATTCAAAGAGATAAAATCTGTTAATATTGAATGGAAAAAAGTTGTGAGACACGAATGAAGGAAGATTTGGTTAATTTGGAAGTTGAAAAACACTCTATTTTTTTTCTAAATTTTCGAGGGCTCTCTTCGATGAGGATAGAAATCATTTAGTGGCTTTGGAATCTAATAAGCATAAGATTTGATAGTTGGAGGATGAATCCTGGAGTTTTAAGAGCTGAGCAACATGGTTAAATGTCAATGGTAGCAATACAGTCTGATTTCATCTCTCGAAGGCCTTGTACTGTTTGATATCCCTAGATAGTCTTGAATACACAGTCCAGTTAGTTAGATATTCATCTTGATCCAACCCCACACTCATTATTGAGTGAACAAAAGAATAGTTAAGTTACCAGGCATCTTCGAGTTACAACCTAGAAGAGTTTCCTAGAGTGCTAACAAATTGGCGCTGTTGCCGGGGAGAGGAGATTGAAGCTCAGCTTCCTTCGGAGACGACATAGATCCAGCTTTGATGATAGACAAAGTCTAGACATTATCTCGGTTGTAATTATCTATCTGGCGACTCCATGAAGGGCGAATTCAGTGGTGACTCCACAATATTCAGATGTCAAAAGCATTTGCTGCACACCTCTCAACTTCTCTTCAGTTCCTGGTTTCCCACATCTAGTACCTGATATTTCAGAATGGGGAGATTTTCTACCTGTCTTCAAAGAGGAGAAAGAAGACAATCCTGCAGAACACCTCCTCAAGTTTCATGAATGCATGGATCTATTAGATTTGCAGCATGAAGATGTTCATGCATTCATTGTATGGTGATGCACGTCAGTGGTATTTTTCTTTACCTCCTTCCATCATTTCATCATTGAAGGATTTTCACAAAGTATTCACTGAGCACTGCAAAAGGTATTTTTCAGATGAGTTTGCATTTGATAATTGTTGTGATGAATATCAATTACATTATAAGGTTGAGGATGTAAATAGAGAAGGATCTCTCCCTCACAATATGCAGCAGCCCTTAAATGATCTTTAGAAAGATAACCATAGTATAGATGCTTTTGACATTGTATCAAATGCCTCTTCTGACTTATGGTGTCAAAAAGATAAGTTTGTCCCCTTTGAAAACCATAAAGATGATTATCAGATTGACATGTCAGCAGGAGAAAGTTTCGGATCTACAGCAAATACTAAGGGCAGCCCACAACTTTTAGTTTTGCAGACAAAGGGGAATTACAGTAGACATAAAGAGGAAGATCACGAACAAAAGGATCCAGATAAGTAGTCCATCCTATATGTTTCTCCGATAGAGGTTGAACAATCCACATCTAGCATTGAGATCAGTGAAAGCAATCAGCAGCAACATTTCAGTCTTCAGTTGGAACAACTGCTTGAAGAGGTATTCTTTTCTGATTTTGATGACCCTGTTGCTGATTATCTGGAGTCTATGAGCAGCATAAATGTCAAAATTTTCTTGTCAGACGAAAGTTGGTTCTGTTATCTTTCTAAACTACATTTTTGCATGATATGGATTCCTTTATTTTTTGGGTCAAGATCAAGGATGTTATCAATAGATCAATTTCTGACATGGCTTCATTGGAAGCATAATGTCACTTGATAAAAAACAGTGCAGTTGGTTAATGTAGAAGTAGGCAGGAGAATAAGCTCTTCATACGAGCAGATAGATTATGGTTGTTGATTTCTTGAATAAATAGAGCAAGCTATAGGCAGGCTACATTTCTTGAATAAGTAGAGCAAGCTACAGGCAGGCTATAGATTTTTAGATGATTAGTTGCACAGGCCAAATGACTCCATAGCCCAATGGAACACTAGACGATAGGTTTGAATTTTTTACAGGAAAGGCATTGGATCTGTGGTTCTTGAAACCTCATAGGGAGGCTTTCATCCCCGAGTAGGAGCCAGATGTTATCTCCTCAAGTAGTTTTGTAAATTTTGAGGAGCTTCAATCATTTACGTTTAATTTTCCATTTTTCCTTGGTCATTTGCCATAATTCATATTTTTAAAATTCCCCATTAAGCTCCCATTAATCATGTTTGCTCGAGAGTCTTGCTACTCTGTCTTCAACCTACATTACAAAAAATAGAATAATTGTTACCTAGTCTATACATCTCAAGTTATATCCACATGTCATGCCATTCTATATGCAAGCCACACATGCCTAATTTACAAGCTAAGTCGACATGTCAAGTCATGAGTCAACTATAAATCAATCCACGAGTCAATACATAAGCCAAACAAAGCCAAATGCAAACATTGAGTTTTAATAAAATTGGTTGATAGTTGTATTGCACAAGTATCTTGTATAGTTCACTTTTTGGAGCAGGGTAATTTAGATAGTAGTGAATTTAATATTACAAAATTAGTTCTAAATAAATCTATCTCAAATATTGCCACGGTCATGGAAGTTAATGACTTCTCCAGTGATCAAATGAAAGGCATAAACTAAGTAAGGCAAGGCAAGGCTCATGTTCTTCCTTTCAAAGATAGAGCATAATAGCTTGTAGAAAGGAGCAAGAACAGATAGGAAAACAGATTATATTATTGTAATGAGTTCATACAAGGCAGAGAACTGAACTGAGTTCTTGTTTGGCTCAACAACCTAATATATACAATTTACAAACAGTTACAAAATAACTACCTGTCGGTTCAGTGAACCGACACGACTTTTAGTTAGCCGACTTAATCTTCTAGTTTAGTTGGCTGACCGACTTAGTCGGCTGATCGACTAAGTCAGCCTATTGACTTAGTCGGTCGATCGACTAAGTCGGTCTTCGTTCAAGTCGACTTTGTCGACTTGCTCCTTTCTACATCTCGGATCAGCTTAAGGGATGCAAGCTCGTTGACCGACACAGAAGTCGGCCAACTCCTCAAGACTTTGGCCAAGGAAGTAAAGACAAGGATTGCATGAAAAACCAAAGAGCTCACCGACAAAAATACAGAACAGGTTGAGTTTCTCGACAAGTGCAGGACTCTAGCTCAGTCCGTCATACTAGGACCTATCGAAGTTGACACAGATAGACCGCTTGAACGAGCATATCAGCTTTTCGAGAGCATTGTGTCGACCATCCAGGCACATCTCCAAGAGACAAAAGAAGAATAGAAGGAAGAGACTGCCTGACTGCTACTGGCACAGCACACTGCCTTTTCAGAGGCATACAAAGTGCTACAAGACCATATGGAGGATTCTGTCGTCACCGAAGAAGTATTAAGAGATTGGCCTACTCACTATGGGCAGGTCTATCAGCAGACATGACAGACTCGTCAAGGCATTCAGGCTTTGGAGGGCAGGAAGACAACAGAGGCAGCACTCAGGAAGACAATAGAAGAACAAATAGTGCTGGAGACCAACAAGCTGCAGAAGCTGGAACGGGAAGCACATCAGTGGGTGCAACATGCTCTTCCAAACTTAGAGAAAGTCAACATCATCTGCCCACAGATGAAAAGACTCATTGACGCAGCCGAAGAATAGAACCAGATTCTGGGCCCCAACATGGAGAAGATCGCGAAAGTCCCACTCTCCAAAAAGATGTCGGTCCTGTCAAGCTTAACTACATTAACGATCGACATCTAGAAAGATTTGCAGAGTTGGACGGATTTTCAACATCACCTTGCCATCACAGCTCCGGCCATTGTTGAGATCTGCATCCAGAAAATACCAACCATCTGTCTACACAGTCCACCACAATAGCATTCGACAAACATCATTTTGTACCTCCCTGTTTCTTCGGGACGAAGAAACTTTTTGTTCGTGGGGGAGATGTAGAAAGGAGCAAGTCGACAAAGTCGACTTGAACGAAGACCGACTTAGTCGATCGACCAACTAAGTCGATAGGCCAACTTAGTCGATCAGCCGACTAAGTCGGTCGGCCAACTAAACTAGAAGATTAAGTCGGCTAACTAAAAGTCGTGTCGGTTCACCGAACCGACAGGTAGTTATTTTGTAACTGTTTGTAAATTGTATATATTAGGCTGTTGAGCCAAACAAGAACTCAGTTCAGTTCTCTGCCTTGTATGAACTCATTGCAATAATATAATCTGTTTTCCTATCTGTTCTTGTCTCTTGTCTCTGATTTGTAGATATATATGTTTTAGTATGTATTATTGGTAACCCTATGTGATCTATGAGATTACAACATAGCTCAATATAAATGAGAAGCTATGAAAGATTGATTCCTCTTGTTATTTGAAGCTGGAAATAAGAGACAGATTTAAATATAAGACGAAATGAATAAATCAACTCTTTGCAATTTTGAAGCAATTAAAATGACTTCCTTTTCGGTGGCTAGTCGTTCTTGTACAGGCATCTTTAGCAGCCAAAAACAAGGATTTCAATGGCTTAATCACTGTAAATTTTTCTCCCAAGCTAGCGGAAACAGAATGAAGGGCAGAGATGTATTCTTTTTGCACATATCCAAGTTTTGTCATTCTAAACTGCATGAGGATGATTTCTGAATAAATATTATAATTAAGAGCATCAGATTTAGTGCTCTGTTCAAGTTTTAAAGGTGCCAGCAAGGTGAAAAAGATAAAGCTTCTTGTTTATTTTTGGCAAAAGATGACCTGCCAGTCCTCCAGGTGGCATTTTCGACCTTATTCATCAGCCTTTGAAGGCTTTCTATAGCTGTCAAAGAAATAAAGACTAGAAATATGGAGATGGCCCCCTTAAATAGGATTCCTTCCTATTTTCCATTAAACTATTTTAGTTGTCTATTTTTAGAAAATTCAATCTAGTTTTTCAGGATCTTGAACTGTTTTGTAAAGGGTATAAAAGCCTGTGACTTCTGTAGAATGGGAGGTCGATTTTGAGTTCTACTATGCTGCTACTGTAAACAGAGACCTTTTCTTAATATATGAAACTTGTAAGCTTCTTTCATTGATGTTATAAGATTTCTTCTTTCTTATCTATTTATGCTTATGAGTTGAATGTAATTCTCTGTCTATGCTTATATAATCCATAGGTGACTGTCATCTCACTATCTGATTATTTGGCAAAGGATCATAAGTTGTCATACTAGTTTCTAGACCCATCATACTTATTGTTTTATATATGTGTGATCTGGTTTAGGTTATTAGTTTATGTTCCATTTGATACACAACCTGTCTGATTGCATCTCTCGAAGGCCTTGTAGTGTTTGATATCCCTAGACAGTCTTGAATACACAGTCCAGTTAGTTAGATATTCATCTTGATCCAACCCAACACTCATTATTGAGTAAACCATTACAAGAATAGTTAAGTTACTAGGCATCTTCAAGTTACAACCTAGAAGAGTTTCCTGGAGTGCTAACAAATTGGCGTCGTTGCTGGGGAGAGGATATTGAAGCTCAGCTTCCTTGGGAGATGACATAGATCCATTTTTTATGATAGAAAAAGTTTGGACATTATCTCAGTTGTAATTATCTATCTGGCGACTCCATGAAGGACGAATTCAGTGGCGACTCCACAATATTCAGATGTCAAAAGCATTTACTGCTCTTTTGGCTCGGAGGTTTGCACCTCTCAACTTCTCTTCAATTCCTGGTTTCCCACATCCAGTACCTAATATGTCAGAATGGGGATATTTTCTACCTATCTTCAAAGAGGCGAAAGATGACAACCCTGTAGAACACCTCCTCAAGTTTCATGAATTCATGGATCTATTAGATTTGTAGCATGAAGATGTTCATGCATTCATTGTATGGTGATGCACGTCAGTGGTATTTTTGTTTACCTCCTTCCATCATTTCATCATTGAAGTATTTTCACAAAGTATTCATTGAGCACTGCAAAAGTTATTTTTCAGATGAGTTTGCATTTGATAATTGCTGTGATGAATATCAATTACATTATAAGGTTGAGGATGTAAATAGAGAAGGATCTCTCCCTCACAATATGCAGGAACCCTTAAATGATCTTCAGAAAGATAATCATAGTATAAATGCTTTTGACATTGTATCAAATGTCTCTGCTGACTTATGGTGTCCAAAAGATAAGTTTGTCCCCTTTGAAAACCTTAAAGATGATTATCAGATTGACATATCAGCATGAGACAGTTTCGGATCTACAACAAATACTAAGGGCAGCCCATAGCTTTCAGTTTTGCAGACAAAGGGGCATTACAGTAGACATAAAGAGGAAGATGATGAACAAAAGGATCCATATCAGCAGTCCATCCTATATGTTTCTCCGACAGAGGTTGAACAGTCCACATCCAGCATTGAGATCAGTCAAAGAAATCAGCAACAACATTTCAGTCTTCAGTTGGAACAACTGCTTGAAGAGGTATTCTTGTTAGATGAAAGTTGGTTCTGTTATCTTTCTAAACAATATTTTCGCATGATATGGGTTCCTTTATTTTTTGGGTCAAGATCAAGGATGTTATCACTATATCAGTTTCTGACATGGCTTCAATGGAAGCATGATGTCACTTGATTAAAAACAGTGCAATTGGTTAATGTAGAAGTAGGCAGGAGAATAAGCTCTTCATACGAGCAGATAGATTATGGTTGTTGATTTCTTGAATAAATAGAGCAAGCTACAGGCATGCTACATTTCTTGAATAAGCAGATCAAGCTACAGGAAGGCTATAGATTTTTAGATGATCAGTTGCACAGGCCAAATGACTCCATATCCCAATGGAACACTAGAGTATAGGTTTGAATTTTTTACAGGAAAGGCATTGGATCTGTGGTTCTTGAAACCTCATAGGGAGGATTTCATCCCCGAGTAGGAGCCAGATGTTATCTCCTCAAATAGTTTTGTAAATTTTGAGGAGCTTCATTCGTTCGCGTTTAATTTTTCATTTTTCCTTGGTCATTTGCCATAATTCATATTTTTGAAATTCCCCATTAAGCTCCCATTAATCATGTTTTCTCGAGAGTCTTGCTACACTGTCTTCAACCTGCATTACAAAAACAGAATAATTGTTACCTAGTCTATACATCTCAAGTTATATCCACATGTCATGTGATTCTATATGCAGGCCACACATGTTTAATTTACAAGCTAAGTCAACATTTCAAGTCATGAGTCAGCTATAAATCATTCCACGAGTCAATACATAAGCCATACAAAGCCAAACACAAGCGTTGAGTTTTAATAAAATTGGTTGATAGTTGTATTGCACAGGTATCTTGTATAGTTCACTTCTTGGAGCAGTGTAATTTAGATAGTAGTGAATTTAATATTACAAAATTAGTTCTAAATAAAGCTATCTCAAACATTTCCATGGCCATGGAAGTTAATGACTTCTCCAGTGATCAAATGAAAGGCATAAACCAAGTAAGGCAAGGCAAGGGTCACGTTCTTCCTTTCAAAGACAGAGCATAATATCTCAATATAAATGAGAAGCTATGAAAGATGGATTCCTCTTGTTACCTGAAGCTAGAAATAAGAAACAGATTTAAATATAAGATGGAATGAATAACTCACCTCTTTGCAATTTTGAAGCAATTACAATGACTTCCTTTTCGGTGGCTAGTCGGGCTTGCACAGGCATCTTTAGCAGCCGAAAACAAGGCTTTCGTTGGCTTAATCACTGTAAATTTTTCTCCCAAGCCACTGAAAATGAAGAGAAGGGTAGAGATATATTCTTTTTGCACATATCCAAGTTTTGTCATTCTAAACTGCACAAGGATGATTTTTGAATAAATATTATAATTAAGAGCATCAGATTTAGTGCTCTGTTCCAGTTTCAAAGGTGCTAGCAAGGTGAAAAAGATAAAGCTTCTTGTTTATTTTTGGCAAAAGATGACCTGCCAGTCCTCTAGGTGGCATTTTCGACCTTATTCATCGGCCTTTGAAGGATTTGTACAGCTGTTGAAGAAATAAAGACTAGCAAGATGGAGATGCCCTCCTTAAATAGGATTCCTTCCTATTTTTCATGAAACTGTTTTCGCTATCTATTTTTAGAAAATTCGATCTAGTTTTTCAGGATCTTGAACTATTTTGTAAAGGGTATAAAATCCTGTGACTTCTGTAGAATGGGAGGTCAATTTTGAGTTCTACTATGTTGCTGCTATAAACAGAGACCTTTTCTTAATATATGAAACTTGCAAGCTTCTTTCATAGATGTTATCAGATTTCTTCTTTCTTATCTATTTATGCTTATGAGTTGAATGTAATTCTCTGTCTATGCTTATATAAACCATAGGTGACTGTCATCTCACTATCTGATTATTTGGCAAAGGATCATAAGTTGTCATACTAGTTTCTAGACCCATAATACTTATTGTTTTATGTATGTGTGATATGCTTTAGGTGATTAGTTTATGTTCCATTTGATACACAACCTATCTAATTTCATCTCTCGAAGGCCTTGTAGTGTTTGATATCCCTAGACAGTCTTGAATACATAGTTCAGTTAGTTACATATTCATCTTGATCCAACCCAACACTCATTATTGAGTGAACCATTACAAGAATAGTTAAGTTACTAGGCATCTTTGAGTTACAACCTAGAAGAGTTTCCTGGAGTGCTAACAAATTGGCGCCGTTGCCGGGGAGAGGATATTGAAGCTCAGCTTCCTTGGGAGATGACATAGATCCATCTTTGATGATAGACAAAGTCTGGACATTATCTTGGTTGTAATTATCTATCTGGCGCCTCCATGAAGGACGAATTCAGTGGCGATCCCACAATATTCATATGTCAAAAGCATTTGCTGCTCTTTTGTCTCGGAGGTTTGCACCTCTCAACTTCTCTTCAATTCATAGTTTGCCACATCTAGTACCTGATATGTCAGAATGGGGAGATTTTCTACCTATCTTCAAAGAGGAGAAAGAAGACAATCCTATAGAACACCTCCTCAAGTTTCATGAATGCATGGATCTATTAGATTTGTAGCATGAAGATGTTCATGCATTCATTGTATGGTGATGCACGTCAGTGGTATTTTTCTTTACCTCCTTCCATCATTTCATCATTGAAGATATTTCACAAAGTATTCATTGAGCACTGCAAAAGGTATTTTTCAGATGAGTTTGCATTTGATAATTGTTGTGATGAATATCAATTACATTATAAGGTTGAGGATGTAAATAGAAAAGGATCTCTCCCTCACAATATGCAGCAGCCCTTAAATGATCTTCAGAAAGATAACCATAGTATAGATGCTTTTGACATTCTATCAAATTCCTTTGCTGACTTATGGTGTCAAAAAGATAAGTTTGTCCCCTTTGAAAACCATAAAGATGATTATCAGATTGACATATCTGCAGGAGACAGTTCTGGATCTGCAACAAATACTAAGGGCAGCCCACAACTTTCAGTTTTGCAGACAAAGGGGAATTACAGTAGACATAAAGAGGAAGATGACGAACAGAAGGATCTAGATTAGTATTCCATCCTATATGTTTCTCCGACAGAGGTTGAATAGTCTACATCCAACATTGAGATCAGTCAAAGCAATCATTAGCAACATTTCAGTCTTCAGTTGGAACGGCTGCTTGAAAAGGTATTCTTGTCAGATGAAAGTTGGTTCTGTTATCTTTATAAACTACATTTTTGCATGATATGGATTCCTTTATTTTTTGGGGCAAGATCAAGGATGTTATCAGTAGATCAGTTTCTGACATGGCTTCATTGGAAGCATGATGTCACTTGATAAGAAACAGTGCAGTTTGTTAATGTAGAAGTAGGCAGGAGAATAAGCTCTTCATACGAGCAGATAGATTATGGTTGTTGATTTCTTGAATAAACAGAGCAAGCTACAGGCAGGCTACATTTCTTGAATAAGCATAGAAAGCTACAAGCAAGCTATAGGTTTTTAGAGGATCAGTTACACATTCCAAATGACTCCATAGCCCAATGGAACACTAGGGGATAGGTTTGAATTTTTTAAAGGAAAGGCATTGGATCTGTGGTTCTTGAAACCTCACAGGGAGGCTTTCATCCCCGAGTAGGAGACAGATGTTATCTCCTCAAATAGTTTTGTAAATTTTGAGGAGCTTCATTCGTTCGCGCTTAATTTTCCATTTTTCCTTGGTCATTTGCCATAATTCATATTTTTAAAATTCCCCATTAAGCTCCCATTAATCATGCTTGCTTGAGATTCTTGCTACAATGTCTTCAACCTACATTACAAAACAGAATAATTGTTACCTAGTCTATACATATCAAGTTATATCCACATGTCATGTCATTCTATATGCAAGACACACATGCCTAATTTACAAGCTAAGTTGACATGTCAAGTAATGAGTCAGCTATAAATCAATCCATGAGTCAACACACAAGCCAAACAAAGCCAAACACAAACGTTGAGTTTTAATAAAATTGGTTTATAGTGGTATTGTTCAAGTATCTTGTATGGTTCAGTTTTTGGAGCAGGGTAATTTAGATAGTAGTAAATTTAATATTACAAAATCAGTTCTAAATAAAGCTATCTCAAAGATTGCCATGACCATGGAAGTTAATGACTTCTCTAGTGATCAAATGAAAGGCATAAACCAAGTAAGGCAAAGCAAGGGTCACGGTCTTCTTTTCAAAGATAGAGCATAATAGCTCAATATAAACGAGAAGCTATAAAAGATGGATTCCTCTTGTTACTTGAAGATGGAATTAAGAGACAAATTTAAATATAAGATGGAATGAATGACTCACCTATTTGCAATTTTGAAGCAATTACAATGACTTCCTTTTCGGTGGCTAGTCGAGCTTGCACAGGCATCTTTAGCAGCCGGAAACAAGGCTTTCGATGGCTTAATCACTATAAATTTTGCTCCCAAGCCACTGAAAATGCAGAGAAGGGAAAATATGTATTCTTTTTGCACATATCCAAGTTTTGTCATTCTAAACTGCACGAGGCTGATTTCTAAATAAAGATTATAATTAAGAGCATCAGATTTAGTGCTCTGTTCCAGTTTTGAAGGTGCCAGCAAGGTGCAAAAGATAAAGCTTCTTGTTTATTTTTGGCAAAAGATGACCTGCCATTCCTCCAGGTGGCATTTTCAACCTTATTCATCATCCTTTGAAGGCTTTCTACAGCTGTTGAAGAAATAAAGACTAGCAAGATGGAGATGGCCCCCTTAAATAGGATCCCTTCCTATTTTTCATGAAACTGTTTTGGCTGTCTATTTTTAGAAAATTCGATCCAGTTTTTCAGGATCTTGAACTGTTTTGTAAAGGGTATAAAAGCCTGTGACTTCTATAGAATGGGAGGTCAATTTTGAGTTATACTATGCCGCTACTGTAAACAGAGACCTTTTCTTAATATATGAAACTTGCAAGCTTCTTTCATTGATGTTATCAGATTTCTTCTTTCTTATCTATTTATGCTTATGAGTTGAATGTAATTCTCTGTCTATGCTTATATAATCCATAGGTGACTATCATCTCACTATCTGATTATTTGGCAAAGGATCATAAGTTGTCATACTAGTTTCTAGACCCATCATACTTATTGTTTTATATATGTGTGATCTGGTTTAGGTGATTAGTTTATGTTCCATTTGATACACAACCTGTTTGATTTCATCTCTCGAAGGCCTTGTAGTGTTTGATATCCCTAGACATTCTTGAATACACGGTTCAGTTTGTTATATATTCATCTTGATCCAACCCCACACTCATTATTGAGTGAACCATTACAAGAATAGTTAAGTTACCAAGCATCTTCAATTTACAACCTAGAAGAGTTTCCTGGAGTGCTAACAAATTGGCGCCATTGCCGGGGAGAGGAGATTGAAGATTAGCTTCCTTGGGAAACGACATAGATCTAGCTTTGATGATAGACAAAGTTTGGACATTATATCGGTTGTAATTATTTATCTAGCTACTCCATGAAGGATGAATTCAGTGGTGACTCCACAATAATTAGATGTCAAAAGCATTTGCTTCTCTTTTGGCTCAGATGTTTTCACCTCTCAACTTCTCTTCAGTTCCTGGTTTCCCACATCTAGTACCTGATATGTCAAAATGGGGAGATTTTCTACCTATCTTAAAAGAGGAGAAAGAAGACAATCCTGCATAACACCTCCTCAAGTTTCATGAATGCATGGATCTATTAGATTTGCAACATGAAGATGTTCATGCATTCATTGTATGGTGATGCACATCAGTGGTATTTTTCTTTACCTCCTTTCGTCATTTCATTATTGAAGGATTTTCACAAAGTATTCATTGAGCACTGCAAAAGGTATTTTTTAGATGAGTTTGCATTTGATAATTGTTGTGATGAATATCAATTACATTACAAGGTTGAGGATGTAAATAGAGAAGGATCTCTCCCTCACAATATGCAGCAGCCCTTAAATGATATTCAGAAAGATAACCATAGTATAGATGCTTTTGACATTGTATCAAATGCCTCTTCTGACTTATGGTGTCAAAAAGATAAGTTTGTCCCCTTTGAAAACCATAAATATGATTATCAGATTGACATATCAACAGGAGACAGTTTCGGATCTGCAACAAATACTAAGGGCAGCCCAAAGCTTTCAGTTTTGCAGACAAAGGGGAATTATAGGAGACATAAAGAGGAATATGACGAACATAAGGATCCAGATCAGCAGTCCATCCTATATGTTTCTCCGATAGAGGTTGAATAGTCCACATCTAGCATTGAGATCAGTGAAAGCAATCAGCAGCAACATTTCAGTCTTCAGTTGGAATAGTTGCTTGAAGGGGTATTCTTTCATGATTTTGATGACCCTATTGTTGATTATCTGGAGTCTATGAGCAGCATAAATGTCAAAATTTTCTTGTTAGACGAAAGTTGGTTCTGTTATCTTTCTAAACTACATTTTTGCATTGTATGGATTCCTTTATTTTTTGGGTCAAGATCAAGGATGTTATCAGTAGATCAGTTTCTGACATGGCTTCATTGGAAGCATGATGTCACTTGATAAAAAACAGTGCAGTCGGTTAATGTAGAAGTAGGCAGGAGAATAAGCTCTTCATATGAGCAGATAGATTATGGTTGTTGATTTCTTGAATAAACAGAGCAAGCTACAGGCAGGATACATTTCTTGAATAAGCAGAGAAAGCTACGGGCAGGCTATAGGTTTTTAGAGGATCAATTGCACAGGCCAAATGACTCCATATCCCAATGGAACACTAGAGGATAGGTTTGAATTTTTTACAGGAAAGGCATTGGATCTGTG
Organism: Pseudotsuga menziesii; assembly: GCA_001517045.1. Lineage (NCBI taxonomy): Eukaryota > Viridiplantae > Streptophyta > Pinopsida > Pinales > Pinaceae > Pseudotsuga > Pseudotsuga menziesii. The sequence goes on along the minus strand of LPNX010842531.1, from coordinate 166,029 downwards.
GTTCTTGAAACCTCATAGGGAGGCTTTCATCCCCGAGTAGGAGCCAAATGTTATCTCCTCAAATAGTTTTGTAAATTTTGAGGAGCTTCATTTGTTCGTGCTTAATTTTCCATTTTTCCTTGGTCATTTCCCATAATTCATATTTTTAAAATTCCCCATTGAGCTCCCATTAATCATGTTTGCTCGAGAGTCTTGCTACTATGTCTTCAACCTGCACTACAAAAACAGAATGATTGTTACCTAGTCGATACATATCAAGTTATATACACATATCATGTCATTCTATATGCAAGCCACACATGCCTAATTTACAAGCTAAGTCGACATGTCAAGTCATGAGTCAGCTATAAATCAATTGACGAGTCAATACATAAACCAAACAAAGCCAAACACAAACATTGAGTTTTAATAAATTTGGTTTATAGTTGTATTGTTCAAGTATCTTGTATGGTTCACTTTTTGGAGCAGGGTAATTTAGATAGTAGTGAATTTAATATTACAAAATCAGTTCTAAATAAAGCTATCTCAAAGACTTCCATGGCCATGGAAGTTAATGACTTCTCCAGTGATCAAATGAAAGGCATAAACCAAGTAAGGAAAGGTAAGGATCACGTTCTTCCTTTCAAAGACAGAGCATAATAGCTCAATATAAACGAGAAGCTATGAAAGATGGATTGCTCTTGTTAGTTGAAGTTGGAAATAAGAGACAGATTTAAATATAAGACGGAATGAATAACTCACCTCTTTGCAATTTTGAATCAATTACAAAGACTTCCTTTTCGGTGGCTAGTCGGGCTTGCACAGGCATCTTTAGCAGCTGAAAACAAGGCTTTCGATGGCTTAATCACTGTAAATATTTCTCCCAAGCCACCGAAAATGCAGAGAAGGGCAGAGATGTATTCTTTTTGCACATATCCAAGTTTTTTCATTCTAAACTGCACGAGGATGATTTCTGAATACATATTATAATTAAGAGCATCAGATTTAGTGCTCTGTTCCAGGTTTGAAGGTGCCAGCAAGGTGAAAAAGATAAATCTTCTTGTTTATTTTTGGCAAAAGATGACCTGCCAGTCCTCCAGGTGGCATTTTCGACCTTATTCATAAGCCTTTGAAGGCTTTCTACAGCTGTCGAAGAAATAAAGAGAAGCAAGATGGAGATGGCCCCCTTAAATAGGATTCCTTCCTATTTTTCATGAAACTATTTTGAATTTGATCCAGTTTTTCAGGATCTTGAACTGTTTTGTAAAGGGTATAAAATCTGGTGACTTCTGTAGAATTGGAGGTTGATTTTGAGTTCTACTATGCTGCTACTGTAAACATAGAACTTTTCTTAATATATGAAACTTGCGAGATTCTTTCATTGATGTTATCATATTTCTTCTTTCTTATCTATTTATGCTTATGAGTTGAATGTAATTCTCTTTCTATGCTTATATAATCCATAGGTGATTGTCATCTCACTATCTGATTATTTGGCAAAGGATCATAAGTTGTCATACTAGTTTCTAGACCCATCATACTTATTGTTTTATATATGTGTGATCTGGTTTAGGTGATTAGTTTCTGTTCCATTTGATACACAACCTGTCTGATTTCATCTCTCGAAGGCCTTGTAGTGTTTGATATCCCTAGACAGTCTTGAATACACAGTCTAGTTAGTTAGATATTCATCTTGATCCAACCCCACACTCATTATTGAGTGAACCATTACAAGAATAGTTAAGTTACCAGGCATCTTCGAGTTACAACCTAGAAGAGTTTCCTGGAGTGCTAACAGGAAGTGTTTCTATTTATAGAAAGAAAGATTTGGAAAGAGTGGTGGTTGATCATTTTCAGTCGCTTTTTCAAGCGCTGAGAACTAATTATATCGAGGAATAGTTGCAGGTGGTTGAAAATCACCCTTAGTTTTTCTCTGCAGAGGGTTCTAACAGTGTTGGTGGCCCTGCCAATTCGCATGAGGTTGAATATATATAGAATTTGTTTTCCAAATCGAAGAGTCTTGACCCATATGGGTTTTTTCAATTGAATATGTTTTGCACTTTTCCGATTTAGAGGGTGAAGAGACCTTGAATGTTATTGAATAATTTAGGACCTCTAGTAAGATTTCGGGTGCAGTGAATGTTACTTTGATTGCGTTGATTCCTAAATATAATGTGCCATCATCTTACAATGAGTTCAAGAAAATCTCTTTGTGTAATCCGATTTATAAGGTTATAGGGAAGTTTATTGCTAATCAGATTAATTTGGTACTGGCTTCACATATATCTAAAGAGCAGTTTGTTTTTTTAATGATTAGGCTCATTTTTTAAGCTTTGAGTGTAGCACAAGAATCCCTCCACGTGATTAAAGAAAATAATTTGTTGGATTTGATTTTAAAAATGGATTTGGTAAATTCCTTTAACAAGGTTAACTGGAACTTATTAATACTTGTACTACTTCAAATTGTATTAAATGTGGAAGTAACAGATTGGATTTTGGGTTCTCCTCGACCAATTTTTGTGTTTTAGTGAATGTATCACTTTGTGGTTTTTTTAGGTGTCAGAGGGGTTTGAGGAATGGATGTCCCCTTTCTCCCTTTCTATTATTTATAGTTGTATAGGGTTTGAGTAGGATGATTTAGAAGGCTATAAGGGATGAACACCTCAAAGGTGTAAAAATTACCTTTGCACATATAATCAATCGTCTTCTTTTTGTGGAAGTTTTTTCTCTTGGGAAATGGGTTGTTTTAGGACTGGCATACTTTTTCAGGATATTATCAATATATTCTATTGTGCTACTAGTATGGAGGTCAATTCTAGAAAATCCAGTTTCTTATATAATGAAGTTAAGGATGGTACACTAGTTCATATTAATGTTCGTTTTCATTTTCATTTTGAATGTATTCATTTTGGTTTGAAGTATTTGGGTTTCTTTGTGAATCCCAATAATTATTTGAAGAATTATTAGCTTTGGTTATTGAAAAAAGTGGAAAAAGGACCGACAATTGGTATTTTTGCTGGCTCTCTTTGGGAGTTCGGTTGGTGTTGGTAAATCCAGTCTTACACAATCAGCTCGTATATTGGTTTTTCACTTGCCAAAGTACCTAGTTTATTATCATCCAAGTCAGCCAACGAGCGCTCAACTTTATTTAGTTTGGAGGCA
>LPNX010842531.1:94245-162711 GCA_001517045.1 Pseudotsuga menziesii | reverse complement strand
GGGGGGGGGGGGGGGGGGGGGGGGTGGTGTGGAGGTGAGGGATAAAGAATATGTTCTAGTTTTCAAGAGCCATGGACATGAAGAGTCTGTGGCCTGGTTTGTTTGGCACATGACTATGGAGTGAGTTTATTAAATCCAAGTATTTAAAAAATATTTCAGTGGTGGAATGACTTTGAAAATATAGGAAAAGGTTCATGGTTGCATTCAATATTTGGGGTGGTCTTGTGGGGTCTCTCTCATCATTGTATTCCTGTCTTTCTTGGAGGATCGGTAATGGGTCTCAAGTTCATATTGGGGTCGATTCATTTATAGGAGGTGATACTGGTTATGTATTATTGTAGCCTCTTCTTGATTATGTGAAACATTTTGGCTTCAAATATTTATCACAAATAGAAAATTGGAGTTTGGAGGTATCTGCCACTAATTATTGGATGATGTCACAAGATTTAGGTATGTAGGGTTCTTATGCTGCAGAATGGGATGACTATATCATAAGACTAAAACATTGTGGTGTTTCGTTATTATATCATCGTGATGGTATTTTTTGGAATGTGGAATACATATTCAGGAAATGTGATAACTAAACTAGCTAATGAAGAGATTACATTATCTAGGGTAGAAATAGTTCAAAAGTGGTGGCATGCATTATTATGGAATTGGGTTGCTCCATTGAAAGTAAAACTATTCTGATGGTTGGTTTTAGAGTGACAAATCTTGACATGGGATAGTTTGGTTAAGAGAGTGTTTTCCAGTCTCAGTATTTGTTCTCTTTTCTCTTCGGAAAAAGAGACCATTGATCACTTATTTGTTACCCTTTTTTTGCACAACATATATGGAAAGAGGTCTTATCATTTTTGATGATTTTTTACCTAACTGGTGTTGAAATAATGTAACTTTGAAGAATATTATACTTGTACTTTACATTATTATTATTCCTCCTTCAGGAGAATTCACTGATGTAAAAGTCATGAGGAAAACCCTCAGTTGGAATTCAGGTCAGTAACACCCAAAAAAGAATAATATAACCATTATTGTGAGATTTCCTAGGTAGGTTAGGCTTGTCAGTTAGATAGGTTGGCCCAGTTAGGGAAAATTTCATTTGGGAAGATTAGTATAAATAGGGATGCAACCTCCCTCATTTGTACATAGTCACTCACACTTGTATTGCACAAGAGAGAGAAACATTGAGGGACAAATAAGGAGGAGGACTAGTGTCTTTGGTATTTGGTCTCTCTCTCTCTCTCTCTCTCTATGAGACCTTGTTCTTTGGTCATTGCATTCTGGTAATCTATATTGAGGAATTCTTTGTTGGGTTTTTCCCTTTAGGGTTCCCAAGGTAAATTGTTGTGTACCTTGTGATTGTGTTTCTTTCAGTGATTCTCTTTATGTTTTTATTGTGAAAATGTATTAAATGATTATCAAGCTAGGACCTAAGCTATGGCAAAATAGAAAACTTACAATGGTATCAGAGCTAGCCTGAAAAGAGCATCTTTCATGAGGTAAATCTCTCTCTCCTTCTCAAGACAATAAAATTAGGGTTTTTCTACTAAAGTGAAAATTTTTAGTACAAGTGACATAGGGAAGTGCGCCTCTCCTAGGCGCATATTTTTGCACCAATATCAAATTTTTTTCAGTAGGAATATCCTCCAAAAATTCAAGCCCTAGTTTGGTTTGGAACCAGAAAACCAGAAATCCAAAAACTACAGTCGATAATATTTCAAGTCCAGTTTTAAGGGTTAGAATTTGGATTCTTCATAAATTTATTGTACTAGCACACTCACCTCACTCAAGCACATATTTTGGTGAGTGCAGTTTTCATTTATGAGAAATTTCAATTTTTTGTCATTTTCTGATCTTCGAGAAAATGTGTCTTTGAGCACTAAGCTTGATGACAAGTTGGAAGGCATAGAAAATTTTTGTGCCTGGAAATACATAATAGGAAACAAAGAGAATTATTTATGATTACGTGAAAACAATTTGATGCGGGTTATTACTCCATTCAATACTGCAAAGGAGTGCGTTGACACTTTGACCAATCTTTAAGAGAAGAAGGCTCCTAGATAGAAGACAAACTTGAAGAACAAAATTTGTAATCTGAAGAAGGAGAAGTATGAATATGTGGCTTCCTTCTTCACAAAAATATCTCAAATAAGAGATCAACTCTTGAGTATTGAAGTAACTGCCAATGATGATGATCTCATTCAAACTGTTGTTGATGGTATTCCATCTTCATGAGATACATTCTTGGACGCTATAAATGGACGAGAAGTGAAACCAAACTTTGAAAAACTATGGCATGATTTCCTACAAGAAGAAGGGTGAATTCAGAGAAAAAAATGTTCCTCCAATGAAGAGAACCTTTCTGTTATGACAAGGATGAAGTGAGGGAACAAATCCTTTTCTTAGAATAAGTTCATTCATCAAAAAGAAAAATAACACAACAATAACTTTGATAATTCTAAAGTCAAATGCTTCAACTGCAATAAGAAGGGTCACTTTTGAAGAGACTACCATGCAAAGAAAACACGAAAGTTCAAGTGTAGGTTTCATGATTCTAACGCTACAAAAGATGAAACTACAAGAAATAATAATTTCAATGATTAGGAGACAAGGAAGGAGTACTATCTTCTCTAAGCTCTATCTAGATCCATTAATGTTGGAATTTGTGAAACTTTAGAATTAATGCTTATTGTAATTTTAATGTATTCTTGTGTACCTCCTATAGGAGATTATATTGATGTAATTAATCATGTAGACCCTAGAAATAATCAGTTGATGTTATATCCCCTCTCATTGACACCTCAAATGTGTCTAGTCTGTGTATATTTATATTTAATAAGAACAAGAAATCTGCGGAGTGATTTTTCTCTCAACGTCATTTCAAACCCTAAAAATGGGTTCATCATCGGGAGAGGTTAAGCTCAAATGACTCCCCTCTTAATGATCATATATATATATATATATATATATATAGAGAGAGAGAGAGAGAGAGAGAGAGAGAGAGAGAGAATGCACTCATTGCGAATTTATATCAATGATTAAGGTCGACCTTACTCAATGTTATTGAATTCGAGAGAAGGTAGGGTTAATTTTGATGGCATGGACAACACATTTCCAGGATTCTTCCCGGTTTAGGTTGTTCGCATGTTTTTCAATCTCAAGAGCTTCCCTAATTTTTCTTTTATAATAGTGAGGGATGGTTTCCAAAACCTTCGTGTTCTCGATGCAAATATGGTGATTGATGTTGTGACAATGCTCAGTAACAATAGAATTCGTAATTCGATTATGATGAATGTCAACGATGTGTTCTTTTAACCTGACCTTAATAGAGTGACCTGTTTCCATATTCTTATTAATTATAAACTACGTAAAAAATGGTAAACTATATTTATATTGTTCATCTTAAGAATCAAAATTTTAAACAGTTGGACTGATTCATCAATTATGTCTCAATGTTGAATCATAGGGGAAGGTCGAATTGTTCCTTTTTTCATCTCTTCAATGTATCTCTTTATGACTAGAAAGAGGGTCGACTAGTTCTTTTGTTATCTCTTCAACATTAGAATTTAACTCAACAATGTGCGATCATTTTGTAGACATCTTCTCATTAATCGAGTTGCATTCCCCATGTCCTGTGGTCATATTCACTTTAGAACAGTAGGATTGTCTTGGATGGAATTCAATCTCATGATTGAAAGCATGGTATTAGATTTATGATCATGGAATTAGGGTTAGTGTGTCCATCTTCCAGTATCAAAATGATTCTTGTTTGTATATATGTTGTTATAGTAACTCTAACTTTTGATATCTCCCTTCGTTTTGTTTGTATAGATGTTGCTACTGGAACTCCAACTTGATGTAGAGTCCTTTGTTCTGTTTGTAAGGACTTTGCTAAAGGAACTCCAACTTCTGGGAGCTCAATGGTTTACAATGGATTATTAGTATCTTTTAATTTATCCATCAAATTTAATAATATTTAGATAATTTATGACATCAATAACATCATGCTTGACATAATAACAACACATTTCTAATAAGTTATACTAAACCAATCAAAAATTAAAATATTGTATTTTAAAAATATTAAATTTATTTTGATTTTTCAAAAATATTATATTTAATAAAAAAATATAACATATAAAACATTGTAAACAATTTTGTTTCAAGAAGAAAACTAATACAATTGACTAACCAATGGTTAGTATATTCCTACCTTAGTTTGGAATAAAAATGTGAAAGATAAATATAAAACCATGATTTATAAAACATTGTAAACAATTTTGTTTCAAGAAGAAAACTAATGCAATTGACTAACCAATGGTTAGTATATTCCTGCCTTAGTGGGAATAAAAATGTGAAAGATAAATATAAAACCATGATTTTTATTGGGTTGTGAATCAAGAAAGTTTGGAATGAGTTAAAAGAACCACGCATTATGCTTTATATTATTTTACATAAAATTTATATATTAGCTAAAAGATATAGGAAATAAAATTACGGTAGGAGTAATTTTCATATTTATGTTTTAATCTTCATATTTCTCTTTCAATTCTTAGTAATAGAAACTAATCCTTTGGAAGTTAAGAGGATTTTGGGTCATATAAGTTGAAAGATCTAATCAATTTACTTGTCTTCCAACTTGTATATTGTAAAAATTAATATTCTAATTCTTACTAATTGCATAAACTCTAAGATTAGAGTAGTCACTTGCTTATGTAATGTTGTTACTAGTATAATGGGGTAAAAATTTCGAAATGTTATTAATATTAACTTTGATGTCATCACATTGTAAAATGGTATTTTCTATTGCTGTAACTTTGTCGAAACATTATATTGGTATTTCTTTTTGGAATTCCAACATTGTTCAGAGACTATGTGGTTCATTTTTTTTTTTAACCAGGAACCTGTACTCTTGTACACAACGAAGCTAGAGCAAGAGTAGATCACTGAGTCCAAGTAATAATAGCAGTAAATCTGGGCCAATGCCAGCCTTAGTTTGAATGCGAGAACGATCTGTCCAACAACAAGTAGAACTGTCACCGTGGTTGCACGAGGCATTAAATGAGGACAACACCTCCCGCAAGAGAATACTATGGTCTCTCCGCAAGGAAAGTAACCCGGGCTTCCATCGGGTCAGCCAAAGGCCCCACCGCTGGCTCACAAACTGAACCCCTCACCATGAGGTTTGAACATGAGACCTCATAAGGACCAAACCCCACAAAAGCCAACTGATCTACGCCTTATGGCTAAGACCATGTGATTTTTCATTGTAGAAACATATATGAAACTTGATATCAGTCTTTCAGGCACTCATCGACATTATTCTGACAACCATTTGGCCATGGAATGATGAGAAAAGCCTGCCCTTGGCAGGCTTTATGCTTTTCTTTGCCCAAGTATCTGAGAGTATGGTATGATTCACTGATTCTATAGTAATAAGAGGGGTTCCTAAATGTGTATGTTCATACAGCAATTTAGATTGGGCTGATTGTATATGATGTCCTTTGATTCAATATGAATATCAAGGTCTGGTATTTTTTCTTCTGAAAAAAAACCATTTAACCATATAGCACTTTAGTGGAGAACCATATTTACATTAAGAAATTGGTATTTTGACAAAATATCAATGTTCTTTTAAAAAATCTATGGACACGTCGCACTCAAGTGAAGAAAGATGCCTTAACAAACCTTTGGTCGCATGTCACTTCCTCAAAGAAGTTTTATGTTACTAGATGTTGGTATTAACTTATTGATGTTTTTCCAACAATCGTCTCGTCTATGCATGTATGAATGTCACTACATACCCATATAGTGTGCATACCCATGTATGCATGTCACTACATACCATATATAGTGTGTTTCTAAATCCATAATGGATGATAATATTAAGTTATGACTTTTCCCATGAACTTTGATTGGAAGCATTTAAAAAAGGTACATTAGTTGCCTAGCGATGATATTCTCAACACATTTCAAATAAGAAACTAGAATGGATATTTTGACGTCATTACATAAGAACACCACAACCCATGTCTCTCTCTCATCATGTCCATGAATAGAGGCAGAGGAAAAGGCTTGCTTGTTAACGCCATTATTCCAGATCAGCTATTAGCAAATTCCTTTACCAAATCCGCGTTACCTCTCATTTCTCGCGACGTTTCTATGGCCGAGGCCATAACCAAAGAGAAATATATTCATTAATGTGATCAACACTTAGATTTTATTTATAGTCACTTGGGCACATTATAAGATATTATTCCACATTCTCATTGACCATCGACTAGTCCATAAAGACCTACACTAGGACCACATGCCAATGGCGTTGATGGTTCCGTTTCCACTACTTATGTGGGACAATTAAGTGGGAAATTTAGTAAGATTACTATTTCCAACACTTTCATGGTTAGTGTGCCCATTTCCAAACCAACTCTAGTCCTTACTCAGACCTTCGAGGTAAATTCGGTATAGTCCAAGCAACTGCATAAATTCAAAGGAAAGAATCTACTCCTACTGCTAAGTCTACTATTTTACAATCAATCTCGCCAGCCTGCGAGAGTCGAAGGAGATCACGCTGGGTATCAGATGGGTTGTCGGCTTCTTCCGCTTGATAATTCCCTGTTTCCAACTCAAGAAAATAATTTCCTAATACAAAATCCACAGGTATATTTTTCTCATCCAGTTGGGTAACATTGTACTTCATGTGGGGTTCTCTTAGAATCTTGATCTGGTTTGGACTCCCTTTGTATGGCAACCACAGGTGCGACCAATCTGAAGCGAAATATCCATTTAATTTGGCTGACCAATCTCTACTCAGGACCAGACCGTAAGCGTCTGGTATATCAACCACTATGATGTTAATAACTTGGCATACTTTGTCATTGGATGCCAGACGGATTAGGACGTCTTTCATCTCACCAATTACCTTAACGTTTGTCCTATCCAACTGAACCACCCTCCACGTGGTTAGCTTTGGCTGCCCATTTATCTTCTTACATACTGATATGGGCATGACATTAATGGACGCCTCCGAATCTACCAGACAATTGTGCACGTTATGATTAAAAATTTCAAACGTTAGGAGGAAAGGTAGATGCTTAGCTTTAGACTCACCTCCAACGCTGGTTTCTCCAATTTCTTCTTCGTCCTGAGGTTGATTGTCAGCGAGCAACTTGTCATCTAATGCTTCAAGTGCTTTCAACAATCTCTCTTTTTGATGCGGCACTTTGCACATTTCGAATAGTGGAACATTCGCTTTTACCTTTTTCAAATCCTCCACAATGTCATAATTCATCGGCTGTCCAATTGGATGTTGGGGCCTGGAAAATCGCAGGCGACAACAGTAAGGGATTCTCCCCAATCAACGTTCCCAACTAGCCCGTTGACTGTTTGGTGTAGGGAATTCGTCCGGTTTGCGGTCCGGCTACCGTAGGTCAAGGTAACAAAAACAAAGTTTTACCGGTTGCGCCCGGTCCACCGAGTTTTTGTATTTTGACTTAAAAAATGAAATGCAAGTGCCTAACTAAATGCAAGGTGATTAGAATGCAAGGAGCTGTCACAATGTGATGCACAGGTTCTTACCTCTCGTCTTAGACTCACAAGCAGCCAAATCACATACAATAAGAAATAACTTAACTATCTAATCTATCCCTAGGGAGCAAGGTTATCGTTTTGTATGAGTAATACATTTAGTACATGCGCTATGAAGGGTTACAGATAGCTGATACTTCTTTCAAAACATATGGACAATTACAGATATTCAAACAACCAGATAGCCAATTGCTTTATGAACCGCATTTATTACTCAGAGTAGAAAACAACACAAAAATTACTGAAAGACGGTCGACAAGAACATAGGTTCAAGAAACTAGAACAACCTCACAATAGAGGAGACACAGCTGAAAACGAAATAGTTCCCCTTCAACATTGCTCATTTAATTACATTTGATGCATTCCATGTTGTACTCTCTCCAACAGGAAAAATTGCAGCTTCCTTTGTAAAACGAAGTAGTTCCTCTTACAAGCAAACATTTACAAAATTTTCTAGGGGAAAAGCCCCCTCTAAGTTCTACATTCCCCCTATTTAACTACAGACGCCTATCTTTTGAGCTGTCCCCCAACCTATGACTTTTCCGTTCCCCAACGCTTCATATCCTTCGGTTCTGTCTTTTCTTGCATACTCATGATTGGTTAAGTAACTGCTGTATCCTTCGGACTTGCGCTTTCATTGTCTTCGAAGTGGTTTTGGTCATACCACCATCAACGGTCCGCCTCCCTTCTTGCCGTGGCAGTTTCATCTTTTTCCAGGATTTCACCTGCAATCAACAACGAGAGCCATTCATTGGAAAACATAACTGCAAAAAATAATGCGAACTGAAAATACCAATCCACAGGAAATGACTGGGTGCATCTCTATAATCGACAAGAGGCTGGGTTAAGCCTTTTGGGCGGGAAGATCTGAAACGGCTCTTGGAACGCTTTTGACATCGGACATGAAAAGGCTCTCCTAGCCGCAACGACGGAAAGAAAAGAGCTAACGTGGTGTGAAAACGCGGGCTGGAGAAACTTAAAACGGAAGTCGGACGACTTTAGACATCGAACGCGGGACGACTTTCCCAGCCGTAACGGCGGAAGGGAAAAAGGTTAATGCACGCGAGCGGGAGAACTTTACATCGGACATCGGAAGATTTAGGACATCGGAGGCTGAAACGCCTTAGGAGCCGCAACGACGGAAAAGACGGTGGTTTAAGACCTTCGATTCGCGGGCGGGAAAGGCTAAATCGGAAATCGGAGCACTTTGTGCTTCGGACGCAAGACCCTTTTTGGAGCCGCCACGGCGGAAGAGAGAAGGATTGGAGCTTCCGATTCAATATAAAAAGACGCCCGACTCAAGAAAACATAAGTGCCTTGAACAGTTAAGGATCAGCAACAGCTAAAGTTGTTCTTCCTGCGAAATGGCGGCCTTAAAGGACAAAGATTTGACTTCTCCTAATTCACATCTTCGATCCAACACGAAAATCAGACACAAACTATCCCTGAAAACAAGCCGCAATTTGATATTCAGAATCAAAGCAAGATCGCACGATATCAAACAATCTTTAAATGATCAGGAGGGGCCCAAAATTTATTTAAGAAAATTGGGGAGAAAAGTTGCAGCTACAACAGGGCCAAAACACAGTGACATCACCAATTACATCATGGGTAATAACAAGGATTTATTATTACTCAATATTTGGCATTTCAGCGGATTTCTCCTCTGAATTTCAGTGGATTTCTCCTCTGAATTGCAGTGGATTTCTCCTCAGCCAGTCATATAATTATGGATATCATATGCGTTCCCTTTTTAAACCCAGAAATGTCAATCATCTTACCAAAAATAAAATGTGCAGTATTACGTTTTAGCAAGAAGGATATTTATTATAGCCCGCCCACGATATTAGTAGTTTTACTAGTGGCCATGTAGCGGCAAACATGTATTACAAATTATGACGGAGATGTAAAATAGTACCGGTCAAATATAAGTTTTGAAATTTTTACTAAACGTAGATGTTGACCTTTTAATTTTTTTTATCCAGTCAAATACGTTTTGAAACTGCAAATAATCAATAGAGCATTTAATTTTTATAAGTTTTGAAATTTTTACTAAACGTAGATGTTGACCTTTTAATTTATTTTATCCAGTCATTTTTTTTATCCAGTCAAATACGTTTTGAAACTGCAAATAATCAATAGAGCATTTAATTTTTATAAGTTTTGAAATTTTTACTAAACGTAGATGTTGACCTTTTAATTTATTTTATCCAGTCAAATACGTTTTGAAACTGCAAATACGTTCTGTGCAAATACGTTCTGTAGCCCGTCAAATTCCAGGCCTGGAGGGGTCTTGTCCACTGAAGGGGTAAAGGAGGGGTCTTGTCCACTGAATGGGTAAAGGTCCCTAGATATTCTCTTAGGGCCAAAACGGCATCATTTGCCAGATCGTACGGATTTTGTTCCTTCCACTGCCGGCGAGCAGCTTTCCATGCAAAGATCCAGCGTGTCGTCGACTCGTCGGAACTTCCCTGGAGATGAGCACGGAACTTCTGTCTATGATGGGCAGAAACAGAACATACGGAGCTGTCCCATTGGAGCTGGCGGACCGGCGGTGGCTGTGTCAAGAACAAGAAACTGAGTTTCAAATTCCACATCGGATCCTTTGCTTCCAACCCATAGGGTGGACCACCATACATTGAATCTGAAAATGCTCATAAATCTCATGTCCTGCACCTTCCCTACTGGTATTACATGCCGGCTGGCTGGCTGGCTTAGTGGCATGGAACCCTAGAAACGCACCTCTGTTGTTACATATGGAAGAGAAATGAGTGAGGCATATTAGAGTGGATTCAACATCTGACAGGAAAGGAAATCCCTTCACATGGAGCTTCCCATAATAGAGCTGTGTGAAGACTTCATTTTCAGTATTAAATACGTTCTCCATTAATATTGTGTTATGCTGCGTTCCACTAGCGTCTGGGTACAAACATTCGTCGCCGGACTCCATACCTAAATCATAAATGCATCAACGTGTTTTTCTTGACCTCCTGCGAGATACAGAAAATTCATATAATGAATGAAAATGAATCCCTGGATGAAAGAGCAGTGAAGAGAGTCAGAGAGATTCGATGATTGGCGGGTTTCACGGTTTGGCCGCAATGCCCTCACTTGATTGCAGGTGGACACTGGAGAGATACATGTCGCCTGTCGCGTTGTCAAATCAACACGTTGTACAAACAATTCTAAAGTATCTGAAATGAAATAATAGGAGGTGGTGGGACTGGGACGGCAAGGCCGAGGGGCGCCAGCTCCGTTGTAGAATTTAAAATGAACAAAATTTTGTATTAATATTTACCTCTACAAAATCGTTTTTAAAATTTTTGTAGTAGCCATCTCTTATGTGAATATTATAATAATGTTATTTTTCCAGTTTTGTTATGATGGAATGATGTTTCAGTTGGATCTGAATTCAAGGAGTGGAATTCACCTTTTATATTGAAATTGTTTACATTAAAAGAATATTATACTATTGCTATTTTTCAAGTTTTGTTATAATGGAATAATGTTTTAGCTGGATAAGAATTCAATGAATGAAATTCACTTTTTTATACCTGCCTCAGCAGGTATATTGTAATCGATTGATTTTGACTTTGGTTGACTTTGGTCTAATGCAGGTTTAAAAAATTAAAATCTGTTTTGTGAAGTATAACTTAGGGATTTGTAAAATATTTTTTTTAATTTTGTTAAAAAAACTATTTTGTCAACAGGTGATTGGTGGATAGAAGCTGATGTCAACATTGGGATTTGGTATCTGGATTTGAGTTGACATGTGTCCACATGACGTCATAATTATAAAATTTAAAAAATAAAATTATATCCATTTGCCTTTTAGAGAATGGATGCATATCGAGGACATGTCAGACCGCCAAACCGTTCTTGTTTTTACGTATTTTTGATGCTCTGGAAGCCCACGACGGCCGACAAATTGCCTTCAAATTATAGTCAATACTCGGTAGCGGTAAAGCCAAGCCAAGTCTTCAACTTTGTAAAGCGTTCTGTAAGCTGAGAATTAGCTATGGAAATGGCATGGACTGGTTTGTTAGACGAGAGTTTTTCTTCGTTCAGAGCCATATTGAATGGAGGAGGAGAGTATGATTTCTATTCCACAATGGATGCCAATGAAATGGCGCTGGAGGCCCTTTTGGGTTCTTCTCTCATGTGCCCAGATGGTTCTGTGTTGAGTAATGTGCAGACTGAAACCATTGACGCCTTTCATCACATGGACTGCTCTATAACTACCATTGCTGAGATGCTTGAACATCCTAATCAGGGCTCTGATGAGTTGGGGTTATTGCAGAGAAGAGCTGAGATTGAGTCTGGATTCCACAAAAACGAAGGGAGTCATAAACTAAATGGTATGGTTGGTGGAAGTTGGGGTAATGCTTCTCATGCTACCAATAATAATAACAATAATGGTTATGCTAGTGCTGCAAGTGTTGGTAGAGGGAGAGGAAGGAAGACTGGGTTGCCTGCTAAGAATTTGATGGCAGAAAGAAGACGGAGGAAGAAGGTTAATGACCGTCTGTTTATGCTTCGTTCTGTGGTGCCCAAGGTCTCCAAGGTAACTCTATTTCTTTCCCTTGTACCCCTTACTTCTTGTATCCCCTACTTCTTTCTCTGTTTTGGTTTTCTGTGTTGAATCGCTTAGAACTCTTGAGTCAGACACACTTCACACTTCAGATGAGTGAAGTCAGAATCACAGTATATTCATATTCAAGATCCTTTGCCAAGGAGTCTGTTGAGATTTAGGGACTAATTTGGTTAGCATTTGTCTGAGATTTACGGACCAAAACTCCTTGCCTTCCCCAGGCTTCATGATAAACTTGAGTTAAATGTCCTCTCAGGAATATCCTGACTTGCCCTGATCACAAAGCAATATATAAAATTATGTATCAAGAAAATATGTCATTCCTGACTTCATTTTTCCCACCAGGATTGTGCTTATGGAACAACTGACTATTTGCTTAGGTATTTATGTGATCTATTATGGAACAACTGACTATTTGCTTAGGTCTTTATGTGATCTATTATTTGCTCTATTGGTTGATGGATAAATAGTTCAGACACTTCATCATGGATTAGATTTTAGTAATTGATCCCCAAACTTGCAAATCGATTCATTCTGTTAGATCTATATACAATAATGAAATTGGGATTCTCAAATACTGGTAATGTGGATATATAAATCATATATTTTACTTGTAAGCAGGCATTGGAGACCTTCAGAACCGTAGGTGAGGATGCGGGATTGGAAAAGATCCAAAAATGTCCATTTAACGAACATAGATGTAGTTTCGATAGAAGTCTTGTTTCAGCACATAGTTAAGATACAATAGGTTTTGGTTTATTTTTCATAACTTTGAGATACAGTAGATTTTGGTTTATTATTCATAAGTTCGCCTGAGTTTTATAAAGATGTGGTTCATGACTATTAATTAGTATTTACTATTAATTGAAGAATGTAATTTTACTGGTTAGTTAGTTACTTAAGTGATATATAGTATTTTCTAATCTATGGTATTCACACTTATATAATATTATTATGTTGTATTCCTATTTAAAATAGTACTTAGTAATAAGAAGGGCAACCATTATACCCATTATTATGTTTTTGTCCTCATTCTACTTAGCTTGTTTTCTTTAACATATCTAACCCTAAAGTTCATCTTGCTTGACATTTCCTTTCAGCAGACAGACAGGACCTCAATATTGGGAGATGTTGTTGAGTACTTGAAGGAGCTTCTGCAACGTATTAATGGTCTCCACATCGAGCTCATGTCTGGCTCCTCCAACTCCAAGCCCTTGGCATCCACACTGCTTGATTTTCCTTGCATAATGAACCGAGAGTACCACGCTTCGTTGCTTAATCCAGAAGTAGAGCCAGTAAGGGTAAGGCTGCCGTCATGCTCAATCTGTTAAGTCAAAAGAAAATTAAATTATAATCTGTTAAAGTCAACAGAAAATTAAATTATATTGATATCCATAGGTTCCCTATTGGAGGCCAATAAGAGTTCTAATACATGATGTGACATGGACAGTGCTTGCAGTCATCTCAAATCTGAACATAAAATACAATAAATATATATCACAAATTTACAAAAAACTGCGAGCAATTGACGAGTCAATCTACTTGAGAGATTTCTGTCAATAAGTTGCATACAGCTGTCAATGATCATCTTTCTTGGTCTAGCAATATAACAGTCCTCCGACTACTCTTCTGGAATGTCAAATGCAGAAATGTGTGGACCCAACAAATTTTCTTCTTCAAATCTGTGTGGCAGTCAAGAAACTCCAATGGAGAGTACGCATTTCTCCAAACATCAGAGAGAAAATTCTTGCTGCAACTTTGGATGACTCTATTTTTCTAGCTTACCACTGATAATCAACTTAAGGTTTTCATCTTTTTTCTAAATTTATTATATAACTTAATTTAGCTTATCATTGATAATCAACTTAAGTTTTTGAATTTTTTCTAAATTTATTATATAATTTAATTGTGGTTGGTAAATTAATACACTGCAAGCTTACACATGTTAATCTAGGATATAATTTAGGAAAACAATTTATGGTAAGCCACCTCAAATTGTAAAATATAAACATAATTTCTGATATAATTTAAACATAATCTTGGATATAAACATAATCTAGGATATAATTTAGGAAATAATGTTTAGATAAACACAACCAACCACTTAGTTTTATGAAGATAACTAACTTTTAAACAAAGCTAAAATATATAATTTATATCTATTATTCATACCAGATTGTTAGAGTTAATATAAGCACAAAACAATTACTATTTAATAAAACAAAAATGATATGATAAAAAAAACAAATTGTTAGCAATTTACTGTTTCTTTAACCACTTTTAATTAAACCTTATTTAAATAATAATCAAGATGCATTTAAACATAACAAGATACAGTACTTGAAATACACTTTTTAGACTTGGGTTAATCTTATACGGTTATGAACATAATTATATATTTTTAATAGTTTTATCAAAAATTCATATATAATTTAGCAAAATAATCTTTCATCTCCCATATCAAATTGTAAATATAAACCCTTATCATTATAAATATTATATATTTTATTTGTTTATTAAAAATTCATATTTAAGAAATTTCAGTTATAAAATAAGCAACTTCACAAATAAAAATAAAAATAAATTTGATTAGTCAGTTTACAAAAATGGACATATTATACATATTCTTCTTTTTACATATAACCTTTACAGATAAAAAAAGACACGTTCTTAACTATTATGATATTCCATTATCACAATGCAATGTCAATGTCCCAATCAATCAATCTCTTTATGTTCAGACGATTCATGAGTTCAGTGTGGAAAATATTTATGTTCAGAAGTTCTGTGTCGTTATGTCTCATCAATGTTTTCTTTGTAAGGTCTTTTACAAAGAATTTATCCATGGTGATTAGTTAAGAAAGTGAATCATTTGATACCCTAAGTCTGGAAATGCAGGTGGAGGTAAACACGAGAGAAGGGAAGGCCCTAAACATTCACATGTTCTGTTCGAAAAAAGCTGGCATGCTTCTATCCACAATCAGCGCCTTGGATGGAGTTGGTCTTGATGTTAAGCAAGCAGTCATAAGCTGCTTCAATGGATTTGCACTAGAAGTCCTTCAAGCAGAGGTAATGAAATATTTGCAGTCATAACCTGCTTCAATGGATTTGCACTAGAAGTCCTTCAAGCAGAGGTAATGAAATATTTGCAGTCATAACCTGCTTCAATGGATTTGCACTAAACAGGGATAATTGGTTATGCATGAATCCTCAATAGCTATATAATGGTCTAACTCTGTCGTTTTGCACATTGTCATCAGCAACCCAATGGGAATGCTATGGAGATCAAAGCATTGCTACTGCATTAATTTATAGTCTTATAAGCTATTATTTCTCATTCCCTATTTATGCTAGTCTATAAAAAAAACTTGCATATTTGTATAACATTATAAATTTATAATAAAATATAAATAAACTATTCTCACAACAATGATATTAATTTATAGTCTTATAAGCTATTATTTCTCATTTCCTATTTATGCTAGTCTATAAAGAAACTTGCATATTTTTATAACATAAGTCAAGAATATTACTAGAAGTATGTAAGGAAGCTTGAATATGCTTGTTTTATGCTACATTGCAATAACCTATATCGTATTTAAATGGACATTTTTTAATTCATTTTTGTTTTAATTTCTTTCAAATTGTAATTATATTTGTTTTATCGTATATTTTTATAGCAAAATTATTCTATTGCTATATATTTTCAATCTCTTCTTAGGAGGCAGGTACTAAGCAACTTTGTTGCTTATTCCACTTGTTTATATTGAAGTTGTTGACATTACAAAATATCAAATTATTTTATTTTATTTTATTTCTTATACTCTTAAAAAACAATTTCAAGAGGTGAGTGACAAACTACTGGACTTTCAAAATTTTAAGACTTTTATTTATTTTAAAATAATTTATATAATTTTTTTCACAAAAAATTAAATAATAGTGTTGAATTTATTCATTAATTATCTAATGTTATAAATATTTATAGTTAATTTTAATTATTTATTTCCCTATTGAGAAAATGCAAAATCTTTAATTATTTATTTCCTTATTGAGAAAATGCAAAATCTTTAATATGTACCGAGGTTTTTTTTATCATTCTTTGTCATATATATATATATATATAAGCTAGAGCATTATACATCACTTATCAAAATGAATTTACATTCTTAAGCCATTATAACAAAGTTCCAAAATCCAATCTAAGCTAAGAAATTTTTTTCTTCTCCTCCATGACAGAGCCTAAGAATCTTAACAAAACCCATTACAACAAACATAATCCAAACAAAAATCTCTATTGCCCCATTTGGAGCACAAAGACAAACCAATACACCATAGTATACCCCTTATTGACTTATACCCAAACAAGAAGACAAACAACTTAACCTTATAGCTATCTACACAAATTAAGACGAAACATTGACATTGAGTTTCACATCCATTCATCGAACCTAAAATCCTCTTGAAGGACCAGTCCGAGTCACATCCAAAAAGCTTGATGAAACACCAGAGGTTACAGATGGAACCCTAGTAGCCAAAGCGCCCACCAAAGTCGAAGACATGACACTAACAATCAAAACCCCACCTTCTTTCACGTAGGGCAGAAAGGGAATGCCTAGGCGGTGAGCTATGACATCAGTTTTCTTATGTATGAGCCAAGAGTCCATTAGATTCTTCTTCCAAAAATGAACTGGAATGGTATCCCCTAAGCTCTTCTCCTCGTACTCCAGAAGCAGTTGGATAGTTAAACCTTACATAACCGAATACATGGAAACAACTCGCTCATACAAAGACATATGAGCTTGAGTAGACCTCGGATCCTTAATCCACTTCTCTATAACCGCGAACTCCTCAACTGACTTCACCTCCAAATCCTCTTAGATCACCTTTCCACGGAATCGATATCCTCCTTAATTTCTTTATGGATGGAATCCATGTAACTATAGGTTGTCTGTGCCACATACAACTGTTTGTGGCTAACTCTCTTCTTCCCCCTACTAATTTTTCCTTGGTCGGTCTCATTTGCATCCATTTGGCCAGACAACTTGTCCATCCTACACTTCTCACCACAAGAACCAACACTCTAACTCAACAGACTCGTCACCTTCACCTTTCTGGCACAAGCTTTAAGCCTACTTATAGGAAGGGAATCCAGGTTGTTGACCTCATAATCTAGGCCAAGCGAATCCCCTCAGTAGTGTATCTTCTCTTGAACATGATTGCTCATGTACCAAAGCCAGTCGCCATATAGGAAAATAACCGCAATCGACATTCTCTTCTAGCTCTCACCATTAATCCTCATTTAACATATTTCATACAATCAACCCCCTCATCACCTTGGTTCTCAACTCCTTCCCACGATCTTGATATGATTAACTTGCATACATACTTGATGTTGTCTTACTTCTTTGTCGACCCAGGTTCATATCCCTTGTTCATCAACAACTCCTAATATATATTGACCTAACAGAGCATAACCCCATTGGAAAAACCTGCGACATAGATGAGGTCTCACCCGAGATACCTATGGCGACTGCAAGAACCAGGTTTCTATAGTTGTGTTAGGGGATTTTCTTATCATATCATGATCGAGTCACTTGACCGAAACCAGGAAATAGAGTTTTTTCTTCATACATACATCAGCAAAGAATATAACATATTGATCTGACAACATTCATCACAACATATAGTCTATATTATTAAACATGCAATAATATAGAATTTATTTAATTAATATGCTTGACACATTTATCAGATTCATTCATGACATTTATTCATTTAACCATAGAAACAATTATCATATACACAAATACAATGAGTTTAACGTGGAAACCCATCCGGGAAAAACTGCAAAGACACTCTTCATCTCACATTAGTAATAATTGAATGCCTTTGGTCTGCGCACATAGCCTGCATACTCTTCTTTAGATATTATTTACAATCAATGATTCTTTTACCCTCTCATGCTTTTTGGTTTTTGGTCTCTATCTCTTTTCGTGTTTTTCTTCTTCTTCATCGTATGTGTTATCTCTTCTCTTCTTTCTTGTATTATGTTATTATGTCATCCACACACAACTTGGATTGACTTTATAGGATTTTACAACTCTTGATGTGACTCGTCAACTGACTCTCAATTGTTAGTCAACATGTTGTCTTACTATTTTAATATGTCCCATTACATCTAAAAATAGGCACTAGCATCCCAATTTACAATCATGCTTTATTTCCCAAAAGTAGACTATTAGTCTAACTAAGCGTTTACCAAAAATAGGTCGAACTCCTCGTCTCAACCTGCTTTCTTCCTCTTTTGTCATGAATTCTTCCTTCGCGTTCTTTGCTTGTCTTATGAATGGAATCTTCATATTTCTAAATAGGATTTTGGTTATCTTTTCCCAACACTCACATGTGGCTCATCCAGAGCAACATTAGTCTGAAATTCCTACTAGTGTCATTTTGCTCCGAAAATATTGAAAAATTTTCACACCCTGGTTTTTTTGTTAGACCCTTTGACCCAAGTTTAGACCTTCTTTGTACGACATCAAAGCCCAAGATATCGGCCCGACGAAGCAAGGCTCAATCAGCAGCACCTACAATGCAGATGCAGTCTCACCCGAGATACCTCTTATCGGTAACTGTCGGAGTGAGGTTTCTACAGTTGGGTGAGGATTTCTCCTCTCACAACACCTTACCAACTGGCTCGACCGAATCTGATGGGTGTATCACTATATTTATTATGCATATTCAAGATATTATTCTATTTATCTATCGACAAATATTGCAACAGTCAATATAATTCCTTATTAGCTATTCCAACTAGCAACAGTGCGACAAAGGAGCCCTTCATTTGTCATGAGAAATATATGCACCTTTTGTCTGCACACTCTGTTCTAGATATTCTTCTACACTCTCTATGGGCTTCCCTCTCCTCTCATGCTCTCTAGTCATAGATCTCTAAATTTTTCTTTCCTTCACTCTATTGTTGATCTGCACACAACTTGGATCAACTCACTCTTCCCTTTGAATCTATTGTTGACATACACACATCATAGATCGAGTCACTCTTATCTTCGACTCTTCGACTCTTCCAACAACATAGACTAACTAGGAAGTAACAGATGCAACTAACTAACTAGGAACCAAGAAACTAGGAAGTAACCTGCATACAACTTGGGTTCTTCCTTTTATAGACTCTTTACATGTCATTATCAGTTGGATTCATTTTGTTAACCGACAGGTTGTCATTCATATTCTCATACATTCTTGTTAAAACTATCAGTAGGAACTATCAACCCAAACTACAAATATGTTTTATTACCTAAAGCACATGTGACTCTCGCTGAATTCGTACCCATGATCTATTGATTTGTCCTTTTCAGTCGTTGCATGCCACCTATCCTGGTTCCTTTCATCCTGGCTGATCTCGTCACATATTTCCCTTTTGTCATGGAATTCTTCCTTCGAGATTGCTTCTGTCGTAACTTTCCTTCTCCCACCACTTCTTCTGTCTCATCTCTTCCTTGGTCATAGCTTCCTCTATTGCACGACTAGACTTTTCACATTCTGAGCAGAATTCTATCTAAGTTTTTACTATCTTCTCCTAGGGCCAACACTCACTTGTGGCTTGTATTGAGACACGTTGTGGTGCTCCAAAAATTATGCAATTGTGAATAGTTTTCTTTGAAAATATTGAAAGATTAATTTCCCCATCTCGTCTGTCTTTTGTCGCACATCCTCTTCTGTCTTCTGCAAGTTTCCCACAAGGTTGGAATCGATGTGTTTTAATGTTACAAGTCCTACGGCCTTTGTTGCTCGCAACACCTTTTGATGTACAAGGTGAATGATGTCTGCAATTTTTTATGCTTCGGCTTGCAATTTTTTATGCTTCAGCCTGCAATTCTGCAACTTTGTCAGTCCTTTGTTGTTGTTGAGTTCGCAGCGCTACAACTTGTTTCTATAAATTTTTTATATCTACAGACTTAGCCATTTTCTCAGCTAAGGGTAACTTCTTGATTTCATTCTTCAACTCAGTTTCTTATGTCTTAGCAGTACGCAACTTCTATGCGACCATGGGGTCTTCACTTGTTGACCAATATCCTATCACGTTAGTTCATATTGTGAGTTTTAAAATTATAAAAAATTGAACCAATATATTGTAGGTATTGGGGGGGTGAGGGGTTTAAGGTGGGGGTGGGTATGGTGGTTTATAAGGATTGAGGTATAAAAAGGGGTGGGTAGGAGGTTTTAAGTATTGGGAGGGGGTTTCAACAAAAATAGTTTGGGTCAATATCTCTGGAAATTAAGGGTATTCTTTAATATCCCACGATCGTACGTGCTATGTAAGAGGTTCACTAAGTGAATTCCCCGTGTATGTGACTTTCTGTAGCTCTGCATCATCGATCAATGCTTGCCAAGTCTGAGAAACTTGTTCGACGAACTTGGCACAGCGTACCTCTACTTATTCTATCTTCTTCACAGCTTCTGCTGCTATTATCCTTCTTTCTTCCAGCACCTCTAGGAGTGTGCTTGGTTTTCCTATGCTTCTAATTTTGCGACCCTTTTATGAAGGTTCTATGCAATTTTTCCAAGTCGAATGACCATGGCCTCTACGAACATTTTCTCTGTTATGCCTACATCTAAAAAATTGGTGCAAGTAAGTACTACAACATTGTTTAGTCCATTCTTGTTCTCTTCCCAAGTTTTAGCTTTTTGTTCCACTTCTTAAAATGTTTTCTTCATTTTTCTAACAACCTTATTCGATATCTTTGCCTGTTTGATCAATGCACTTTCTCTTACCTTCATTTCCATGACTGCGACATTTTGCATTGCATAGACTTTATATAGAAACATCTGTGAAAAATATATTGTCACATGGCCCAAGTTCTTAGCCATAGTATTCAACTCTATTGTGCCCAAGTCAAGTGTTTCTCCCACCACCTGAGTCTTTATTGGTATGGCATTGATACATCACTTGGTTTCTCTTCTAATGGGACAGGTAAGTCTTGTGACTCTATCGGTAGGGGTGTGTAATCAACTGCAACCTGTACTTCTTGTATGACCTTGTAGAGCGTCTGCAGTAAATTTGTAATACTTCTTGTGATATCTGCCTGACACTCTTATTCTTTATTCAGGATTTGCGTAGAAACTTATACCATAGATTATGTTAGAAGGGTAAAATTGTCACCATCAAGACCGAAAGTGCCTCTAGTTTTATCATCCTTTCTTTTCTTATGCCTTATCTCAGGTTGCTCTACTTTAGTTTGTTTCCTATTCTCTCCTACCACTAGGCCTATCAGGGTGGTACTTGAACTATTATGGGGAAGGTTGGTATCTTGTGTGTCTAGTGGTGGTGGGTCCCCTCGTTATTTTCCATCATTATGCGTTTGTGGGTTGTCCTATCACAACACTTCCTTGGAAGCTAGTATGTCATCTACAACAAGAACCCGCTATTCTTCTGACTAATCTTGGGTAATGGTCGTGACTTCTGCTTTAGTCAACTCGCTTCTGGTCGTGACTTCTGCTTCTGCTTGGCGATGTGGATCTTTTCACAACTACAATATGATGTGATGTGGCCCAATTGTAAATTTAATGATGTTTCAAAATCATTGAACAGTTTCGCCTGTAAGTCTTACTTGCTTCTTCACATGATAGCACATGTCTTCTCCATGCATAAATAATTGCACATTGTTGTCTCTCTGTCGATCCTTCTTACCTTTCTCGTACCAAATATTATGGTATCGAGCTCCTCGACAGTGCATTGGTATGTCTACCACTTCATAATTTGTTGGTTCCGACCATCCAACAAATGAAATCAAAATGAGTATCAAGGAGTAGTGGAATGTAGTAACTTTTTCCTACGACTCTTCTACATATGCTAGTAACTCATTCAATAGATAATGTGACCAATTCATCTAAAATCCCTCTACATAGATTTTAGCTGTTGCGATCATACCTGTAGTACATTGGTTCAGTCGCATCCTTTTGGTAGCTAACACCTTCACGATGAACCAAATAGTATGGTCATTAATGGAGCTTATTAAGAAACCTCTAGTATCCTTGGACAAGTCATACTTATCCTTCATCTTGTTTGTCAGCATAGTAACTTGGCATTTCTTGAAAAAGGGCAATGGGTCTATGCTTGCAAGTGGTAGTCTTGTACTTGTCACTACGAGTTTGTTAAATTTGTGAACCATTGATATACATGCAAATATGAAATATGTAGGAAAGGAATTATGCAATGGAATAATTAAAGAGAATGTACAAATAACAGGAAATTCATGCCACAAATTTCAGATAAATCAGACAAGAATTTCTCAGATAATCACAACATTAATCTTCATTCATTAATTAATAATACAATGATTGTACAATAAATAGAATTTGAATACTGTGGATAGGATTCGAATCTACTAGCTCAAGTTGACTGAATAGCTAACTTAGTGTGTCTAAATCACTGATGTAGCTCACTAGTCTAACTCTAGATGTTTAAATCAGTCTACAAGTAGTTAGCAGATGATGTAGGTGAGAAAAAGACGCCACTCTCCCTGCATGCATGCAAAAATATCACTAGGCTAACTAAAAGTGATCTAACTGATTGTAACTAGAGGTTAACTCAACATCACTGCTTACCTATGAAAACCAATTGATCAAGGCTGCTAGCGGTACTCAGAGTGGTCTCATATAATGTAGGGATTTCTCCTAGTAGCACATAAACTCATGCATGTGTTAACACAAAAAATTTCTCACCTAGCTCTCTATGGTGTAATAGCCATACATCATATTCCCACCATTATTTCCTCCATTTTGACCTTCACAATTGTATTTCCACTAAAAATGGTCCAAACCATCATTATTCCTTCCCATAAATGAAGGGATGATGAGCATTTATTGTGATTTATCCCCACTCTCTCCCAAAAAGGGTCAAAAACCCTAAAAATGAGAATGGGTCAAAAAACCATATATAAATACCATGGACAATAAAATACCATGGGTCATTACCATGAGTCAAAACACCCTAGGACCATACTATAAATACATTGTGAAGGACCTCCCCAAAACACTTTTTTCCATTTTCCATTAGTCGCATCATACACTTTTCTCCATTATTCCCATATTTTTCCACGCCATTCCCATGGTGTATGTTGAGCTTGCTCTGTACCCTTTTGGATCCATTCCCCCATCCGAAAAATAGTCGTGGAAGAGAATGGAGAGAAAAACCGTGGAGCTGCAGGACCATTTTCGAGGACGGCTACAATGGCCCATCTTCAAAAGAAAGGTGTCTTGATTGTTATTTCTTGGATTAGTTAGTAGTATATATAGGAAAAAACCCTAAAAATTGTTGTTGTTGTCTCATTTCTTTTTGTTATCATTGAACTCTTCCTTATGCTTTGGACTAGCTAAGGTTGGTGCTTTTGCATGTAGCTAGGAATAAATCCCCAATACAGTTTTGGAGAATCCACTAGGTCGATCCATACATAAATTTATTTTTTCAGGTTTTATTATTGGTTTTTTCTCCTTTGTTTCCCTCAGTCGTCACAGATCTAACCCCTTCGTAGTAGATCTGAACCAATACTACGTTAATGTCTTCCCCATAGCCCTAGCCATTAGTCTATTTTTCAAAAAAAATCTTATTCGGGCTAAGTTGCACCTATCCGGCCAAAAGTTGTGACCCATTCGCACCTTTTTTCTCGATAAGTGTGAACTAGGTCGCTCCTTTTTCCTCGATACATGTAACCTAGATCAGAAATCCATATTGCATCTATCACGGCTTTCGAAGCAACCTTGGTCGCTACTGTGACTCAATTTATAGTGACTTGTCACACTTAATCCTCTATTTTGTGCGACCTGAGTTCATCGACTATTTTTCCCAGATCGCGACTATTTCCTTGTTCTATGCGACCCTGATCATGCCTGTTTCATCGACAGATGCGACCTATAGTTTTTTAGTATGTTTTGGTGCTTGACATCCCTGTTTAAGACCCCTAGTTTTTGTTAAACCCCTTTCCAACCTGTTTATGTCCAGATTTGATCCTTTGTGGCCCCCTGGTATGCTTTGTGATCCCATTTACTCGGTTTGTGAGTTGTTCTAGTAGATCTTTGTGGTTGAGACCCCATGCATGTTTCCTACATTTGAAAAGTTCATTTTACTGCTCATTTACTTCAAGTGTATTTTATTTTTGAACGAACAAGTTATTTTGCAGCATATTTACTGTCATTTACTGATTTTTATCTACATTTTATTTGCATCCTATCAGTGATATTGGAACATCTTCGTCGTTGGATTGGGTTTTTCCACATAATTTGCACAAATCTCACAATGTTTGGTTCATGACCCCAAGCCAACCTTAAAATTAACTTAATACAACCAACATTGTAACCTCGCTTGAGGACGAAACAATATTTTAGCTAAGCTAGGACTTTGGGGATAGGCATCCAAGCAACACCCCTCTGTCACTCACATATTGAGACATAGTTGTTTTCCATTAGGGGACGAAAATCCTCTTGTACTTGTTGAAACGGTCAAGGAAAGTCTATTTGGGCCCCCCTGCTCAGCAGGAGTAATCCGCAAAGAAGGGGTTCTAGAGGTCAGGGTGGAAAACCACTCTCCATCTTGCACCGAAGGTTAAACCTTCGTATTCCTCCCTGTATCACCCAGCCGGGGGTTGGGGGGTTAAGGGCTTAAGTGTGAGGAAACAATCTCAGACGTGTCATGAACGAGGTAGACTAGTTTCCATTCTTCTAGGAATCTTTTACCCAGAGTTCCTTCTTGGTAGTGGTATTCTCTTAGCGTATATTGTTCTTCCATTTCGTATTGTTTGACTGAGATTTCATCACCTTGCCGAGGATACAATTTGTGAGGGGCTTCCAGCTTGTAGTTAGGATTTTTCTTGCACTTTTATCCCATATATTAGTGCGTCATTTTATTTTATAGGTAGTGCTACTTGTTGGGTTTCTGTCCACTTTGTTGTAGGCTTGCCTTGCTGTTGTGACACGTTGTTGCAGTTTGGTTTTAAAGATTGTTATTGGTTTGTGAGCCACCATTTCATACACTCTCCTTTTGCACACTCAGTTGTAGTTGGGGTTTTGAGCCTGCGATTAATACTCTTGAGTTTTCATTCATTACACATCACTCCATCACATCATCATAAATCCACCACGCTACTCACATAGGATTAGGGTGCATACCCCCCAGTTCGATTCCTTGAAACGTCATCGTCGGAGTGATATTCGACATCGGTCACCACCTTTGGAGCCACATATGGCCTTTGAGTCCGATTTAGATTCATATCAGTCCAAACCCACCTTGTTCACTGCTCCATCTAGCCCCATGGTTGGTGCATGTGTTTATCTCTTTCAAGGATGGTTTTCTAGTAGTGGGATAACATCCATTCCACCTATCATTATGGGTATTCCTTCCATTGGACCGATAGGTTTTGGTCCTAGTGGGCCATTTTCCACTACACACACTACTATTGGTCTTCTACCCACTAGTGGTGGCCCCACTCCAGGCACCGTGGTTCCTACCATTCCACCATTTATACCTGGGGGAAGTGGCCCTTCCACGTATGTTTCGACTATTCCTACCATAATAGTGACCATTCCTACTCTCGGAACTCAACCTTACCCACCCCCAGTTATGCATGGGAACTATACTCCTGCAGTCGCTCGCACCATTGTTGGACCTTCCTAATCCACTTTCGGCTCTAGTCTACCTTTTATGGATAGTCTCAACCTACCTAACTTGGAATAGTTGATCAATGACCCCATTCGTCATAACCCACAATAGCCTCTTATTCCTACCAAACCTCCCTCAGACATCCCTAAGTTTGAGGGTAAGGTGGGAGAGGATCCCAAAAATCACATTATGTCATTACACCTATGGTGTTCATCTAACAACATAGTGGATGATTATTTCTGATTGCAGTTGTTCCAACGCACACTCACCATTGTTCAAACTACCTCATGCCACCTACCTCAAATTTTCCTCGTTAGCCTCCATGTTCCTTCAATACTTCCAGTTACTCATTCGTTATGACAAGGGAGTGGAAATCTTATTATTTTGTCGATAGAACACAACTACCCATATCATGGATCATATCCAAGAATGGCATCATCACCATAGCTTGTGTAAGATCCAGTTAGATGATAAGATCTTCCTAGATTAGTTCCTCAAAACCTTTCTCCCACCCATATCCAAGGAGGTCGCATTTGGGTGCCCACAAACTGAAAAGAAAGCCATCCCAAAGGCTCAACAGTTTGATCTTATATATGCCCAGTCAGGTTACTTGTGCACCATTATACCTGATGCTCCCCATGTCGATACCTCACACTGAGATACACTAGGGGCATCTCATGGTGCTGATGGAATTATCGGCTCTATTACCCAACATCCTCATTTTTATCCAACCTCTCCCATGATGCCACCCCATCTCAGTCATACCCATAGTGTTTCCCAACCAGGTTACACCTGTGATATTTCACACGTAATGGCTCAGTCTGGGGCTACGCACTCCTATGTGCCTCTAGGTTACCCCCNCAGTCATACCCATAGTGTTTCCCAACCAGGTTACACCTGTGATATTTCACACGTAATGGCTCAGTCTGGGGCTACGCACTCCTATGTGCCTCTAGGTTACACCCCTAACCTTTCACATGTAACATATCAATCTCAAGCCACACCATCCTATGCACCTCCCACACAAGCCCCTCATGTTCATGGACCAACTTGTTCATCAAGCTTGTGTACTAGCCAAATAGTCGTCTTTGCAGCCCCACCAGCTGCTCTTGCTTATTACCCACCACCAGTGAAACCCACTCCGGCTCCATCCCCAACTCCTCCTACTCCTCTAGGACAGGTCTACACACAGCAGAATCTCCCTAACCAATCCACCCCCAATAACCAACAAGGGAAGGGAAGGAACAAGAGAGGTAAGAATATGGGCAACAACTAGCCTCAAGGAGGTGGCCAAAAAGAAAACCCTCCAAATAATAATGGAGTCAAATCCCTTTCACAAAATCCCTAGCATCCTTCTAAACCTGGGAAGAACCCACAGTTATGGACCAACCATCTATGCGCCATCTATAACACCTACGACCATTATACCCATTAGTGTCCTCACTTGACTCACGTCCACCACTTACTCCAAAACGATAGTCAACGTGATCCTAATGTGACTACTCCGGCTAAACCAAACCCAACACCACCTGGTCCTCCACCTATGGTGCTCCAAAACCCCCTACCATACCAAGGGATGGTTGCAACTGATCCCTTGGCTCCTCAGACTCCCGCAACCACTTCTGCGGCTTAACCCATTGATCCTGGTGTCCATCACCTCAAGACATTATTGTTTGATGTTAACGTCCAAAATCAACGAAACAAATATGGTTCCACCACGGAAACCATTGAGCCATCTGTGACATCTACCTCCACCACTCCTGACATATCTTTTCATTTGTCGAGACCCCCTATGGATGGGGTTTCCAAAGTCATGCGGTTCCCTTTACATCGCGTCACAAACAATGCCACTTCCAGAGCTGCACTCAACTACAATATTGTTGATGACTTGTCCCAATCTACCACAACCATGTCTGCTTTGGAAGTGCTCAAAACCCATCCTTTGTAATGTAAACCATTATTATCCTTGCTAGGTTTCGTTGATCCCTATGATTATAGGTTGATCACCTTCAACCTTGATTAAGGATAACCCCGGATGCCATCATCCATCGCCTTCCAAGTTACGGTCATGATTTTGAATTTGGTTATTCATCAATGCATCATTGATGAGGGGGTGTCCACCTGTGTTATGTCAACCTTTGTTTGACAAAAAATCAGATCCCCAACCCTTCAACCTTCCACCATCGCTCTTTGTGCCTATGATGGCCACTCTGCTCAGCCCAAGGTTTTCTCACGAACGTCCCTATTGAGTTAGCAGGAAGAATGTTTATTGACATTGAGGTTGTCAATGTCCAATTACAACCTCCTCCTAGGATGTAGTTACATGTATGCAATGCAAGTCATTTCCTCTACTATATTTTGACTCTTGATGTTCTCTCATGATGAGAAGACCGTGACCATCGACCAGATGACGTACTATTATCTGAAGGGGCCAACAACACCAGAACATGTCCTTCCCACTATTAACACTACCATTAATAGCATGTCAATACCATCCTTGTCTGTCGTTGGCCCAAGCTTGTTTTCCAACACTCCTATGATGGACACCTTTTTATCCTTACCACCTATTGCAGCTGCAAATGTTTCCCCAAATTTTCAAATTTTGGACCCCCTTGTTAATTTTAGCATTGCCTAGAATCGTTTGGATCCATGAACTCTTTTTGTTTTTGCTTGAATTTTGGACTATTTCGAGGTTAACTCTCTTCTTGTTTTTTGAAAAATTGCTTATGTTTGAAACTGATGTGGGTTGCGGAGTTTAGAGTTTGGTTTGTTGCCCTTTGAGCTGCGATTTCTTCTTGGGAGCTTATTTCTCATGCCAGCCACTATTTCGAAGGCCATTAAAACAACGTATTGGAGCCATGTTTCCTTAGGAAGCCTCCATCGTGGAAATTGAATGACGATGATTCTGCAGGAGGATCTTGACTCCTCCGTTGCCGCGTCGTATCGTTGACTTGTTTATAATATCGGAGGTTGGTCGAGGTTGAATCGGGATATTTGGTGCTTGTAAAGCCACTGTTTCGGAAGTGAAACAGGTTTTTTTTGGACCGCTACGAAACCTTAAGTTGTTCCGAACACTTAGCGTTTTACATTGATCTGGCATCATAGAAAAATTTATGGTTTGGATCGGAGGTTGTAGTCTGTTTATCTTCCGCCCTTGCGGCTCCCAAGAGAACTAGGTATCCGCCATATAACTGCTCCGCCTGTCGAGACTTTATCGGGTTTCCGTCGCTTTCTCTTTGGATCGGAGTCTGTATTCTTTCCTCCTCCTCCCTTGCGGTTGTGTAACGCACTAATTATCCGATGTTGATGTCTTTCCGCTCGCCGACTGGGAGCTCTTCCTCCCAAAGCTTAGGTTCTAGCTCTTCCAACTCCGATAAACTCAATGGTCTTGCAGAGCCTATTGCCTGTTTGAGACCCGCTGATGCGGCTGTAAGTGAGACTACTGCAGCTGAGGTTTTAGTGCTTAAGCCACCGATAAGTTTTCTCTTCCTGTCATTTTGTGAGTTTTAAACCCCTGTATGGGCGAGACAGTGGTTCTGGTGCTTGTTAAGGTTTTCATAACAAGAGCGTAGTATAGGGCCTCTTTTGATGACTGGTCGTTTTGTTAATGTAGTTTCATTTTATTGAAAAAATGCAGTCCTAATTAATGATAAATGTCATTTAATTGCAGACGGACTCAAGAGATTTTTACAAATTACTACTGTGAGAGGGCATAGCTGGGAGACGAAGCAGCAAAAAAATGGCTGGACAGTGTTAGGGAGAGTTCGTACTGAAATCAACGGGATCTCAAGGAGGACAAATGAAAGACAAGGCATAATCGATGATGACAGAAGCCCAGGCTTGGAAAGATCCATCAGTTACCAAGCAGATCTCGTTGTGTTAAATACTCATAAGTTGAAATATGAAAGCGTAACGCATAAAGTGAATCATGAGTACTCACGAAAAAGACAAAATGGTGATATTAGACGGTTTTGAGGAGCCCAAAGGTCACACGGTTGGGGCAGCCCAAGGGGTTGGATGATTTGATTTAAATATAGGGAAGTTAGAGTTTACAGGGGGATTTTTCCCTGGAAAAACTTGTGAACTATTGTTTGTAAGGGGAACTACTTCATTTTACAATAAGAAATTGCAAATTTTGCCTGTTGGAGAAGGTGCTATGTGGAAGGTTTCAATGTGATAAAATGAACAATGTTGAAGGGGAACTATTTCATTTTCGATTGTGTTTCATTGACTGTGAGAGCGTTCTAAATTTCTGAACCTATGTTCTTTCCTAAATGTTCTCTAGTATATTCCGTGATATTTTCCATTTTGAGTAATGGAATTTTTAACTATTGATGAGCTATCTTGTCATGTATACTTTTCTTCATGTTTATATGTTTGGTTCTAGGAACAACTATCTGTGATTTTTCGTAACATGTGAACAGTATTACATTACTCATGAATTAATATCTAGCTCTCTAGAGATAGCCTGGTTAGTATTTATTTTCTTGTTGTGTGTGTGATTTAGATGCTTGAGAGTTTAAGACGAGAGGTAAGAACCTGCGCATCACATTGTGAATACTCCTTGCATTCTTTATTACTCTGCATGTTAAGTAGGCACTTGCATATCATCCATAAAGTCAAAAAATACAAAAATATATATGGTGGATCGGGCCGCAACCGATAAAACCTTTTATTTTTGTTACTTGACCTACGGTAGCCGGACCGCAAACCGGACGGATTCCCTACACCAAACAGTCACGGGCTAGTTGGGAACACTGACTGGGGAGAATCCCTTGCTATTGTTTCCTACGATTTTCCAGGCCTCAACACCACCTTTGTCTTCATCGACTGATATATCAGATATGTGCACTTTCACATCCAGTAGCATTCCGACCTCCTTGCAACCTCAGTCACAACCTCAACCATAATCATCCAGGAATTATTAGGTTTCATTCCTAGTGTTACGGAGAAAAATTCCTATGGCTTGGGGTACCACAAAAGACAGAGTAACCACATAAATCAATCCCTTCCCAATATGAAAGAGAAATAAATATCTAACACTAAAGGATCTTGAAACATACCTTATTACGGATGGTTGATGTAGATCCCCGTTGAGCTTTTCCAATCTCGCTTGTGTTAGCAATTTTCTCTCTCAACAATCAGTAAACAAGACAAGCATTCTATATAATTGTGTTAGACCTACTCTACCATATATAATCAATAACATATAAGCATTAAAAAGCATCCATGGATTCAATATTCATTTAAATACACATTATTGGACAAGAAAATATATTTCTATTAATATAAATCAGAGATTACAAGAATGGAAACCTCTGTCAGCACGTCT
The DNA here is from genome assembly GCA_001517045.1 of Pseudotsuga menziesii. NCBI lineage: Eukaryota > Viridiplantae > Streptophyta > Pinopsida > Pinales > Pinaceae > Pseudotsuga > Pseudotsuga menziesii. Next base: position 131,532 of record LPNX010842531.1, on the reverse strand, counting down.
GTGAACTGGAGAAACTGAGTCCTCCACTTCGGCCTCCACCAATTCAATCCTCCATCTCTCGATAGAAAGATCACAAAAAAAGGAAAGATTGGGAAGAACACAAAGTGTTCCAAGGGACAAAGGGATGCAAACTCAAGTATAAGCTTCGTCAACAATGGACTATAATTTTGTTGCTCTTCAATTCCTCTCCTTTCAATGTATCCAAAGGGTTCCTTATATAGTGCTTCAATGGGGTAATGGAAGGTCGAATACGAGCAATCTCAAGGCATATGGAAGGCCAAGAGACAAGTGACTCGGCTCCACATCAAGGAAAAATCCAAAACTATTTGGCCTTTTGCACACATCCTGATGTACATGGGTTTAAGGGTCATATCCGCGTATATACATGAGAATGGGTTTAAAATTCACCTATGGAAAATAATCCATGTTTTTAGGGATGATATTGGAAACATCAAAGGTACAAAAATGGTCCATGGGGTCCAAAGAGTCTGCAGAGGGACAAGGAAGGCCATAAATGTGTGATCCACCATGTGTGGTAAAATCAGCTGTAACAGATGCCCTCTAATGTGTGAGGTCAGAGGGGTGATACGATGGCCAAAATACATTATAAGTCCATCCCAGAAGTGGAGTGATGAAGAACCAGGTGGAAGAACCAGCCATCCAACAGTATAATACAATAATCAAACTATGCACATGACTGCAAGTCCATACAACAGTTCCAGATACATAAGAGTACAATGGCCATGAATAGGCATGATACAAAATATGACATGTGTGGTCATTGCCACATACAATATAGATAGATCAGAATCTTCATGATGAAGATATACAAAGGATCATGATCTCCATAATGGCTGAAGATATTTGACATACATTGGAATCAAGTCACGAGAGCTGAAATATCATGAACACTGGCACGATCAAGGAGGTAGCATATATGAAATGCCACCAATCTGGAAGGTCTTCTACATAATCTACTATGAGTACATGTCCTACTATGTGAATAGAGGTGTCGAGGTCAAACATAGTAGTCCATCATCTGATTACCAGTCATTGATGTATACTGTTAACAGACGTGAGATCACCCACCGATAATGAAAATGGGAATCAAGGTACTAGAGTGCAAACTGACAAGTGCAAATAAATGTGTTGAGGTCGAACACTTGAAAGAATCCATCGATCAGGGGACATTGATGTATTCCCAAAACTGTTGATGGCGAGAGAACTTGCCACTTATGACTACAAGTCTCAAGGCACTCAAAATGACTCTAGAATCCTATCCTAGAATAAATGATTTGAAGTCGATGGGATGAAATCCGCTGGAAGGAGGGCATTAAGGAATCCCCCATCATCCAACACGAGGTACTCAGCAAAGCTGTATAATGTGGAAGGACTCGATCATAATGTGCATGAACTAGTACTAGTATCAGGAATGGCCGACATGCAAAAGTCAAGAGAACTAAGGAATGGCCGACTCAGGTTTCAACTTCCTTCGAACAAGAGTATAAAGGTGAATGGTGACTGAATGTAGGCAACATAGACTCAATATACAAAACTGAGACATCTCTACGACACAGGAGGCATCAACAGAGGCTCCAACCAACGGATGTGATATACAGTGCTCTATTCGAAGGCGACACGACTCGACTACTGCCAAAGATAACATCTTTTCCTATCCAGATTTTTGGTTTTTTTGATTTTTTTTGGAGTTTTTCAAATATTTTGAAAAGATTGAAAAAGAATAAAAGTGATTTTTAGTTACAGACTAGGAGGAGACGAGTTTCAAGGGGTAAACAAACTAGTTCCAAGCATCGGAACATACCTATGCTCAATGCAAGGACACATGTGTAGGATAATGACACTCGGGGGAAAGTCCCCTCCCAGTAAAAATGGGGAATAAAGCTGCAAAGGATATGTAAAATGGCTCTGCTTGGCTAGACATGAGACAAGCTCGGTCTATATGGTTGATAATCAAAGTCGGGGAAGCCAACATAAGGCTTAATAAGGTAAGCAAAACTCATGATAATGCAATTACAACTTGACATAAGGGAGTCCTGGGGAAAAGGCCAAAAAAAATATCAAGAGGAGTATGAGGCTCTTGCGCAAAGTCATGGCGATACTATACAAAGGACTCCCACACCCTAAAAGAAAAATGTCGGCATGGGCACCAAATGCAAAATAGGAGCTAACTAGGGCACCCATGTATGGTCAAGCTCTACCATTCACATCATGTCACTTCTAAAATCAATAAGAAGGTTCCATGACAAGATAGAATGGGTTCGTACCTAAGGTTATATTGAAATGGTCATAAGGTCATGCAAAGTGCAAATGGATGTGAAGCCTAACCTATATGCTAGTTTAGACATAATACCTGAAATCAGCACGAACGGGTCAAAACCACGGTCAATCTGTGCTCAAAACAGACTCCTACATCATCAAATTAGTCCAAAATGGTCCAAAAATGGTCAGAAATAGTCCAAAACTATAGATAGTGGGTAAAAAATTTCAAAAATTTCAAAAAATTTCTATAAATAGTAAAAAATTCAAAAATTCCATATCATTTGAAATTTTTACCCATTTGAGCTCAAAAATTCCAATGCGAATTCTGGGAGCATCATCCGGTGAAATTCAACACCGTTTGTTCCAGGTAACTCCTCATGTCCTCCTCTTCCAATTTCATGCAAATTTTTTAATTTTCCATGGTCAATTTTATTTTCTAGGCCAATATAAAGAATGCGTTTCGGCCCACGTGGATATTGAGGTTTTTTCTATGTATAGGGCTGGCCATACGTGGAGAAACCGCCCAAAACCACGTACATACGCGGCTGTTTTACAAACAGTCACATATGCGGTCGCGAATGATGATTTTTAAGGCAAATAATAACCAAAAATCATGTTTCCTGTGCAGGATGGTTCTAGAATGGAGGGAGAGGGAACATGGTGATGTAGAAGAGGCTGTACAAGGTGACTTAATGGCTCAATAAGATCTACGTGCATGCAGTTTGTATAAGTTTTATTGTCTTGGAAGCCTGAGGGCCAAACCAAGACTCCTGCAGATTCTAGTGGATTACTAGGATCCAGACTTTGAGTCTTTTCACATTGAAGGGATGTCGCTCAGTATGAATATTTAGGACATATACTTTATCACTAGATTATCCTAGCAAGGAGAGGTGGTAAATCTCCGATCTCACGGGCCAAGAGGTGGCCTGACTATTGATGAGTACATTGTAGTGTACTGCTTTTCAGACACGGAAAAGGTTGGGAGTCAAATCCCAAAAAACTCAATCCAGGTGCTGGGACTGAAGGCCATACTATTGGCACTCAACAGGATAGCCAGAATATCTTCACTCCACCAAGCCTCACAGCCATTGATGTTCTAAGCGGTGGAGTGTATGAGACTCACAGTGTACGACTGGAGCACTGCGCTGTTGAGTAACATGAAGCAGCAAATCAGTGACTGCAAGATGGGTAGGGTGAGAAACTTCGATTTTGGTAGCATACTGAGCATGTTTTTCTTTGTGCATGTACCGAGGCTAAGCCCTAGAGTGGACATTCCTCCACACAGAGTTTGAGATCCGACCCAACGATGTTGGGAAAATGTTATGCGCAGACTGGGAGGAGGTAGGGTGGCTAACCCCTACCCAATGGAATTCTTTCCATGGTGGTGGAGGCAGATCATTGCCATCGATGAATACCCCTATGTAGGGATATATTTACAGGGAGATCGGGACATGCCCCTACCACTAGGAGCAGCATATGGTGACATAGGTAATGAATCCCAAACCCTCTTTTTAAGTTTTTTGAATTATTAAGTTTTTTTTGTGTCTTTTGATATATTGACTCAAAAGACATGTTTTGGTGCGACGAAACATAGTGACAGTCTGTCATGTGTATGCAGATGTTGGACCACTATGACCTAATGGTTTCCCTCATCATAGAAGGAGGGGAAGAGGATATGACATCATGGGTGAGGATGCGGAGCGGACGCTCCAAAGCATCCACACAAATGTTGTACACTTAACAAATAGGGTACCCATGGCGCAAGTCGAGGACTTTCCTAAGGCCATGCAGCGCTAGGTGGTTGGTGTACCACGGGCATGGGTTCGATTATTTCGATGGCTAGCTAGAGCCATGGTGTGCTACCATGATTAGAACCCCCCTCCTCGTCCTTAGGCTCCGAGACATGAGAGTATTTCTTTTTGTACTACCGTGTATTATATTTTGGTGGCTCGGAAGCCCCAATTTTGTATTATGACACTTATGTATTATGACATCACATTTTGGGTGTTTAATGAATTTTTTTTATGATGATTGATTTTATTTATTTACATGTGTGTAAAAATGTATGTTTGTGATATGCTTATGGTCTATGAAATAAATGCCAATCTAACACATAGTTATCATATTAGTCAGCAACTTGATTAAAAATTATTGAAACATGTATGTATGTTATATTCTCAAATTGTTGTTCTAGCAATCTCACACGTAAGAATCTTTGTAATAATGTCAGATCCCTAATACGATACAAGCCATTAAGTTGTGAAACCACTAACTACGAATCAAGACATAGCTCAAGAGAGAGAACACCATGTGAAATGGCATTTCACAATAACTCGATAACGACACTATATTCAACAACATTGTTTGAAGAAGGCCATAAACATAGGCCTCCTGAAGACAATACTTGAATCGTAGGAGTACAAATCACCCAAGCAGTTGAAGCTGAGTTTTGAGTGTGACGACTAGCACCATCAGTGAATCCTATGTAAGCGGAAGACTCCATCGACATCTGCCATAAGAAATGAAATCTAATCAACAAACCCGATCACCATAAGAAAACCTAACTATGCAATTCAAAAATGTACAATAATATACAACAATCAGCCTTGGATGAAGATCATGCATGGTATTTTTTAAGATAGAGCCCATTTCTAGGCTCCGCCAAGGATGTCCCTTCATAATCTACCAGCTCATAGGTTCCCTTCTCTAACACACATTTGACTACATAAGGACCATTCCACATGGGATTAAACTTCCCTTCCCCCAAGTGTTCTTTAGCTTGATCCCACAACATGACCAAATCACCCTCACTAAACTTCCTCAGACAGACAGACTTATCATATTGGACCTTAACGCGATGCTTATTTACTTCTAGAGCCACTAAGGCATCTCGATGCTGCTTATCAAGCTACTCTAAGTGGGCCAAATGTTCCTCCAATGTGGAAGTGTTTGGTAAAATCTCTATAGCTAGCTTCAATGAAGGGATTTCGCATTCAACCGGCAAGACAGACACCACCCCATGTACGAGCTGATATGGAGAGAAACTAGTGGCATTCTTAACCGCGGTTCTATAGGCCCACAAAGTAGGATATAACATGATATGCCAATTCATCTTGCTTTATGCGAAGGTTCATTGGAGAATAGACTTAAGTGATCTATTCATTGCTTTAAATTGTCCATTCACTTGAGGGTAATAAGAAGAGGAGTGCTCCTATTTATACCCTAACTTTGAAGCCAACTCTTCCATAATTTTATTTTGAAAGTGCCTACCATGGTCCATGACAAGCTCTTTTGGAATGCCAAACCGAGTAATAATTTGGTTGAAAATGAAATGTGCGGCTGTCTCACCGTCGGATTTAATCATGGGCATAGCCTCTGCCCATTTCATGAAATAATCGGCAACCACTATAATGTGATGATGCCCCCCAGCTGAAGCTGGGTTGCAGTCCATGAAGTCAAGCCCCCACTTGGTGAAGGGACCAGCGGTGATAACAGGATGTAACGGGGAAGGATACGAGCGCATATTGCATGCAAATACCTGGTAAGGGTGACACTTCTTGATCGTATTGACACAATCTTTGCAGATCGATGGCCAAAAATATCTCGCTCTCAATATTTTTTTGGCTATAGAAAGCCCAAATAAATGACCACCACATGCCCCTCCATGGAAATCGTTCAACACAACCTTAGCCTCATCATGGGTTAAATATTGACGTAAAATGGAATCTACCCCATGGTGGTACAAAGTGTTATCCACTATAAGGTAGTTCTGAGCTACATGACATAATCGTCGTCGCTCATCCAATGAAAGGTGAGTAGGGACCTTCAACGTTTGCAAATATACAATGATATCCCTGTGCCATGGGTCCAAAGTTGAGATAAGGAAAATATGCTCATCGACAAACGTATCCTCATAAACCTCCTCCTCCTCCACAGTTGGAAAATCATATATGAGCTCTGCAAAGATCAATTATTTCTTCAATTTTGCGGAAATGAATTCGATATCGAATTCTTGCAAAATAATAATCCATTTATTGTATTTTCCCCCAATCATCCTTCTAGTGAGGACAAACTGAAACAGATTGACATGAGCTACCACCAAGGTCTGGCGAAGAAGAATGTAATGTCTCAATCTCTGAACTACATGAACGGTGGCCAAGGCAAGTTTCTCCACATGGGAATAACGGATTTTTGCATCAACAAGGTTTCGGCTCAAATAATATATGACATGCTTGTGGAGCTCCTCATCCTCTTGAAACCAAAACCATACCAACCGTCTCCATGGACGTGGCCACATAAATAAAAAAATCGCGGCTATAGCCAAGTGGACTAAGCACGGGGGCCGATGCTAAGGCTCACTTAATAGCATCAAAGGACTCTTCGTCTCGCTCATCCTAGCAAAAAGTAGTGTCCTTCTTTAAAAGACACATAAAGCCTTTAGTCAAATTGGAAAAATTAACCACGAATCTCCGCAAGAAATTTGCCATGCCTTGCAAACACTGAAGATGTCTAATATTACGCGGGGGAGACAATTGAAGTATTTCCTCAACCTTTAAGGGATCGACTCTTATACCCTCCTTGGATACAATCAACCCTAGCAAGCAATCAACAGTCACGCAAAAGATGCACTTATGAGGATTTAACCTAACCTGGTAATGGCGACATCTTTCGAATACTAATTGCAAATGGTATGGATGACGCACTCTCAGACGAGAATGAACAGCAAGGTCATCCAAATACACTTTGATAATCTTTTTGAGATCATGAAAAATTAAGTTCATAGCCCGTTGAATTGTAGCTCCGACGTTTTTAAGAACGAAAGGCATCTTTCGATATGCAAAAGTACCCCAAGGACAAATAAATGCAGTTTTATGTTGACCCTCAGGTTTGATCTGAATCTGATTATATCTGGAAAAACCATCCATGAAGGAGAATACCTCGCTTCCCGCACACTCATCCAAAATTTGATCAATAAATGGTGTGGAAAAATTATCCTTAGGACAAGCATGATTTAAATCATGGAAATTAGTGCATATAAGGATTGCTCCCTGCTTCGTATCAATCGGAACAGGATTTGAAATCCACTCCGTCAAGGGAATGGGATAGATAAAATTGGCTTTTAACAGTTTCTCTATCTCAACCTTAATAGTGGGTGCTTTTCTAGGATTTAGGGCATGCAAACGTTGTCGAACCGGCTTCACATTTGGATAGGTCTTAATCTCATGTTCGACAATATGAGGGTCAATACTTGGAATTTCTTCGTATGACCAAGAAAATATGTCATGAAACTCTTTAAATAGCTCGGTATACTCCTTGATCTCATCAAGGGAATAATCCGCCCCAATGTAGACATTCTCAACTTTTCCAGGATCACGAGAATTATTTATAGGAATAGTAGGTGATAAATTCACCATGTTCCCATTGGCCATTTGACCAAGAGATCTCAATGGAACCATGGGACTACCAATATTCTTGCTAATAATCTCCCTAAAGTCCTCATGCTCCATACGGTCAAGCTCGGGAAGAAAATATGATCGATGATGTAGCTATTCCCAAGGTGGCTCAACCCAAGACATGGCCTCAATAATGGATTCATCCGATGGAGAAACATTATCAAGGAAATCATGTGCATGAGAGGACTCAACTTCCCATGCAGGCAGCACATACGAGTCTTCCTCCTCTGTTCGCGAAGAGGAAGTACTAAGCTCTACAACACAATCAAGATTCATTTGATATGCTATCATCGTTGCAGGAAATGGCACATCCGTTTCGATAGGTTCATTTGAAGAACTTGATGAAGGAAGAATCCAAGGATCTTCCAAGTTGGTAGTGTGAAAAGAAACTGACTTAAACGATGACAAAGCCCCACCAAAACTAGATCCAATCATAAGAATGGGCACAGGAGAACTAAAGGTTCCCATAAGAGACGGATACATACCCACACCCACACTCCCAGTTGTCGGCTGAGAATGATCGATAATCAGGATAGAAGTTCCCAATGATGCACTAACACTCGAATTATAGAATGATGTCTGATCAATCATAACAATCTTCCCATTAAATGGTAGACATACTACTCGAAAGAGAGAAGAGGCTACGGCTTGCATACTATACATCCAATTCTGTCCCAACAAAAGATTGTAGTCGAGGGGTGCATCAACCACCTCGACCTTGATCGCGACGATCTTCCCTCCCAATTGGACCTTAAGAGAAGGAAGAATCCCGTGTGGACGAAATGATCTACCATCAAAAGCAGTCAACATAGCAGTGGATTGAGACAAATGGGGAGAACCCAAACCCTTCTAACATGAAAAATACATCACAGAAGCAGCAACGCCTTCATAAATCATAATGCGTTTGACGGTTATACCAGCGTAGATCCAAATCCTAGGCTCTATCAAGCGTCGAGCTGGATCAAATATCTCGAGGTGCAAACCTCTTCTTAGGTATCCATTGATTTGATTCAAACCAAAAGACAAATCTTTTTATTTAAGGTCCACATATAATATTTTTATTATTAATATTTAATATTATTTATGGCTAACATATAATATTTTTTATTATTTTTTATTTTGTTAGGAACCAACATTACAACATTTCCCCATACATGGTTTTAAAACCATATGCAAGGCCCTCCTACAACCATGGGTTGTTTAGGAGGCCTTGCACATGGTCTTAAAACCATTTGCAAGGTCCTCCTAAACCATGTACAATAAAACCATGGGTTATTTAGGAGGCCTTGCACATGGTTTAAAAACCATGTGCAAGGCCCTCCTAAATTATGTACAATAAAACCAAGGGTTGTTTGGAAGGCCTTGCAAATTGTTTTAAAACCATGTGCAAGGCCAACATTTTTTTGCGGATAATTCAATTTGTTATTTTTTATTATTTTGTTAGGTAGGAACATTACAACATCTCCCCATATTGTGTTTTTTTCCTGATCCACATTTTTTTTTACGGATAATTAATTTTTTACTTTTTTACTGTTTTGTTAGGTATGAAGATTACAACATCTCCCCCATATTAGATTGTTTTTGTGGCCGATATTTATTTTGGCCTATAATTAACAAATTTATTTTTTATTAATAAAAATAACGTTACAAGATCTCCCCCATACTGGGTTGTAGAGCGCCTCTCGGCGCAATTAAGTCACTCTACATGAATCAAAAGAGACACGTAGTAAGGAAAGCAAGGTTGTAGTCCCATGGTTTCAAATTTGATAACGGAAGAAGAGTTATCATCATTAACCCCAAGAGAAGCAACAAAGGCTTTCCTTTACGGAGGACAACTTTGAAGTACTTCAAGCGTGGACATCGCACAAGGAGTTTGGCCCAAATCCTCGACAACAGAATAGTTCTGGGCGACTCGGGCATTAGGATTGTGCCTTGAATGCTTTAGGACTCCCTTAGGAATGCGAGGTGCAACTTCAGGTTTATCCATAGGGTTTTTGATATGAAAAGGGCTCTCAGGTGGAGCGGGTTCTTTTTTAAGGTCCAGTTGTGACAAACCATAATCCTTGGCATGAGTCACAACCTTAGTAGCACGTACTATGTTGATGCAACCATGACCAGTATTGGATTCCGGTGGATTTTGATCTCCACCCAATGCACAATGAGGATCAATGGTCCTCGAGTTCATATTTTGATTATGGGGTAAAGGATTAGTTAGCACAGTTGGGCCCTGTGTTATGAACCTCGAGGTATCTTCCATGTGAGGGAACAAGTGAGTGAGGTGGTCCTCCTTACACAACTTGCAAGGAAACTTTACCTTACATTTAGACTGCTTGTCCCCCATATCATTACGAGTGTTCTTGTCATTATAATTAGCATTTTTTTTATTGTTCGCACCCTTATGATTATTTTTACCCTTTTCCTTATTCCTTCTGGGCTGCTGGTTTCCCTTCTGGTCCGATGATTGCACGAAAAGTACACTTACCGTTTGGTTGGGTTGAGAAAATGTTGTGGCTTGTCCCAACATGGATTGATTAATAGACAATTGGCTCACTTGTTTCACAACCGAATCCACAGGTTTGGCTCTTGTACAACCCACAATGCCATCGGCATGTGATCCAGGCTTGATCTTATGGATCAAAACTAGATCACGAAGTGTTAGGTATAATCTCATACAAAAGTCTGAATTGAGCGTAGATCAAATCCAAATATTGTGCCCTATAGATTGCTTGTTCCTCATTTTGGACTCCGGATGTAGAAACATCCTTCGCGATGTAAGGTAACAACAACTTGAGGAACCACTCAAGGAGAAATTTTGGTGGTATAAAGGCCTTAATCAACCACTTTCGTCTACACCAATCTTGAGAATGATTCGAGATATGTGTGTCTTTGTCTTGTCGAAATGTCGACAAGAATTCTGTACCAACGTCATAACGCACGGGTAGCTAAAAGTGATTAAGAAAAGTCATGGCAAGGTCATTGAATAAAATGAATGCCCCCCTTGGTAACCCTATATACCATTTCACTGCAGGCCCGGTGAGGGTGCATTGAAATAGCCTTAAATGGATTGAATCGTCATGCAAGGGATTGGAAGAGCACCAAAGGTGAAAAGTAGTGACATGCTCACTAGGATCTTCTCCAGCTTTACCCTCTAACTTGGGAATGTATGAAGGAAGCTTGTTAGGGACAGTCGGCTAGGATGGATCATGAGATACCAGATCATTCATAAGTCTCGATAAGTCAGGTAAGTTCAACATTGTGAGGAAAGGGAGCCTAGGTTGAGATGGTCTATGCCATGATCCCTAATAGTTATGGTTCATGTAAGGCTGATCGCTATAAATACCATGGCCTTGACCATAATATCCTCCTCCCATTTGACCTGTATAGGGATGCATGGAAGAATTGTGATGTGATGTACCTTGACTATGTGGTGCTACAAAGCCACAATTGGAAGAGTAAGCAGGTTGTTGATACCTGTACCCATAAGGTTGATAGGTCTGTCCATACTGCGGTCCATAAGACTATCCATGAGAAGCTCCATAAGGTGTCCCATGGGATGTCCCATGAGAAGCTCCATAGTTAGGGATATAGGGAACTCCTTGCGATGGACCATTAGATGATCCAGAAATAGGAATATGAACTCTCGATACAACGGGAGGTACTTGACTCTAAGATACTACCATGCGAGCAGTTGCAGTACGAACATGGCTAGTAGTGATATTTTGGCCCGAAGGACCATGTGAATGAGGGGGAGGAAGGGTTGTCAAAAATGCATTCAAAGGAGTAGGGTTCGAGGATGAAGAGACATGTGAGGGGATGTAAGTGGTTTTCCCTATGGTCACTCATCTCGATTCTAGTATCTGCATATGACTACTAACACTAGGTCTAGGACGGACATGTGAAGTAGCTTCCACCACTGGGATGGAAGGTGCAATGTGACTAGTGCTCCCAAATATATCCACATGGAAAGGAATAGGAGTGCCCCTAGGCATATTTCTAGGTTCAACTTCTGACTTGGAATGATGTGCCAGATCGGGTGTAGGGATATCATGCATGCCATAACAAACATGACTAGTTCTTGTGGGTTCATGATGAGTCTCGTCGCTTGGAAACCAATACCGACGACCTGTGAATGAGGGATCATAACCAGAATGTGAAGGTATTTTCTGTGAAGGATCATACACAGGAGTAGAATCTACATCCCCAACCTTGTGAGGTGGAGAAGACATCTCAGGAATCTCATCCTCATGATCTCCCATCGTGTGTGAATCAATGTGATAAGTAGTTCACCCGGACTGTTTGTTTCTCTCTCTCAAAGGAGGAGGAGATGTGGAAGGAGGAATTCCTACTAAACGACGAGAACGATGAAGTGTCGCACCCGAATCCACAATGACTAAAAAATGAAAAAGACTTGATCTAATTATGAAAACCCTAGGAAAACTAGTGTGCATAGAGCATACACCTATAAAATGTAAATCCAAATCACAAGCAAACAAGGATAGGATATGTGAGCTCCCGAATGAAGCAGGTATGTCTCGCCTCGGAGAGTCTTGAGACTCCCATACACAACAAGCGGAGGTTTGTAACCAATTATAGTGGCCCTCAACTTCAATGCATATAGCGACTGTGCTGTCCGACCCCTACCTGGCCATGACACTTGCAGAATAACCTATGCAAAGTACCCCCTCGATAACCTAGGTAAGGAAACTAAGGTCACCTCAATATAATCAATGCTCAAGCAGACAGTCACAGGTAGGATTGACCATATGGGCAGGGTAGCCAATCCTGAAACTCTCGAAAGATCCCCTAGATACGAATACAATCCTGGAAATATCTCCGGTGCTACTCAGTTATGACCAATCAATAACCGCTCACACTGCCTCGTGCTTAACTCCCTTGTAAGAGGAGGATCTTGAGAAACACTAATTATATGAAGGAATTTCACACTCTCACCTAGATAGACACATAAATGTATCATTTAGTGGTCTTGGAGACTTTACTCACAATGAACTATTCCAAGACCCTAAAACCTAATCTTGTTGGTGCACCCTATAAAAGAAAAGAGTGTAATTCATTTTATTATGCATTGATTTTAATTGGATTATTACTCAAAAGGGAAAATGGTCATGCAACTGATGATGTTATGACGCAACAAGAAGTAAAATGCAGACCTAACCATCAATGCAAATGCACTGTGTCAAATGAAAAATGAGGTATGCTACTACGTGAAGTGCAAAATTTTACTTCAAATGAATATGCAATCATTCCTATATGAAAATATGACTAATATTCTCCAAGCAAACCTAATGCAAGTACCATGCAAAATGCAAAATGCAACAATGCATAATATGCAAAAAGCAAATGTTTTTGTAGTTTTTGAATTAAAATGAGATAAAAAGCTAAAGTATGACTCTACAACCTCCAGAATCTGCAAGCACTACCAAAAAACACCCAAGCAAAGCACTAAGGTAAAAGAGACCTAATGCACTAATCCCAAAACAAAAAATAGAAAATGAAATGACAAGAACATTTTCAAAAATTTAAAATAAAAAGTGTCTCTGGTAAAAAATAGAGGTGTATACAGACTCCAGAAGCATCCAGGAAGACTCAGCAACCATACAAACTCACCCAGCAACACTTAATATTCCCCCAAAAGGAAAAACTCATGACATACGCGACTTTGTGCAGAAAACCCGTGTATATACGTGGATATTCCAGTAAAAACCGAGTGTACACGCGATTGTGAAGACAAAACTCACATACAAGAAGAAAAAGAGATAAAAAAGAAGGTAAAAAGACAAGCTGAGACAAAATTTACTCCTATCAGACACTACTATGCAAACATGCCCCCAGACCCGACTCAAAAATAGAGAAATCAGAGCAATTCAAGAACATTGAATGCCGATAAAACCCCCAGAGGAAATGACTAGGAACTCCCCAGTACGGTTGCCAATTCTATTACGGAGAAAACTTCCTATGGCTTGGGGTACCACAACAAACAGAGTAACTGCAGAAATCAATCCCTTCCCAATATGCAAGATAAATAAACATCTAACACTAAAGGATCTCGAAACATACCTTATTCCGGATGGTTCAGATGTTGATCCCCATTGAGCTTTTCCAATATCGCTTTGTATAGCAATTTTCTCTCTCAACAATCAGCAAACATGACAAGCATGCTATATAATTGTGTTAGACCTACTCTAGCATATATAATTAATAACATATAAGCATTTAAAAGCATCCATGGATTCAATATTCATTTAAATACACATTATTGGACAGGAAAAGATATTTCTATTAATATAAATTAGAGATTACAAGAATGACAACCTCTGTCAGCATGTCTACGAACCGAAGAAACTGAGTCCTCCACCTGGGCCTCCACCACTTCAATCCTCCATCTCTCAATAGCAAGCTCAGAAGAAAACGCAAGCTTGGGAAGAACACAAAGTGCTCCAAGGGACAAAGGGATGCAGACTCAAGTATAAGCTCTGGCAACAATGAACTATAGTTTTCTTGCTCTTCAATTCCTCTCCTTTCAATGTACCTAAAGGGTTCCTTATATAGTGCTTCAATGGGGTAATGGAAGGTCGATTCCGAGTAATCTCAAGGAATATGGAAGGCCAAGAGACAAGTGACTCGACTCCACCTCAAGAAAAACTCCAAAATTATTTGGCCTTTTGCACACATCCTGATGTATGTGGGTTTAAGGGTCATATTCACGTATATACGCGAGAATGGGTTTAAAAGTCGCATATGGCAAATAATGCATGTTTTTGGGGATGATCTTGGAAACATCAAAGGTACAAAAATGGTCCATGGGATCCAAAGAGTTTGTCGAGGGATAGGGAAGGCCATAAATGTGTGATCCACCATTTGTGGTAAAATCAGCTGTAACACCAGGTCCACATGATTCCATTCCTTTTTCCACCATCCGACATTATGAGAAATCCTGTCATGCCTACTCTCAACTTGCCTGGTTTCACTTTGGGTATTCATGTGTGGTACCTCGATCCACCTAACTCACCCCTGACTATCTAGGTTGTGTTGACTCTCGTCCAACCTATTGAGATGATGTCGCACTCCTCTCTCTACTCCTACCCCTCCTCCTCCAAATCAGGTTGGGGGCAAGGTGACCAAAGATATGACAGAACCACGTCTTGCTCCTATATGTTCTTTGTGTGATGTCCAAGTCCACAAGAAACAAAAATGTCATGATTTTCCTATCCTTCGCACCCACCTGCTCTTTGTAGATGAGACTAACGATCCTCCCAGTTGTCAATGTTCCAGATTTACCCGTAGTCAAGAACAAGTCCCTGCAAAACAAACACCCATGTGTAGTTTGCAGTCCATATGGTCATTATTCACACCATTTCCCAAACTTACGTGAGTACCGGTCACTCCTCAGTGACCTTCTCAATAACTCCCATTAGTTCGACGTTACTGTCCTTGAGGAGATCCACCCTCCGGCTTCTTCCTCGGACACAACCACCACCATTTATATGATCTCTACTTCAAGTAGTCCTTCCTCCTCATCGACTAGGAAATATCCTCCTGATATATCCTTGCATCACTTTCGTGATGCTTGCGATACCCTTAAAAGTGCCACCAGTTTTATGCCATTTCACTTAGTCCATTATGTGGAATTGGTTCTTCCCATTAAATACCATATTTTGTCTCTCCTCCTTGCCTACGAATTTATACATGTTACGTCACCATTAGACCAACACCTACTTATGATTGAATGAACCAATGAGTCTCGTCGTGCTACTCTTCAAATGATCGAAGCAGCTAAGACTCTGTCGAAGTCCCATTGCGACTCCCATGTCCACCCTCGCACCTTCAGCGAGGGGGATCTAGTCCCTATTTACGACCAAGTCAATGATAAGCTAGGGAAAGGGAAGTTTGATTCCATGTAGTATGGCCCATATGTCATCCATCGATGTCTCGACAAGGGGAATATCTCCTTGCTGAATCTAACAACCACCTCTTAAAGAATCCCCCCAATGGGCTCTACCTCAAGAGGTTATAAGCATGAAGTCACTCAACATGAAGTACACTTGTGTCATAGATTTTATTTCTTGTTTTACATCATTTTTACCACGATTTGGTGACCCCCTACAGTAGAATCTTCACGTCCATCTGTAGTGATTCCATTATAGCACTCTGTCGCATCCTTTTCACATGATATGGTGGATATAACCCCTCCACCCCGTCCATGCGCTGCTTGAACCCCGCTGGAGGGTGCGGTCCCATGTCTGCACATGCACATAGTATACCACACACATCATCTGACTATCACTAAGCTAGTAAAATATATATGATTGCAACCACAAAGCGTCATGTATACGTACCGTCAGGTCCCTAGACCTGTCTTGGAGGTTGAGGCCTCTCCAGATCTCCCTGATAGTCCATGCTCACATATGGATAGTACTCTATGAGGGTAGGAAGATGCCTCCACTGTGAAAAAATATCTGGGGTGAAGAAACAACCTCCTAGACTACCTTACTCCCTAGTTTCTTCGGTCCATTTCTCGAAGTCACCTCGATTTGCGTACCACCATGTAAATCACACATTGTATGTATTGGCATGTTCATGAGCCATCCGCTCCATCCATACTGCACAGTTGGCCTTATTTTACCACCATCCATCGTCTCGCAAGGAGGCACCATTAGTTTTCCATTGTTATTCCTATCATCAATGTTCACAACATAACCTCTTTTCATACATCAAACACTTCATCCTTGCTTGACTGAGCTTTACGAATTTTATGTTAAGCTCTTTTATGAATCCTAAAAGAATGAAAAAATTATCGAGCATGCTTACTTCCTTTCACACTTGTTAAAGTATTTGAAAGGGAGTCTATGTGGTCTCGTTTATATCCTTTTTTGGGCTACGTAGACTATTAAAAGAAAAGGATCACCCTAGCACCTTCCAGCTAGGACCGTTTCCCTTTGTATCCTTGTATGCTTTCTTGGAGATTGGGACCGTAATTTACAAAAAATCTCATTATGGGTTGTAATACCTCGGTTTCAACCCCAATTGCATTAAATTACAAATGATGTAAATAACGTTGATAAATCCTAGTGAGGAGCTGAAGGCAAAGGCCCTGCTATGTATTTAGTCTTCTACGTTTCGGCAATTAAAATCGATGCCGATGGTCATAGTACTAGCCGATGGCACAATATAATTTTCTACATCATGTAAATATGCAATTAATAAAATACCCACAACTAGCTATGCCAATGCAACATTAAAGAGATAGGGGCATGATTTCACAAGGAATGGGGGGGGGGGTATTCAAACCCATAAAGTGGTAAACTACCCAAATTTTCTTTTGTGCTAGTCATCCAAAAGTGGTTGAGCTAGTTAATTCTTCGGGATGGGGAGAGTATGGCAGTCCAAATTCAAATTGGACAAGCTATCAAATTTTGGAAAACGTCTTTGGACTTCTTAGGCAAGTAAAAACCCTAAAATGTTTTCCCATTCCATCATTCATTCACGTCCTCTCTTCCTCATGCATTTTCTGGAGCTCTGGGGCATTTTTTCCTGAGGTGGCAGCAGTTTCTTTTGTTTTCTCCATGGCTGGGAAGTTGCTTTGCTAATGTTCTGTGGCTGGGAAGGAAGACCCACAATTTGGGTGTGAATAGAGGTTGTTTTTACCTTTGGAAGGCCATCCAACGTTTTCTAAATGATTTGGGTCACTTGGGTTATTTTCCCCATTTGTCATTTCAATTTTGGGTTCTCATGACGTTTTTGGTTCATACCCAGAAATTGCATTTTGTTGTGTAGTGCATCCTTGTGTCGGCTTGGCTAAGTAAGTCCAAGACTCCATATGTTAGTGGGATGACTTTGTTTGGATGTGGTAATTGGCTTGACTGTGGGTGTTTGTCCTTGTTGTGTTGTTGCGGTTGCAACGATTCCCAAATTTCTAAAAATTTTGGACCCTCCTTGTTGATTTTGTTGGAGACCGTTTGTTTCCACTCTGCTACACGTTTGGATTGTTTGAGGCCAGCTTTTCTTTCTTTTTAGGAATTTGTTTGGGTCTGTGTGATTTGGACTGTATAAATTAGCAGGTTTCATGCTGTTTTATCGTTGCTGAAGTTTGGCTGAGGTTTAAAATGGGATTTTTAGTTGCCGCATTTTTGGAAGACAATTAGAGATTGCGCCGATGATTAAAATATTTTGCCGATCCCGCGTTTTATTGTTTAAAAAAATCTTGCTTTGCGATGTTTCGGAAGGTGTTGTGACTTTGATCGGAGGTTGAGGGCTGATTGTGTTCCACCGTTGCGGCCCCAGAGTAGACTAACTATCCATTGGACTGCTTTTATTTTCGCTGATGTCTTGTTCTATTTTTCTCTGATGTTGACTAGTCTACGGAATTTTTGACAGTATAAATTCCACCGTTGCGGCTATGTAGTGCACTAACCATCTGATGCTTTAGTAGATCTGACCTTCAACATTTTATCACGCTGAATTTTGGTTTGTGCTCCCGAACCCCTAGACTATGGGTCACCCGCCATTGCGACGTTCTAGTGAACTAATAGTCCGATGTTAAGTGTTTCGATTCACTGATGGGGATTTTTATACGCCCGTTTCTTGATCGTTTTCCCACTGTTGTTATGAGCTTGTAACTTGTTTCATGAATGACGGGTGTGCTTTGTTTTTATCAAGTTGAGATTTTCACGTGAAAACGCAGTCCTGGTATTTTCTTTTCTTTCAATACTCATTTTATTGGTATTATGGTTTATGTTTGTTGAAAATAGTTTGGATAAATGATGAGTTTTTGTTTGATCGCAGACAAACATAGGAAATTTTCTCAGATCCATTTGAAGACCATTGCGGCAAAGGAGATGTAGCTGGAGGACAAAGCATGCCAAAGCATAGAGAAGCAAAGTTTGTTTCTCAAGGAAAAGAAAATAACGAAGGTCGAAGACCAACAAAGTCTCAGAGGGACTAAGGAATTGTAGAGCGTAATCATTAAGAGCAAAGGCTCAGGCTTGGGCGGTTCGTCAGTTACCAAGATGGCCATGTTTCATAAATTTTTTATCTTAAACGTAACGTTTGAATCATGAGCATTCACAAAATGACAAACTATGAGATTAAAACGGTTGGTGGGCAACCCAAAGGTTGGGAGCTTGTTCTTGTATAAATATACGAAGGTTAGTGGGAAGGGGGACTTTTTCCCAGTGATACTTGTGAAAAGACTTGTTGTAAGGGGAACTATTTTGTTTTGCAATAATAAAGTTACAATTTTTTCCGTTGGAGAAAGTGCTGTGTGGAATGTTCACAAGTGGTGAAATGAACAATGTTAAAGGGGAACTATTTCGTTTTCAGTTGTGTTTCAATAACTGTGAGATCGTTCTAACTTTCTGAACCTATTTTCTTGTATGAATGTTCTTTGGTTTATTTTATGATAATTTCCACTATGAGTAATGAATGTTTTAACAAACAACGATCTATCTTGTTGTGCATATCTCTATTCATGTTTATGTGTTTTGATTCTAAGAACAGCTATCTGTGATTTATCTTAACATATGAGCAGTATACATTACCCATTATTTGATAATATTTGTCCCTAGGGACAAATTAGTTAGTCTTGTTTTCTGTTGAGTGTGATTTAGACGCGAGAGAGTTTAAGATGAGAGGTAAGAACCTACGCATCACATTGTGACTGCTCCTCATATTCTTTATCAATCTGCATGTTAGATAGGCATTTGCACATCATACTTAAAGTTAAAAAATACAAAAAAATATACACGGTGGACCGGGCTGCAACCGGTAAAACCCTTTATTTTTGTTACTTGACCTATGGTAGTCGGACCGCAAACCGGACGGATTCCCCATACGAAACAGTCACAGGCTAGTTGGGAACGTTGACTGGGGAGAATACCTTGTTGTTGTTGCCTACGATTTTCCAGGCCTCAACATGTGTGTAAGTCTGTGTCCCCTAGTTCCTTGTGGAAATCATGCCCAGCTCAGGGGTGGCAGTGATGCCGAGAGAGTAAGGAGCACACTGGCCTATGGTTGGGTGGAACGTTGCAACAACATAGCTAGTTGCAGTGAAAATTCTTCTCAAGATAAGTATTCTTGTTTTTAACTCTAAAATTGTAATTGTTTATGAAATAATATGAACATGCTAGATGCTTGGATGGAATTGTTGGTTTATTGATATCTTTTTACTATTTTAACCATCGATTTCCACTTTAAAATTGTCTTTCTGCACCAAGATTTTGTTTCAGCGATTTCCCACTGTTGATCTTCGTCGGGCATTTTCCTGACTGTCGATCTCCAGATTGTGGGATGTGGGATGTCGACTGTCTTCTTTTTCCTTTCCACAAAATCTTTTCCACAAGACTTCTTTCACACCATTGATCTGTTTTAGCAGAACTAGTGTTAGCCATCCGATTTCTCCTTATTGCGGGATGCGGGATGCAGAAACGTAACATTTCAACTTTCCACAAGCTTCGTTCTGCAATTTTTCCTTCTCACTATTGATCTTTTGTGGAGTATTTCCTGACTGTTGATCTTGCAGATTGCAAATTGCGGGATGCAGAATCACACTTCCCTATTTTGGACTTCTGCAACTTTGTTTCCACATTTTTATTGGACCGTTTATTTCCTTGCGGATTTACTCTTGACGGTCCATCTTGATCTTTTGTGGAACTTTGGCTCACCTGCCTAATTTATGTAAACTTGATCCTCACTGTCAGATATAGTGCAGGTCTCTCCCTGACCGTCCATTCTAGAACTAATGCGGATTTGCATTATGTCTTTGTGGGTTATAAATTTGGCAACAGGAATTTGTTTTTCTTCCACTGTATGTTAATGATTTATGCATCTGTGTATGTTTTTAAGTTTAATGCGTTTTTATATTACGTTTGTGGGGTTTAGATTTCCTGAATTGATAGCAGTTTAACCACGTCCTCTCTATGGGAGAAGGGTGGGGGACATGACTGTGTGCTATCAGAGCTCATGTTGCAGCTTTGGGCCTCAATGGGCCATGAAGAATCAGCCTATGTGTCTAGCTGACAACAGTCATAGCAAAAAAATTCAAATTTTTTCTAAGTGTTGGAGAAAAGTTCTCCTTTGTTGGCTGGGTTGGTATCTTCGAGCCGATACGTCGACTGGGTTAACTGAAGGAAAGCCGAATGACCCCCGTCGTCTCCCTAAGACAGTCGTTATTGTAGAAAGGAAACTACAACAAGAAGGAGTGCTAATTATAAGAATTGCTAAACTTATCCAACCCAATGAAAAGCACTTTGACTGTTCATGCTTGCAAGAATAAATTGGTAAGTAATTGTTTGAATTTCTGAGATTGACTAACAAATGATGTTGCTAACACATTTTGCATAGTCATAGTGCAGATTGAAGAGTTGATCTTGGTTAGACCAAGGGGATCAAAGAAGTTCAACGTCAAGAAAATTAATAGCATGGATGATGCACATGATCCCCGTGGACACGGGAAAGATGTTATGGGGGAAAATCCAAGTGACCCACAAGAGGGAAGGAAGCCACTCCAATGTTGGAGATTTGGAGGACCCCATTTGCGTCGGATTTTTCCACATGGGGAAGGATATGTAAGTCCAACCTACAATATCCAAGGTCATGGAACTGAAGCTGTTGGGAAAAGGGAGTGAGAGAGTTCCCCAGATGCTGGAGCTTCCATAAGAATCCTGAGGGCAGAGTTGCAGGATTGCAAAGAAGAAAATAAAAGGTTGGTCAAGGCCTTGATAGATAAAAACTAGTTGACTACAACCATGCTATAGATTTTGGCATATCTCCAAAGGAATCCAAACTTTGGGCATCACTTAACAGAGATTGAAGGGAGTAAGAGGAATTCTTGTGAGAAGAATGAGAAGCTTAACCCAAGGAAGAAAGGTTTTAAACCTTGTCACCTCCTGAAGCAACAAAGGAAAACATATCAAGTTGTGATTGAGCCGACCATAGCGATGGGGGAAAAGATAAAGGAACCACTCAAATGTTGGGGATGTGAAGGACCTCATCTACACAGGAATTGTCCACTTGAGAATAGGAATGAGGGTCAAGTCCCTACCACCCAAGAGGCCGAAATTGTGGGTCACGAGGCAGGGATCATTCCTAAAATTTGTGCAGTGTTAGAAGACCCCCAGGTAGGTCATAACTCAATTGTGGTGGAAGTTGAGGGTGAGATTTTTAGACAAAATATTTCTGTTTTGACTGACCTTGGATCGACTCACAAATATATCACCCATGGAGTTGTTGAGCTATGCACTTTGAAGAAATCAAAGCATAGAAGATCATGGTTAGTCCAACTAGCCACTGGAATCAAGAAGAAGGTTAGTGAGGTGGTAATGAAATGTCCATTGGTCATGGATGGGATAGTCACCTATGAAGATCTAAATGTTCTGCCACTTGGATCATATAATGTCCTCATTGGAATGGATTGGTTGGAAGGACATAGAGAAAAGCTTGATTGTTACAATAAGACTTTTGAGTGCTTGGATGAAGAAGGCAACCCAGGGGTTGTGAAAGGATTTCCAAAAGTGATATTTGGAAGGAAGTCTTCAGCAATGCAGCTGAAGAAGTTATATGGGAAAGGTTTCAGAGTGCATGCAACTCATGTTTTGGAGGCAATAGAGTATGATACTACTAGGATGGATTGATTTCATATACTACAGGAATTCAGGAGTGTCTTTCCTGATGAAATTCCAGGGCTTCCTCCAAAGAAGGACATTAATTTTACCTTTGAGCTTGTTCTTGGAGCAGCACCAGTGTCCCAGAAATCCTGTAAAATGAGCATACCAGAAATCCTAGAGCTGAAAATGCAACTGCAAGAGTTGTGGGAAAAGAATCCTTATTAGGCAAAGTGTGTCCTTGTGGGGAGCACCAGTTTGGTTTGAGAAGGAGAAAGATGATACACTTTGGTTGTGTATTGGTTACAGATAGTTGAAAAAATTCACTGTGAAGAACAAGTATCCTTTGACTAGGATGGATGACGTCTTTGATCAAATGAGAGGAGAAAAGGTGTTTTCCAAGATTGACTTGGGGCCTGGTCATCGTCAGGTAAGGATCAGGGATGAATATGTTCATAATACAACCCTCAAAGCAAGGTATGGATATTATGAGTTGATAGTGGTACCATTTGGTTTCATAAATGCACTAGATAAATTCATGTGCCTCATGAATAATGTTTCTAGTAAGTTTCTGTATAGGTTAGTTCTTTTCCTCCTTGATGGCATTCGTACTTATTCCAAGGATGAGGAAGAACATGTGGAATAGTTGAGGATGATTTTGGAATTGCTTAGGAAGCATCAGTTGTATGTGAAGTTAAAAACCTATGACTTCTACGAAGATGGAATTCATTATTTGGGTCACATTATCTCAGATAAAGGAATATCTGTAGACCCTGAAAAGATTGAGGCCATGATGAGTTGGCCTGCTCCAAGAAAGTTAACAGATCTAAGATATTTTGTGGAACTTTCAAGATGCTAAAAGATGTTCACTGAAGGATATTCTATATATAAGTTGAGGAATCTTGCATGTGAACTTGTAGATCCATGAGGAAATGACCCTTCTTGAAGACTGCAAGTAGATGACCTGAGCAGAGTAGTCTGGTTGTACCCACTAAAACCAAGGCATGAAACTACCATGTGCTATGAGAAGGATCTCATGATTGAAATCTAACTTTTGAACATAATAGATTTTAAACTTCATATTTTAAATTTTGTTGATGATTGTTAATTAAAAATTATTAACTATTTGGCTTATCTAAATTGGTGTCAAGATGACATGTTGTATGTGAATGTCCAGGTTTTGGGCAACATGTGTAAGTCAGGCATTAGTACTCCCCACTTGCAAAATCCAAACAATATGATGGTGATCTCATGGTTGCAAAAATCTAATTTTTTGTGGGAAGCAAAATTGTGAATCCAAATTTTGATTTGACTATCTATGTTATTAATCATTTGATAATGGGAAAATTATCCATGCATGAAATAGATTTGAAAATCTATGATCGAAATTTTTATGATGACATCTCATATGAACTGCATGGTTATATGTAATGCAAGTGAGATGATGAAAATATGTACTGGTTGTACATGGCTCCTCGGAAGGATGTACTTGGATACATAGCTTCTCGGAGGGATGTGTTTGGAATAGGTTTGAAATCCTATGGTTAAATTTTGTTTTATGATGACATATGAACTACATGCTTATATGTAACGTAGGTGAGATGAAGGTGGCCCACCCTTGGAGTACATATCTTCTCGGGAGGATGTGATTGAGAAAGATGTCTCCTCTAGAAGGATGTACTTGAGTACATAGCTTCTCCCCTCTGCCAGCTAGGCACCGATATGCATCACTAGGACGCATAGGGTGTAAGACATCCATTTAGACTTCTTTTCGCACACATTCACGCCGTAAGGGGACTATCACGAGAGTGGGGGATCCATGAAGAGAATAAACCCTAGGTATTATGATTTCTAGAAAAGAAGTGCTTGAGCATTAGTAAGCACTTGGAGGAGGTGTTGGGCCCTTAAGCCAGACCTGTCATTAAGCACCCAAGGAGGTGTTAGGATCTGAAACGGGGTTGACCAGATCTCGATTGAGAGATGCTATATAGATAAGTATTGGATTACTTGGAAAATCTGGGTTGACTTTATGTAATTACACATGTGCATAATGGTTTAGATAAGATTTTTTTTGAAAAACATGTTAAGAAATAAATCCTACAAAAATGAATCTGACATGTGACTTAATCTATTATGGTTCCTAGAAAGTAAGTACCTGAGCATTTGTAATCACTTGGAGGAGGTGATGGGCCCTTAATCCATAGTTATCATTGAGCACCCAAGGAGGTGTTAGGATCTGAAGCAGGGCTGACCAGATCTCGATTGAGAGATTATACGTGGATAAGTATTCGATTACTTCATGAATCCTTGTTGATTTTTCTATAATTATACATATGCAAATGATGCGGTCTGAATTCTAGAAAATATCGTTAAAGGTTGCATCTTATAGAAATAAATATGATAAGTGAGTTGATTCATTTTGTTGTCTGGAAAGGAAGTGCCTAAGCTTGGCGAGCACTGGGGGAGGTGCTAGGCTCTTAATCCGGAGCTACCATTAAGAACCCAAAAGGGGTGTTAGGCTCTAAAGCAGAGCTACATAATATGGGTTAAGAGATGCTACATAGATAATGTCGGAGAGTTGGTAAGAACTCAGAGGAAGTGTTAAGCCTTATGTAGAGCTTCCATTAAGCACCCAAAGAGGTGTTGGGATCTAGAGTAGGGATACTAGAAATCGGTTGAGATATGTCATAGAGATAAGTATTTGTTTTACTTATAGAACTTTTGTTGTTGTTGATTTTCCGTAAATTACATATGAGCATATGATGCAGCCATGGTTTTGAAAATATTATTACAAATTGCACCTTATAGGAATGATTATGACATGTGAATTAATTTTTTGTGGTGTCCAAAAAGGGGGCATCGAGCTTGGTGAGAACCTAGACTGAGCTTTAGGATCTGAAGCAGAGTTGTCAGATCTCGGTTGAAAGATATTTTCAAGTGATCCGAGGCTTGCATAAATTTGGCTACCCTTTAAAGCACACCTAGGTGTGGAGTGGGGTAGGGTTGTGAATACCATGGTTTAATTAAGCCCAATCGGACACCTGTGGAACCAAAAGAAGATACCTATGCAGATAATTATTTGGTTCACTTGGCAACTTCTTGTTGATTTTATGTTGATATACATGTGCATGTGATTCATCTATGACTAGGAAAATATTGTGAATACTGACATGGGAATTGAATCATTGCTTTGGGTTTGAGAATAGGTATGGCTAGATGCCAAAGAAATTGGAGATGTTCCAAGCTGTGGAGAAGGATTCTCCAAGACTAGAAAGAGGTTCAGTGGTGTGTATTGATGCATGCGATCAAGGATTTGGAGGAGTCAGTGCACAAGACAACCGTGTAGTTGGACCAAGGAGGAGTTCCATATCGTACCATTGGACAGGTGAAAATGCAGAATGAGCACCACGATCCCATTGAGGCTACACGGCAGTTGGAGGAAGCCATACAATTGGCACATTTATTTTTGTTTAATTTTTGCAGAGCATTGAGGTAGTGCCAGGGTAGCATTTTGTTCAGTTTTGATGAGTACCGAGGACAATGCTATTGAAGGGGGAGGGGATTGTAAAACCCTAGTTTCAACCCCAATTGCATTAAATAATAAATGATGTAAATATCATTAATAAATTTTGGTGAGGAGCTCAAGGAAAAGGCCCTGCCATGGATTATTATCTTCTATGTTTTGACAATTAAAATCGATGTCGATGGTCATCGTGCTAGTTGATGGCACAATATAATTTTATACATCATGTAAATATGCAATTAATAAAATACCCACAAATAGCTATGTCAATGCAACATTAAAGATATAGGGGCATAATTTCACAAGGAAAGGGGGGGGTATTCAAACCCATAAAGTGGTAAACTACCCAACTTGTCTTTTGTGCTAGTCATCCAAAAGTGGTTGAGCTAGTTAATGCTCGGGGATAGGAAGAGTATGGAATTCCAAATTCGAATTGGACAAGCCATCAGATTTTAGAAAACGTGTTTGGAATTCTTGGGCAAGTAAAAACCCAAAAAATTCTTCCCATTCCATCATTCATTCACATCCTCTCTTACTCATGCATTTTCTGGAGGTCTAGGTGGTTTTTCATGAGGTGGCAGCAATTTCTTTTGTTTTCTCCATGGCTGGGAAGTTGCTTTGCTAATGTTCTATGGCTAGGAAGGAAGAACCGCGATTTGGGTGTAAACATAGGTCATTTTTACCTTCGGAAGGTCGTCTAATGTTTTTTGAACAATTTGGGTCACTTGGGTTATTTTCCCCATTTGTCATTTCAATTTTGGGTTCCCATGACATTTTTGGTTCATACCCAGAACTTTAATTTTGTTGTGTAGTGCATCCGTGTGTCAGCTGGGCTGAGTAAGTCCAAGAATCGATATGTTAATGGGTTGATTATGTTTGGATGTGGTTATTGGCTTGACTATGGGTGTTTGGCCTTCCTGTGTGTAAGTCTATGTCCCCTAGTACCTTATGGAAATTAGGCCCAGCTCAGGGGTGGCAGTGATGCTGAGAGAGTAAGGAGCATACTGGCCTATGGTTGGGTGGAAAGTTTCAACGACATAGCTAGTTGGAGGGAAGCTTCTTCTCAAGATAAGTATTATTGTATTTAACTCTGCAATTGTAATTTTTTATGAAATAATATGAACATGCTGAATTTTTGGATGGAATTGTTGGTCTATTGATATATTTTTACTATTTTAACCATCGATTTCCTCCTTAAAAATCGCCTTTCCACACCAAGATTTTGTTTCAGCGATTTCCCACCGTTGATCTTTGTTGGGCGTTTTCCTGACCATCAATCTCTAGATTGCGGGATGCGGGATGTCGACTGCCCTCTTTTTCCTTTCCAAAAACTAATTTCTGCAAGACTTCTTCCACACCGTTGATATGTTTTAGTGGAACTAATGATAGCCATTTGATCTCTCCAAATTGCAGGATGCGAGATGTAGAAATGTAACATTTCAACTTTCTGCAAGCTCCGTTCCACAATTTTTCCTTCCCACTGTCGATATTTTGTGGTGTATTTCCTGACCTTTGATCTTGCGGATTGTGGATTGTAGGATGCAGAATCACTCTTTCCTATTTTGAACTTCCAAAACTTTGTTTCCACATTTTTCCTGGACCATTGATTTCCTTGCGGATTTAATCCCAACCGTCCATCTTGATCTTTTGTAGAACTTTGGATCTCCCACCTAATTTATGTATACTTGATCCTCACTGTCAGATCTAGTACGGGTCTCCCCTTAACCGTCCTTCTAGAACTAATGTGGATTTGCATTTTGTCTTTGCAGATTACAAATTTTCCAACAAGAATGTGTTTTTCTTCTATTGTATGTTAATGATTTATGCATCTATGTATGTTTTTATTAATGCATTTTTATATTATGTTTGTGGGGCTTAGATTGCCCAGATTGATAGTAGTTTAGCCGCGTCCTCTCTCTAGTGGAAGGGTGGGGACGTGACATGGGTTTTCTTTAAGCTCTTTTTCATCCCTCTCATCAAGAAAATATTGCCAAGCAAACTTGTTTTTTTTCATGCTCATAAAAGTATTTTAACGACCATCCAGTCAGTATAGGTTTAACCTTTTTCAGCCTGGTCGGACTACCTACAGTAAAGAAGTCTCTGTTCCCCCAAAGGTTGGGAGATCTCTCCTTTGTATACTTTTATCCTTTTGTGGTATTATGAGACCATTTACGAAAAAGAGACCACACTGGAGTCTTCTTCCTGTTTTCAGACTCTCTAAAAATGAAAACACCATCGATCATTTACCTTCTCAGGCTCGCTAAAAATCCATGAGATTGTATCATATTGAGCATACTTATATCCCTTCTTCATACTCCTTAAACTATGAAGAAGTACCAAATGGTGTCTCCAGGAACCACCATATATGATATCACAATATAGCATCTCCCCCCCATTCGGTCTCCTTTGTTCATAATACTCTGCGATGAATATTCCTTTGATCCATTGGATATTCCTATTCCAGTTACCTCCCTCAGTATTTCCCATTGTACTTATCTTCTCGGTATTACAACTATGATCCCTCTCCCATGAGTCAATTTCATTTGCTTCCAGGTCAGCCCTGTCGTCATACTCTAAATGTTGGTTGCTATGGGCAGACCCGGGTTTACTATAATGTACCAACAACACCCCTAGCTCACTGGCCCTTTAGGCAACAGACCGCGGAGCGGCCTGAAGTCTCACCCAAAGTGATCCTAATGGGTTGGCCAAAGAATCAAGTGTCTCGACCAGGTTCTGTACAGCGTCCTGTGTGCGTCTCATAGCTCTTCTTAACCTGCGAGAGGTCTCTCTCAGTGATGCGCAGTTTCCTCTTACTCGCGATGACTCTAACCCTTATCGCATCGTTGCGTCCTCAGCAACACGTAACTTTCTCTTATGCTCGATCTTTAACCCACGGTATCGTGCACCATAGCTCCTTTGATGGTGCGATATCGCCTCCATGCGATACCCTACCGCTGCGACTCAGCGTACCTAGAGTTACTTGTGTTCACTTACAGGACTCAACACATAAGGCTGTTTTACACTGCGACTCTTAACTGTCTCAAGTGAAACTTAGACAACTCTTATACAGAATAATTAAAGACTTCAACTTGTATTTATCCTTTTAATATGATGTGAACTAAATAACACATACATACATTTACTGTAAGCAAAGTTCACGTAATGAATGACAGATATAACAAGAAAATACAATCACATGAATCAATCACATAACAATATGATTTTACGTGGTTCCCTTCCAGGGTAGAAGCTACGTCCACAGAACTGTGTTTCTATATTATAACTTGAGAGAGGTACACAGTTCTGCTGCACCGCATATGCAGCTAGAGATCTTCTGGGTAACTACGCACACAGCCTGGAGCCCTTCTCTCTTAGATCTCTTCTCTATATTGCCTTCTTACAATATACTCTCACTCTCTCTCTCTCTCTGTCAATCCCTGCGGATTGTTACAATACAAAATAACAGTGAACTAACAGACTACTGGACTCTCAAACTCGCTAATGTCTGAGTAGCTACTAATAATCTGATTAGCTAACCTTTTACAATACAAAAAATATCCCTTTATAGGCGGCTTGAAGGTCTCGCCATTACAACACTGTGGGCCTGTCCCAATAGTAACCCAAAACCCTAACTAGTGACAGTCGACATATATATACTTGGGGTAGCTGCTTTCCATCACACCACTGCTCTCTGCAGTCTTCCATGCTTCCTGGCTCTGACCATGGGTACTATGCACCGCTTCCCGTCTTCTGTCCTTCGTCTTCAATACCTCAGCCTCGTCGCTCCTTTTCCTTTATGAGGGTAGCTAAGCCCTCCTGTCTTCGCCGCTGCCTTCAATGTAGTGGTTGAGATCTCTCTTCTCGACCGCTCAGGTACTGTCATATTTCTTGACTTCTCTGTTCCAACAGTCACGGTTGTCGGCTCTGCTTTGCAGCTAGAAACATGCTACGGCATCGCAGCTTTACCTTGTCTCTTCGTCTTCGCCAAACTGTCTATCCGCCAAAATGGCATCTTTTCCTGTAGCTGGGGGACTCTGCTCCAATAGTCTCCTAACACTTACTTATGGCTCGTCCCCGAGCCACTACCAGCAGGCTTCTCCTGCTGTAGCTTCTCCTTGGATTCCTGCGAAGTGCGTTGAAGCTTGTCCCAAAGTCCTGTGACTTCGTTCTGCATAGCTGCGACATGCTCTTGTGCTGAGTCAAGCATAGCTTGACTAATCCCTGAGTCTTCTGCTGCATCAATTTCATTTCTGGTGGCAGTGAAATCCCCAACTTTCTGCTCAACCGCATCGACTAGCTCTATGATTTGTTCCTGATATGGTTGAAGCAGGTCATTGATTTGTATCTCCTTTTCTCTCAACCGCTACACTTCCTGCTGCAAGCAGTTCATCTCTGTCGTCTTTCTCATCTTCTGCAGAGCTGCTAAGCTCTTGATTTCTTCCTTCATTGCTGCTGTGGTATTCTCTATCTGCTGAATACTTTGCTGGATTTCTACTTTCTCGGGAGGCTCATCTAACTCTGACCATGTGTTCATCGCATCAGCTAGCAACGACAGTGCATCATCTATGCGAGATTTCATCTGCATGGAAGTGAGTCGAAAGGCCTCTATTTTGGCTTCCTTGTCTGCCTGGGGGGTGCCCAGTGGTCTAGCCTCAAGCTCAACAATATGCACTTTGTGGTCTTCCTCCATGTTGGCCACTATTTCTTCCATCATGGTTACTATTTCCTGGAGATCCTTTGCTCTGTCTGCAACTCGTCTTACCTTCTGCGGGATAGGCAAGGCGAACTCAATATTACATTGGGGTAACTCCAATGCAATGCTCTGTAAGACTTGAGAGAGATTCTGTTGTCTTTCTTCATATGTTCTTAACTCATCTGCCTTTTTCTGATAGCTGGTGGTGAGTGCTGCATTATTTTGTTTCAGCTGTGTGTTCTGTTTATAAGTTGCGAGCTCTCTACCTCTGAGCTCTGTGCTTAGCTACTGCTGGATCATCTGTAATTGATCAATATGGAACTCTGCGAGGTTAAACTCGACAGGTTTCCTAATCTGTATCGGTACATCCTTCATTGACGCAGGGAATCGGATGCTCCCTGGTGGTATCAAGACTATATTGATGTGATCCATTGCGAAGATTTCCTCACGGGAAATCGACTGTGTTGAACTTTCTCCCACGGTCGCCTTTACTGGCAGAACCCATATCATGGTAGTCTTCTTAGTAATTGCTTTTAAGTCCAGAAGCTGCTTCTCTACCGTGCTCTGTATCTTTTCCTGCGATGTTTGCATTGCCTCAAATGAGTCCTTCAACGTGTCATGCATTCTTGTTGCAATGAGTTCATAATCATCCTCTGTCAGTGCAGTCTTCGAAGGTGGATTTGTGGCTTTGTGATTTTTCTTCTTCTGTGCCTTTGGTGTCTCTTCTTCTCCATCCTTCATCGTCTGTGTCTCTGGTGGCACTTGCGGTGGATCCTTCCTCTTTTCTCCTGGTAGTGGCACTTGTGCTGCATCTTGCGTCTGGGTCTCCACTTTGTCTTTGCCTTTGTCCGATGGGTCTGTCTGTGCGGTACCTGATGGTAGAGGTGTGGTATATTCTAACGCTTGCTTTGAGTTGTCATCAAAGTCTTTGATGATGCCCTCGACATCCTTCGCTATCATCCTGAACCAACCATTATCCCAATCGTCCCTTTTAGTCCTTTTTAGCCTCAGGTAAATTCTATGGCGGTCCACCATAAAATCAAGCCGATCATCATATGTGTCCACGATCTCCTTGCTGATCTGTGGTGTTTCTTGGAGGACGTTCCCCAGCAGCATATAGTATTCATAGAATACTATCGCATTGACCTTTTTCTTGGCTAGGCTGCTAGTCTCCCATAAGTTTGTGTAGTGCGCACCTCTGGGCTCGCCACTCGCTAACTGTCAAAATTGGGTATGGGGCGGCTCCTTCCACCCGACGAATGCACAGAGTATCAGCAACCACGAGCAATGGAAGGGGTGGCTTGCCTCATCCTGAGCTTGCAAACAATTTTGCTGAAACATATTTAACAAAAATAAAGACCAATTGAACTATTCCCCCTCTGCAACTTGTATGGCCAGGTTAATTACTGATCCTGTGACTTCCTTTGGGTTAACCTTGGTTAACATTCTACTTGCAAGTAGAATAGATATAAATATAAGTGTATTGTCTGTTAATCTTTCAATGTCGTAAGCCCGACCTCCTCTCTATAGTTTATACTTGGCGACTAGGGCTGGTGATAGCTTGGAATCCTTGGTCTTTCCTGTTATATTTGTCTTCGGGTCTTGACCAGTCTTGGACAGCCCGGTGATGTGGTGTATCAGGTCGATGTTCAGGTCGACCTTGTTACCAAGCCAGAGGTAACCCCCATGTATGCATGAAAGTAGGATGCGCACCACAGCATTAACCTCTGCGCCTCGTCCAAAATGTGGTATTGTTAACAGATTGAGCAGGCCTGAGCGCTCAAGAATATGGACATGTTCCATGGGAACATATTCATCTGCACCTGTCCTTGGGTTCTTCTAAATCGTAAGATACTGATCCGGCCAGAACTAAGGATATGTCTTACTATCGCCCAGGTTATAATCTACAAATTTAACAACAACGGCATATCCTAGTAGATCTCTGTCTTCCTTTACACGAGAATCAATCTGTGGTATAGGAACATGAAACTTACCACTCTTGGGAATTCTTACCTCTGGTGCACTGTCAACTCATGGCATGATGTAGTCTGTTGCGTTATGAACTTCTTCCTCCATCTCCGGACTGGATTCTTCTCTTAATTGAGCTTGTCTTCTCATCCTTGGAAGCTGTCCGGTCTGTGATGAACTTGGCATGACACTATTAGCCAGTGTCGTCATAGCAGCTGTAAGGCCTCCATGCTCGAACCTTTCCAAAATGTCTTCTATGGGTTCTTCCTCAGACAGAACCCACTCGGTGTTATACTTTGGATTGGAAATGGCTGAAAACTAGGGAAATCACAACACTCTGTAACGAAATTAGCTCTACATAGGGAAAACTTAACAATGCACTCTATAGCTCTCGGATCTTTGCAAAAGTAACCCTCCCAAATGAATAATTTCTACTTTTATGCTGAAGGCGACAATCCCGGACGCAACGGTCATCTAGGCTGAACCCGTTGGTCGTTTTAACTACTTGGACGAGACCACACCCGTCATCTTGATCCTCAATAAATGATGAAATCCGATCAATTTCCCTCGAAGCGTGTGTGTGCAAGCGCCGGTCTCATCGAATATTTACTAAATCTGGAAAAATTTATTATGCTGTTGCCAAATCTACGGTAAGGTATACCGGTCATTTCTTCATTAATTGCCTATCAGAAGGCAACTTGACTAGCCCTCTGTCTCATTTCAAACTAGGTACGTGGCACAGAGAAACATCGCACTACTACGATGCCACACTACATCACTTGCTCAAAACAAACTTAAGTGTTTTTTTCTTTTGTTGCGCAAAATGAACCGTCCTTATGCGATTCCTGATACTTAGAATACCTACCGGTGTAGACTAATTCCCGGTGCGATGCCTCCTTTCAACTACACTGGACATCTGCATCGTTCGCGACTCTGAGTTAGGGCTGAGAGGTGGAGTGGCTGTCACTATAAATCTTAAGCCTACTGCCATTGATCATCGTTGGAAGAAGCTCCCCATTCAGTTTGCTGAGCTGAACGGCTCCTCCCTCTGTAACTTGTTGTATCTGATACAACCCCAACCAATGTGTCTTGAACTTCCTTGGAAACTTAAGAAATTTACTGTCATAGAGGAGTACTAGGTCTCCGATCTGAAGAGTATTACTCTTAATGTGTCTGTCATGCCAATATTTTTCTTGTGACTTCTGCACTTTCTAATGGAATTCGGTGATGAATATGTCTTCCTCTAAGGCAAGCATCTATGCTAGCCTTTCCTGCACCGTGTCTGTATCAGCCATTCCAGTGATCTGAGCAATTCTTAAACTAGTAAGAATATACTCCATAGGCATAACAGCCTCCTATCCATACACCAAGATGAAAGGTGTGTGTCCTGTAAGTTTCTTGCATGTAGTCCTATACGCCCATAATACAGCGTTAACTCTGAGGTCCCAATCATTCCTTTGGCTGTTGGAGATCTTAGTAAGAGCATTTTCTAAAATCTTGTTAAAGGCCTCCACCATACCATTAGCTTGTGGGTGGTAGGGAGTGCTCTTATGGTGTCGTGTCTGGAATTCTTCCGTTAAGGCCTCAATGGTGCGATTCAAGAAGTGTGTGCCTTGATCGCTCATCAAAATTACTGGGCATCCAAATCTAGTGATGATGTTTTCAAAAATGAACTGTGCGGCTGTAGCAGCGTCACAATTTCTTACTGCTTTGGCCTCTGCCCACCTGGTGAGGTACTCTATTCTAGTGATGATATATATCGCACCGGTTCATTTTCCTGGTGGGTTGATAGGACCCACAAAGTCTATAGCCCACTTGTCAAATGCGCGCAACGTAATCTGCGGTCGTAGCGGCATTTCATCTCGTCATGAAGGTTTTCCTACCCTCTGGAAGATATCGCAACATCTGCAAAAGTACTTAGTGTCTTTGTGTAACGTAGGCCACCATAATCCTGTGGTCAGGATTTTTTGCACAGTCGGCTTTCCTGTGAAATGACCTCTTGCGATACCTGCATGTGCTTCTCTGATAATAGCCTCTTTTTCATGTGGCATCACACATCTGCGCAAGACTTCATCTGGACCTAACTTATATAATTATCCTGTAATTAGGGTGAAGTCTGCTGCTTTAACAACCAATTGCCTCTTTTGATTCTTGGTAAACTCATCAGGTGCCCTTCCTATGGTGAGAAAGTGAATGATATCAGCATAGTACTCATCTGTGATCTGGATAGAAAACAACTGCGCATCTGGAAAATTGTTCTCTAGGTTACTTGGATCTTCTCCTGAGTCTATTCGCAACAGATGATCAGGTCTGGCGTTCAATCTTCCTAGTTTGACAATGATTTCAAAATCATACTCTTGAAAGAGGAGTAACCATCTGCAGATTCTTCCCCCTAACACTGGCTTATTGACCAGATACTTCAATGCGGAATGGCCAGTAAACATATTGAACGAGGCACCCAACAGGTAGTGCCTGAACTTCTGTAGCGCGTACACCATAGCTAAGCCTTCTCTTTCTGTCGTGGTGTAATTCTTTTCTGTTGTCGATAGCTTTCTGGTGGAGTATGTGATAGGATGATCGATACCTCCTTCTCCTGGTTGTGTTAAAACAACCCCTAGTGCGATGCCAGATGCATCCACATGTACATGAAATGGCTTAGTTCAGTCTGGAAATACTAAGATGGGTGCTGTAACCATATTCTCTTTAAGTGTGTTTAGACTCTGCTGTCATTCCTCATTCCATAGGAATTTTACATCTTTCTTTAACAGTTTTTCCATCGGTGCTGTAATCTTTGCGTATCCCTTGATGAATTTTTTGTAGTACCCGGTATGACCAAGTACTGTCCTCAATTGTTTGACTAATTTGGGTGCTGGAAGATATACAATGATGGCAATATTTGCAGGATCTACCATCAAGCCTTGCTTGCAGACAATCTGACCCAACAAAATACCGAATGGTGCACAGAATATACATTTGTTCAAGTTTAGAGAAATCTGGTACTGCCTACATTTCTCTAACATCAGTCTTAAATATCCTATGTGCTTGTCAATTAATCCAAATACAGTCCAATCATCAAAATAAACCTCTAGGAATTTATGGATGTATTCTTTAAATACAACAACTACTACTCTAGAAAAGATAGCTGGTGCATTCTTAAGACCAAAGGGCATTACCGTATACTGGAATGAGACCCATTCTGTTGCAAAAGTGGTCTTATGTCAATCTTCTGGGTGGATTCTGATCTGGTGATAGCCTGAAAAGCCATCAGTGAAGGAGTAGACCTCTTGTCCTCCCACATTGTCTAATACTTCATCAGTGAAAGGTGTCGGAAATGGATCATGAAGCGATGCATCCTTGAGTTTATGCAAGTAGACACAGATCCTGATGTCTCCTTTAGTTTTCTTTTCTTGCACGACCATGGGACTAACCCATTCGCTCTCTTCTAAGGGCTCAATGATGCCTACTACTTGCATCTTATTGATCTCATCCTTAAATTTTTCTTTGTAGCGTGGATTTAATCTATATGGACGCTGCTTGACTGGTCTAGCATCCTCTTTCAATGGTATCTGCATTACTCCCAGGTCTCTGACTATTCCCTTCATCTCTATGAACTTGGTGGGAAATAGATCCTGATAGTCGTGTAGCAAGTCTGCAATCTGTCTGACTATTTCATCGGTCCAATAGTCTCTAATAGAGGCAAACTTTGGTTCTGTTTGTGTGCCAATATTGATCTTTTTAATCTTGATCGGCTCTGTGATTGTTGGAATCTGTAGCTGCGGTCCATCAACATCGCGAGTCCCTTCTGACTCTGGAATGTTGATGTTGCGAGGATCCTCATCCTCCTCCTCTGGTTCTGCTTTGAATTTATAGCACTCGAATGCATCTTCTAACTGGATGGCCCACTAAGGTTGAGTATGTACTGATAGGGTACAATCCTCAAATATCTTAATCTTTATAACATCTAGGGCTTGATCAACATTTGGATACTCAGATTCAAAAGCGAAGGTAAGTAGAAAGCTGCCTATTAGAAGTGGCCATGTAGCTGTTCCCTTGCGCATTTCAGTCTCTGTGTACCAGTTCCGTGGAACTGTGTCCAAAGTGTGAATGAATCAGTGAACCCATTCATCCTCGGGAATGTCTGACCAATTTTGTTCACATGTCTGAATATGTGACCTGGGGTCACTTTCTCCTGTGTATCTCTGCTGGACATACTCTCTATCGGTAGAGAATTTGATCGCCATCAATCTCTTAAGATCATCCCATGATGCGATATTCTCTTTATGTGCATACCACCATCTTGCAGGTGTGGCTCGTACTGCAATGTCCATAGCTGCGATCCTCTACTTGTGAGGAATTTGTTGTTCAAACTACGTGAGAAAGTCCTGGATATATGTTAGACCATGAAATGATGGAATCTCATTGATCTCTACGCCAATCCATTGTAGTGACTTAGTCATGTACGCACATCTGCGCGTTGAGACTTCATAAAGCCTGTTCTTCCAGTTCTCTAGACCAACATATGAATCCGATGCGCATGAGCTGTCGCATCGCCAACTAATGTTCCCTTCCGTGGTTGGATTGATGTAGTCGCTCTGGTTTGCAGTCATCTAATAGAGACTGTCCATGTTACGTGCCTCTTCCTCTGCTCTGATAGGTTCAATGTATCTAGGACCCTGAAGAGGATCTAACGGTGCAATGACCCGGATCTACGCATCCTCAAAGGTCATTTGTCTTCTCTTTAAGTCGATAATATTA
>LPNX010842531.1:2845-94096 GCA_001517045.1 Pseudotsuga menziesii | reverse complement strand
AAAATAATATTAAATAATCATTAAATAATCATTAAATAATATATTTAATGCATGGAGGCACCTTAACTAACTGTAACTGATTGGTTGAACTGAAAGTAACCCCCAGTTATCAATTAGGTGCATGAATGTCACACAGATCACCCCTGGAGTGCTCTAGTTAGCCTCCTTGACTGTAGGAAAGGCTAAGTTATCCTCCTTGACTGTAGGTAGGCGTGGGAGTGACTGGGATGATGGTAATTAATGCTCCACTGATGTCAATTAAACTTAGGATAGTGGTTTAACTAGGCCAATTTGACTGAAGGAGTGAGTATGAAGGTAAATGTCTCCAACACCCCCCCTTAAGCTATACTCAGGAAGAGTTAGAAAACATAGATGCATAAAATGCTAGGGCCCTGGTAACAAAGGCCATAGGTCACCCTGTATAATAAAGCAACTGAAACAATGCTCAAAACAAACTAAGTGAGAAAAAGAGGGAAAACCCAGTGGGAAAACCCCCCCCTTCAAGATGAACACTGAAAGTAGTCTGGATCACCCTGATGAACTCACCCCCAACAGTGAAAGGAGGTAAGTGAACTTATTTTCTGAAAATCTCTTGGTGAATATGTTTGGAGGAATCTTCCACTTTGGAAGAATAACAATGCACTCAACTGGATCAGAAATATAAACAGCTGCACGGTGAAAACTGGACCCATGTAGAACAACTGAAATCATCTGAAGAGAGAGAAAAGGTTCTTAAGGATTTGAACCATGTGTGGAACACTCAAGAAACTGATATGTTGCAGCCTTGAACAGCAAACCATGACTGGTAAAATAAGCCCCAAATCTTAGGAGCAAGTTTCCATGCGGATGCAGAATGTCTTCCTCTTTACTAGTTCTGTGAGGAGATGATTTTGTGACCAAAGGTAGAGGATCCCTGGGACTCTGGAGAGCGAATGCTTGAGCTCCATAATCTGATATAGCTTCAGAAATATCTAATTATTCACAAAATAAAATATCAGCAACCTCACAAGAGGAAACTAACACCAAATCCCCATCAATAAATTTGAAGAAGAATTGCGGTACTTGATTTTTCACACCGGAATTGGTGAGAGCAGCTACAAGCATGACTGAAAGCTCTTGAATTTTAAAATATGAACATAATAATATCAGATCAGAATGTAAATCAGATCTAAATAAGTTCACAACAGATCCAAAACTGTGAAATGAAATCAAATCCCCAGCAACAGTTTTGTAGAAGACTTGCGGTACTTGTTTCTTCACACCGTTGATGAGAACAGCTACAAGCATTACTGAAGGTTTATGAACCTGAAATTTTGAACCAAGAAATATCAGATCAGATCCAAATCAGATCATATCAGATCCAATAAGGTTCATATCAGATCCAAAAGTATGTTCAACCGAGACGGTAGATGCACAGTTTTCTTCTTCTTCAAAATTCTGAATTTTGGTACATGCAATCCTGCAGGAATTTGCTGGAAGATATAGATCATGGGGAGTGAATGGATCACTCTAGTAATCTGATATTTCTTCAAAAATATCCAAGGTATCACATATTTGCACACCAGCAGCAACATTAGCAGAAGAAAAATCAAATTTCTCTTCATTTTCGGAAGCAATTACTGGTAAATTTTGCATAGAATTCAAAGGAAAATCACCGGTGGATGTTTGCATGGAAGTGTAGCAGCATTTTTATTCAATATCAGAGATTCAAATGTCTTCTTCTGTTTCAGAAATATGAGAAGATGAGATATCAGAGATCTCATGAACTTCTGGAGCATCAAGAGAAGGAGTCACTTCATGGAGACTTTCTTCAATTCGAATTGAATGTGTAGAAGATTCTGCTTCATCTTCATCTTGAACAACTTCATTAGAGAGAGTAGTGGCTGAGAATTTTGAGTGAAGAAATCTTGTGGTGCTGGCTGTAATCTCCAAAGTACTATTATGACCCTCATTGTGCTTGCCAGAGGTTCTGTCCAATATTGTCCAGAGTTTCGTTGGGTATTCAGCAGAACAAATAAGGTAGCACAAGCTATCATCAAGGGCCAGAGCTATTGATCCAAAAGCTCTGTCAATGTCATTTAGCCAGTCATTCTCATTCTCATAAGACTCTCTTCCAATTCCAATAGACACCTCATAGAGACCTCGTCTCTTGAGAGATGCAATCACCTTCAACTTCCATTCCGAATAGCTTGTGAATGGGGTGAGAAGAGGGATTGATGAGTCCATTCAAAGTTGTACCTGATAAAACCTACAAATCAAAACAAAAAAGGCACCGTAAGGTCGGACAGAATGCACATTTAGACTTTCATCACACCCAGCATAGTCAATCAAGCAAGCTTGATCAACAAGTTCTTTACTTGGGGTATTAAGTGGTAAGCCTTGGCTTCTGGTGCAGTGCTGGATTCTTGAGCTATTGCTCAAATTTCATGGAGAAATCTGTCAAAAATCTTGTTCTTGAGAGATTGATCTTCGTCCCGCCGCATGCTCTGATACCATATTAATTCTTGCACATGATCTAGGAACTAGGAATCAAAATAATCAAAGAATAATTAACAAATACTCATGAATTGGAAATAACTGGAATACCCAATAGGTTTGCTCTCTGTATATTATATAAACAATAAAGGATTACAATTTCCATGCATAGCAATAGATTAAATCCATGAAGAATTTGAATACCTAAGGGACAATTCGAATTCAGTGAGTGATTCTAGCTTAACTGAATCTTTGCCATGCAATCTCACTCAGTTAACCACTTGACCAAAACCCTAATTGACTCACCAAACCCTAACTGAAGTTGGAGTGCAATAAATGACTGAATCTCAACTCAAGGAGATCAAACACATGTCATAGCAATCCAATCATCAAGTTCTAGTACTGCATGACTCCAATAAACCCTGATGAGGTTAACTGAAGCTGAACTGACCATCAAAAGTTGGTGAAGGCGCCTTGTTCACTCCAGTTCATTAAAATAATATTAAATAATCATTAAATAATATATTTAATGCATGGAGGTGCCTTAACTGACTGTAACTGATTGGTTGAACTGAAAGTAACCCCCAGTTAGCAATTAGGTGCATGAATGTCACACAGATCACCCCTGGAGTGCTCTAGTTAGCCTCCTTGACTGTAGGAAATGCTAAGTTAGCCTCCTTGACTGTAGGTAGGTGTGGGAGTGACTGGGATGATGGTAATTAATGCTCCACTGATGTCAATTAAACTTAGGATAGTGGTTTAACTAGGCCAATTTGACTGAAGGAGTGAGTATGAAGGTAAATGTCTCCAACAGATAACGGCCATGTTACCGATCGCCCAATCAATGCCTAGTAGTGCTGGATATGGTCTGCTATCACCAATGATTTCTATAACTTCAAAGTCCATAGAGTTGTGAACTCTGTCAATGTCAACTGGCACCTGCGATAATCGACCCAGGGGTGATACCCACTATTGATTAGCTAATCTGAGATGAATAGGCGATCTGACTAACTTAGGGCTACCCATTTGTTCCCATGTATGCTTAGTCAGAACATTTACCTCTGATCCTAGATCTAGGATCACCTCATCCATTTCAAATTCTCCAACCTGTGCTGTGAGTCGCATCTCTCTTCCTGTTCTTCTATGTCCCATAATATTATGAACAACACAATGTGCACTGCCCATGGAAGAAGATGGCTGACACTGATCTATGATGCGCTGAATTTCTCCAATAGTTTGCTCATTTCTCACGAGTTTTAAATAGCTCCGCAGGAAGGATTGTACACTTCCTGTCAACTCGTCCTCGTTGCATTTGCCCGATGTGGTAGCCTGCGATATTTGTACAGGGCTAACGCCACAAGGTGCTTGCAACGGTATGCCCCTAGATGGAGGTACCTATGATCCTGATTGCATAGGGTCATCAAAGAAAGTCTTAGCTTCCTGAAATGTTTGTTTATTCTTCTGTAGGTCAAGTGGTGTTGCTTTGTTAGGAGCTTTGTGCACCCACTTCTGCCCTGTGGTATTTTCAGTAACCTGTGATGTTCCATTGGTGGAAGCACCGCTGCGAGTCATAATGTTGACTCTTGGTTCTAGTTCTTCCTGCTCAGCAGCAATAAGCTGGATGTTCTGGTGTACTACTGGCTTAGGTTCTCTGATCTTAGCTATCAAGGTAGGACAGTCTTCTATAGTGTGATCGTAAGATTTGCAATAGTTACATGTGGTGGTAGGGCTCTGACAGTCCCTAGCATAATGTCCTAGAACTCCACAGTTGTAACAAGTGACTGGTCCGCGACCATGGCCAAATCCTTATCCCCAGCCAAAGCCTCCTCCACATCCTCATCCTCTGAATCCTCCTTCACGGCCACCATAAGCCGGATCATGTTGTGGTCCTGCTGTTGGACCCTGTGTTTTTTATTGGAATCTGTACAAGTCTTGCTTGCTCTTGACCATGAGATTATAGGCTCGACAATCGTGTTCATCATGGCCTACGGACTTACAGAAGACACAGTATAAGTTCTTAGGTGTCTGCACGTACTTCTGAAGTAGAGGGTAGTGGTGAGGTAGGTGTCCTCTT
This sequence comes from Pseudotsuga menziesii, assembly GCA_001517045.1. NCBI lineage: Eukaryota > Viridiplantae > Streptophyta > Pinopsida > Pinales > Pinaceae > Pseudotsuga > Pseudotsuga menziesii. Next base: position 89,547 of record LPNX010842531.1, on the reverse strand, counting down.
GTTTTGCATATTTCACACCACGACCCGTGGGTATGTGGTAAGGGGTTAGGAGCCCCAGTTGCTATATATTCTACAAAGACTGGACAATTATCTTTAGTATGGCCTTGTGCTTTACACTTTACGCACCATATGTCTTACGCAACCTCTTTCCCTTTCTTAAGCTCATGCATATGTATCGTGAGATTAGCCAACTAGTTTTGCAGGTTTGTCATACCTGTGCTAGTTTCAACTAGAGGTAAAGCATCTAGTTTCATCGCCATCTCCAATGCGTCATCCTGCATCTGGAGTTTCTGCTGCATTAGTGGCAGTCTGATGTGAGGGAGCAGCGCTGCAATAAACCATTCCTTATGCTGCTCTGGCGTAAACTCAAAGCTGACTTGGTCTATAAGGGCTTTAAATTTCTGATCGAAGTCCCACACTGACTCTGTAGGTAACTGTTTGATGTCTTTGAGCTCTGTAATGCACTGTGATTCAGACTTAGGTTTCTTAAACTCTTTAATCATGGCGGTCCTGACCTGGACAAGTGTTCTGGGTACTGCTGTGGTGTACTTCATATACCATGTTAAGGCTCGTTCTCTCAGTGTGGTGACTAACTGTACAAGTTTAATATTATCATCATTGATTGCTTTAATGGTCCACACGGCTTCACATAGAAACCAGTGTTGCACTGGGTCCTCTGCCCTTGTACCCTTAAATATAGGTAGCTTCATATCATCCCCCATTCTATTTCTGCGTGGTGGATGTTGATTTGTTGTGTTACTACCACTCGGTGGTGTAGGTGGAGGTGATGTAGCAGTAGTATGTACTGTCTACGAGCTACTATATGGAGTTCCTACGAGATTGTTCTGAGTCTTGATGTGTTTCTGTAGGGTATAAGGGTGGTAAGGGATACCCCCTTCTGTTCTGTCTATATGGTTATGATTCTGTTGTCTAGTACTATCTGAACTGTCTTCAAATATGGGAGATCTGAAATCTACTTTGTATTTCTTTCCACTATGTGTACATCCAATGTCATCAAAATCACTTTCAAACTCTTGTGACATTACTATCTTTACTTGTTCATCTAAAACTAGATCCATTGTTCCTTTTTCATGTAATAACATCTTAATGGACAAGTTTAAAGATTTTAGGTACTTATCGCGATATCCTTTGAAGAAGTACCTCTCAGCCTCGTTGAAGCTTTTTCTTTGGTCAACTACAAACTCTGTGACGAAGCCTTCTAGCACACTCGCAAGATAGAATTCTACTGACCTCGTAATGGGATTATCAAGGTTCTTCACAGTCTGAATCAGCTCCGGTGTCCAGACAATGTTTCTTTTCTTCTTGAATATGCTCGTATCAGTCAACTTTGATAGCTAGTCGTAAAGCTTGTTTCCAAAGGTCACAAAAAATATTGCATGCAGGTCTGTAACGATATGTTTTTGTAACCACTCCTCTATACTCAGTCTAGGACTCTTGTTCTCTCATTCGGCAAACTCTTTCTCCTTAGACACAACCCACTCGTTGAGTTACTACCACTCGGTGGTGTAGGTGGAGGTGATGTAGCAGTAGTATGTACTGTCTGCGAGCTACTAGATGGAGTTCCTACGAGATTGTTCTGAGTCTTGATGTGTTTCTGTAGGGTATAAGGGTGGTAAGGGATACCCCCTTCTATTCTGTCTGTATGGTTATGATTCTATTGTCTAGTACTATCTGAACTGTCTTCAAATATGGGAGATCTGAAATCTACTTTGTATTTCTTTCCACTATGTGTACATCCAATCTCATCAAAATCACTTTCAAACTCTTGTGACATTACTATCTTTACTTATTCATCTGAAACTAGATCCATTGTTCCTTTTTCATGTAATAACATCTTAATGGACACGTTTAAAGATTTTAGGTACTTATCGCGATATCCTTTGAAGAAGTACCACTCAGCCTCGTTGAAGCTTTTTCTTTGGTCAACTACAAACTCTGTGACGAAGCCTTCTAGCACACTCGTAAGACAGAATTCTACTGACCTCGTAATGGGATTATCAAGGTTCTTCATAGTCTGAATCAGCTCCGGTGTCCAGACAATGTTTCTTTTCTTCTTGAATATGCTCGTATCAGTCAACTTTGATAGCTAGTCGTAAAGCTTGTTTCCAAAGGTCACAAAAAATATCGCATGCAGGTCTGTAACGATATGTTTTTGTAACCACTCCTCTATACTCAGTCTAGGACTCTTGTTCTCTCATTCGAAAAAATATTTCTCCTTAGACACAACCCACTCGTTGAGTTCGTCTCTAGTAGGATGCCACCAAAACATCAGTGCTCAGTTTGTTCAAAACCAGCAACGTAACCATTTGTTGGTTGCTATGGGCAGACCTGGGTTTACTATAATGTACCAACAACACCCCTAGCTCACTGGCCCTTTCGGCAACAGACCGCGGAGTGGCTTGAAGTCTCACCCGAAGTGATCCTAATGGGTTGGCCAAAGACTCAAGTGTCTTGACCAGGTTCTGTATAGCATCCTGTGTGCGTCTTGCAGCTCTTCTTAACCTGGGAGATGTCTCTCTCAGCGATTCGCAGTTTCCTCTTACTCGCAATGAATCTAACCCTTATCGCATCACCCCGTCCTCAGCAACACGCAAATTTCTCCTACGCTTGATCTTTAACCTGTGGTATCACGCACCACAGCTCCTCTGATGGTGCAATATCGCCTCCTTACAATACCCTACCACTGCGACTCAGTGTACCTAGCGTTACTTGTGTTCACTTACAGGACTCAATGCACAAGGCTGTTTTACACTATGACTCTTAACTATCTCAAGTGAAACTTAGAAAACTCTTATACAGAATACTTAAAGACTTCAACTTGTATTTATCCTTTTAATATGCTATGAACTGAATAACACATACATACATTTACTGTAAGCATAGTTCATGTAATGAATGACAAATATAACATGCAAATACAATCACATGAATCAATCACATAACAATATGATTTTACGTGGTTCACTTCCAGGGTAGAAGCTACGTCCACAGAACTATGTTTCTATATTATAACTTGAGAGAGGTACACAGTTCTGCTGCACCGCATATGCAGCTAGAGATCTTCTGGGTAACTCCGCACACAGCCTGGAGCCCTTCTCTCTTATATCTCTTCTCTATATTTCCTTCTTACAATATACTCTCACTCTCTCTCTCTCTCTGTCAATCCCTGCGGATTGTTACAATACAAAATAACAGTGAACTAACAGACTACTGGACTCTCAGACTCGCTAATGTCTGAGTAGATACTGATAATCTGACTAGCTAACCTTTTACCATACAAAATATATCCCTTTATAGGTGGCCCGTAGGTATCGCCATTACAACACTGTGGGCCTGTCCCAACAGTAACCCAAAACCCTAACTAGTGTAGTCGGAATATCTGTACTTGGGGTAGCCACTTTTCATCACACCACTGCTCTCTGCAGTCTTCCATGCTTCCCGGCGCTGACCATGGGTACTATGCACCACTTCCCATCTTCTATCCTTCGTCTTCAATACCTCAGCCTCGTCGCTCCTTTTCCTTTATGAGGGTAGCTAAGCCCTCCTGTCTTTGCCACTACCTTCAATGCAGTGGTTGAGCTCTCTCTTCTCGGCTGCTCAGGTACTGTCGTCTTTCTTGACTTCTCTGTTCCAATAGTCACGGTTTCCGGCTCTTCTCTGCAGCTAGAAACATGCTATGACATCGTAGCTTTACCTTGTCTCTTCGTCTTCGCCAAACTGTCTATCCGCCAAAATGGCAGATTTTCCTGTAGCTGCGGGACTCTTCTCAAACACTAAACAAAGGAAGTTTGAGCCCCCCATACTCCCCTTACCTTGTTCCCCTATTTAGTGTGTCAGTACCATTATTGTTCCACATCTTAGTTATCCCCCTTGTGCTTCTAGTCAAGGAAACATCATTTCCTTGATTAGTTGTAGGTCTCCCTCTATTGATGTCAACACATCTATTCCATAGAATAGACCCATAGGTTCCTGTATCTTGGTTTCATCCACGTCATTAATGAGTTCCTTGGACCACTTGAAAGGATTCAATAGTTCCTTTTGAGTTGGTTGTGTCTCACGTGCTCCACTCCATCTACATATTTGCACCATTGAGATTCGTACAGGGTATTGGTCCATTCATTATTTGGTTGAAGACCTTGGTTGTCACCTGATTCTAGCACATTGGTGAGTCTATCATGGGACCCATACAATTTCTAGGTTGCGTTGGCGACAGTGTTCAGAAGCCCCTAGTATTATGCTTCCATGTATATATAGTACTTGATGTTGCATACTGTACCACAGAGATTTTGAATCTCAGTCATTGAGTCCATCCAATTATGTACACCTCCATATCCAACAAAGCATTAGTTGTGATGATATTGCATTCCATGAAAATTCCATTGTTCCTATGTATCATTTCTTGAGATCATTATACATATTAAACCTCCCATTGAGGCCACCATTATGTATCACCAGTTTTATATGTATTGATTGGCTCCCATTATTTTGAGCCTTGATCCCCATTATTTATTCTAATGACATTGTTACGAGCATGGGTATTCCTTCCTCGTACATATACATGTCACACATATACATGTCACACATTATATGTATCTCATCCATTTTTTAGAATTAATACAAAAAACAAAATCCACCGTAGTTCAAACAAGGAGACTCCCCTTCTCCACGGTCCTCCCGAGTCTCTCCACTATTGTCACCATTTTCCCATGATCCTATGATGTCTATCAGCCATACGATGAGCTCCTACCATCACACACCAGGGGGAAATCTGTTAACACAGAAAATTACTCACCTAACTCTCTATGGTCTAAACCATAGCCATATATCATATTCCCACCATTATTTCCTCCATTTTGACCTTCACAATTGTATTTCCACTAAAAATGGTCCAAAACATCATTATTCCTTCCCATAAATGAAGGGATGATGAGCATTTATTGTGATTCATCCCCACTCTCTCCCAAAAAGGCTTAAAAACCCTAAAAATGAGAATGGGTAAAAAAACCATAGATAAATACCATGGACAATAAAATACCACGTGTCAAAAAACCCTAGGACCATACTATAAATACATTGCGAAGGACCTCCCCAATTTTTTTTTTCCATTTTCCATCAATCACATCATACAATTTTCTCCATTATTCCCATATTTTTCCATGCCATTCCCATGGTGTATTTTTAGCTTGCTCCATACCCATTTGGATCCATTCCCCCATTCGACAAATAGATGTGGAAGAGACTGGAGACCAAAATCATGGAGCTATGGGACCATTTCCATGGACGACTATGGTGGCCCATCTTCAAAATAAAGGTGTGTTGATTGTTATTTCTTGCATTAGTGTTATCATGTAAAATGTCACTTCTCCTTCTCCGCCTGAGTACTAACATCCAATACGTCAAGACACAAAAGGACAAACTAGATTGAAGTAGCCAAAACACTATAGATGGGCATGACTGTTCATACATCACCTCTTGACCAGCTAGGTATATTTTCATTTGGGTATTAGGGTTTCACACGTGACTATTTGCATAGAAACTCACGTGTCACACACGGGTATGTGCATTGCAACTCGCGTGTACATTTCATACGCATGTTTCCTTAAATCAAGGAGCATGTTATACATGAATTTCCTATATCAATACTCATGTGTACCTTAATTCGATGTTAAAAAATATAAAACATGAATAGTCCAAATCAGTTGAGCCCTTAATCATAACTATATCAGTTGTCTCAACCATCGTAACCTTTGAAACCTCTCTATTTCCCCATGTATAAATAGAGGGCTTGGGATGGGGCTAATCAATCAATTCTAGAAGAGCAAATTTATGCTATTGGTATTCCTTTAGACATATTAGAGCAACAAAACTTAGTGTCCTTGGTTTGCAGAAGGAGTATTGGTTTCAAAAGTTGGGTTGTAATCTCACCATTCTCTGTTTGTCAATAAAAAAAATTCTTCTTCCAATGTTGTGCACTCTTGTATATGTTGATTATTGAATTATCTTATAATTTCATTATGAATATATTTTTCATTAACCATTGATATATATATATATATATATAAGATAGTTGCAGAAAGAACTTGTTCTTTTCAGGTGATTGGAGAATCCCTAAAAGCTATGGAAGCATCTGGAAGAGGAGAAGAAAAGGCTTGGATCAGTCGTCATAAACCAGGTTTGCAAAGTTTTCTTCCTATTCCTATTTCATTTACTACATAGCTGATTGTCTGCAAGTGTAGCTTAGTAATTTGGCAACCCCATAGACCCTAGGTTATAAGGGCATGTTTTCCTGAACAACAATTAGTTAGTAGTATATATATATGAAAAAACCCAAAGCATTGTTGTTGTTGTCTCTTTTCTTTTTGTTATCATTGAAATATTCCTTATGCTATGGACAAGCGAAGGTTGTTTCTTTTGCATGCAGACAAGGAGAAGTCCCCACTACATCATGCACATGAAGTAAGTGGAAGATAACATCTAGGTGTTTCCCCCACACTCTAGTACAGTAACAATAACTCCCCAAGTTAGGAAAAATGACCAAATAGACTATGTTGGACAAACAAGGATTAATTAATCCTAAACCCCCCCCTTAATCCTAACTTTGGACGACATGGGTGTTGACAACTAGGCCAAAATTCACCCATACAATCTAAATGAAAAAACAATGCTTAATAAACTAAGAAAAATGGGGAAAACCTCATGGGACCCCCCCCTCAAAAAGCAGGAAACAAGTTATACTTAAGAGAAAATTTTCCTCTTTGAGCAAAAAATTGTGAAAAAATTCTTGTAATTTGAAACACTGTGGAGCAGTAATGCAGAATCTTGGTTTTTCTGTGCATCATCATACTGGGACTGTGAATGTGAACCTCTCAATATTCTTCCAATAAGATGAGTGTTTATTTTTTTTCTTCTTCCTAGAGGAGTAGAATGATCCATTTTGTTCATAAGTGGGCCAAATTGTGGATCAATATTCATCATCAAGTAGCATCTCTCTGGAATTTTGTTGCACCACTCTATAGGTAATGAAGTTGTGTGAGAGAGTGCAACATGTTCATTATGATACTAGGATCATGTTCTTCTTCTGTCATATGGATTCCCAACACCATTTCGAACTTCAATCAGATTTTGGGTCCATTTAGGCTTAGACCACTTATTTGGAATGGGAGCTGGATATGGATCTAGATTATCTTGAGGTACATGATCAATATCAAGATCATGTTGATGTTGTTCCTCATCATCTGAATCTAAAACATGAGACGATATATCATCATCAAACGGAAATGGAAGAGTGTTTATACCTTCTTATGCTTTGTATTGTGGTGGATCATGCAATTGATCTTCTTCAAATTACACACTACACTCTATGAAGCACTTCCTTGTTGCAAGTTCCATCCATTTATATTATTTAACATCCTCAACATATCCCAACAGTATGCATTCGCTACTTTGGGCTTGGAAGGCCTTTCTCTTGTCAATAGGAATTTTAGCCCAAGCTTTGGAACCAAAACTCTCAAGTGCAAGACATTAGGATTATGCCTAAATAGTGCTTTGAAAGGAGTGGTCCCAACAAATGATTTGTGATGCAACCTATTATGAATGTATGAAGCATAGTTTACAACCTCAACCCATAGAGAAGGAGGAAGATTATTTGCTTTAAGAAAGCATGTTTCCATCTCCTTCAATGATCTATTTTTCCTCTCGGCCACACCATTTTGTTGTGGTGTGTATGGAACTGAGTGTTCCATTCAAATCCATTATGATTCACATAATTGCTTAAAATATATTTTAATATAATCACCTCCATTATCAGATCTAATGGACTTGATATTCTTACCGAAGCTATTTTGTGCCAAGGCTTTACAAACTTTGAAAGTTTTGAATACCTCATATTTCTGCTTCATAAAATATACCTAGCAAAACCTTGAACAATCATCAATAAAAGTTAGGAAATATTTGGATCCATTGTTGAATGTTGTAGAATTGGTCATGAGACATTACTGTGTATTAGATGAAGTGTAGAGGAAGATCTAGTTTCCTTCCTAACTTCATATCTCTTTTCTGAATGCTTACCTACCAAGCAACCAGGTCATACTCCATCTAATATTTTGATTAGTGGAAATCCCTCAACCAATTTGTCATTGTGAAGCTGTTGGAGATATTTGAAATTGATATGCCCAAATATATCATGCCGGGACTTGGTTGTGTTATTGGCATGGGCCAATAAATTTGTTGTATGTGAAGTAGGCAGGAAATGGGAGAACTCATATGCCTTGGAGGCATGATTAGCAAACCCTTTCACTATGAGATTTCCAGTAGATGATTCAGTGATTTCTACTATGTCATAAATGAATTTAACTCTCTTGGGAGAGCCTGTATGAGTCCTCTGATAAAAAAAACAAATTTTTTGCAAGAGAGGGAACATAGAGTACATTTTTGAACTCTCCATGTTGGATTTTAATAGAACCTTTCCCAACGTCTGGGATTTGAGATTCATCTCCCATATGAATGTTAGGTCTTCCTGAGAGATCCAAAGTGGTGAAGGATTCCTTAGAGGCAACCATGTGGTTGGATGCTCCAAAATATATCAAATAATCCTTTGACTGAGTGAGGCCTTCCTTCAAGGCATGTCACCTCTCATGATCTTCTGTCAAGTTTCCATCATCAGACTTCTTTACTCCATGTGGAAGGGAAATATTGTTCTATTCAAGGAGTGTTGACAGTTGGTTGATGGTATTGTTCATGCACTAACTCTCTGGAAGAAAACCTCTCATACATAGGGACACTTAGTATTCTCAAATTTCCCATCAACAACAAACAAATTGGTCTTTCCTTCCCTCGAATACACTTAAGAGAATCTCGCATTAGTTGTCATCATTTTTGTGTAGAAGTTATGACTTTACATATTACCTTGAAAAAACACGGTTATCGTTGAATCTAATCCTATGCAATACATACTTAGCTATCGGCTCATGAATATTAAGTTTGCATAATGGATAGTTATCATACAAGAATTCAATCTCGATCAGTTCGTAACTCTCAAAAGAAAAAAGGCCTTAGCTCTCACTGAGCTTATTATAGACCTCCCATCTACTATGTAAGGAGATCAAGTGAATGAAAAATTACCCAACAAACACCTTTTTAACATCACCAATAATGATCCCTAGTACAACGATATCCTAACTTACCTCAAAACTAAGAAATTCCTCCCCTACCTTTCTTGTGATGATAGACGATGCATTCATCACCAATCCTGATGGTACCTCCTCTTGGAATTTGTCCTTTATCATCATGTCATCGACACCATTCTACAACATTGCTTGTCTCAAAACAAGGTGAAACAAGTACTTAATGATTGCCATAGTCATGCTTTTGGTGGCCACCTCTATGGATTATCCACTACCCAAAAAATATTATGAGCTGGATATGTTTTGCATTCCATCTTCAAGGATTGTTTCTTCATTGTTAAAAGATGTGCCAATTTCCAGGTTTTCACTTGTAAAATGTGAGATCCCACAAGTCCCCTTCATCATGTCATCACTGTAGGCCCCTTTTACAAGTGGGTCATTGACTTCATGGAATGCCGCCCCACCTTCGCTTAAGGTCACAAATACATCATTGTCGTGGTGTACTACTTCATAAGGTGGGATGAATCCATGCATACTTTTGATTGCAAATGCATTACTACTGCAAGTTTCTTCTTTAACCACGTCATCACATGGTTTATCATCCCACAAAATTTAGTCTCTAAAAATGGAAAGCATTTTCATGATAAAACTTTTGAGGAGTTATCTTCCCTACTAGGAATTAAACATGACTTCTCTATCCCTTAATACCCCTAGGACAATGGACAAATAGAAGTAGTCAACAAATTTCTCAACACTATCCTATAACACACAATCGTTAAGAACAAGTCTAATTGGCACCACATTCTCTTTCCCACATTATGGGATTACAAAACCTTGGTAAAAAACACTATTTTATTCATGCCATTTCAATTAGTCCATGGGGTCGAAGTCATCCTCCCTATTGAGTATCAGATTCCTACCCGCCAATTAGTCATCCAATTGTTACCTAATGTTAGAATATAATCCGTCGGGATTATATATTGTAAATAAATAAATAAATAGTTATGTAGGAAGCTGAACAGTTACATAGGAAGGTGAAAAGGTTGATGAAGCTCAACCACCACATGCAATATATAAATGTATGCATTAGCCATGAATAGAAATGAATCGGGAGTTATACCTATCAGTGGTATCAGAGCTTGGCTATTTGCCATAACTCCTGCCTGCTGCATTTCAGTCCTGGCATTTTGCTTGCCAGTCCATTGCCAGACTGCCTGCTTCGTCAGTCTTCCAGTCGCATGCATTGTATGCGTTATTCTCTTGGAGACCTGCCTAACCCTAATTTGTAACCACACTCTCCATTCATCATTCTGTTGTGTGTACTGCTTGTTATGTGGTGAGAACCGTGGAGTGCTTTGAGTTTGTATGCTGCGAGCTGTGAGTTTATTCTCTGCTAAAATGCTTGAATTAGCTTAACCCTAATTCTTGGTATTCTGCATACTCTCTGTGAAATTGTTGCTGCCATCTTATTCCGTGATACTCAAAGAAAAGTGGCGAGTTACATTTATTCATTTATATTGTTATAAGTATATATATGAGGAGCGACAAGCCCTATTTTTCTGGTTATTGAGAATTCAAGGTAACCTAACAATAGCAGCGTTGCGTCATTTCTACCTTTCTCTGAATGCTCGAGTGGTACGTGTTGCATAGCAGGGAATAAATCGTAATCGATTCAGTTGGACCATAAAGACCGTGTGTATGTGAACTCATTCAGCTTAGACCTAGTTGTTTAACTCGTCTTCCTTGAATGCTTCGTTATCTATGTGAATGAGGGCTGCATAATAGACCACGTTTATAGCATTTGAGCTATCATTATTTCTGTGGGTAGAGACAAACATTGAGCTCAACATGGGAGCTGTGTGAAGACTGCATTGGAGACTGAATGGTGAAGCTATGCGTGAAAGCTGTGCATTGAAGACTGAATGGTGAAGCGTTGTAGACTGAATGGTGAAGCTGTGCGTGAAGAGACTGTGTTCACAGGAGATCCTGCGTGAAGAGACTGCCTGCGTGGAGACTGCCTGCGTAAAGAGACTGCTGCCTGCATGGAGACTGCTGCCTGTGTAAAGAGACTGCTTCCTACATGGAGACTGCTGCCTGCGTGAAGGTTGCGTTGGAGGTAAAAATTTGGTGACCGTTGGGAATACCTAACCCTAAATTAACCCTATATTTTTGCGTGAAGTCTATGGTTGGTTGCTGTGTATTGATGAATCGTGACTGCTATCGTGAATCGTGACTGTATGCTGCATTGTGATTGATATCATATATTGAAGACTGATATTTGTAAGGAGTATATATTGAATTGTGACTGCAAAATATCTGCGTTGAAGACTGATATACATTGCGTTGAAGACTGATATTGCGTTGAAGACTGATATTGCTAATGCATATGTATTGAGTTGTGACTGCTATTTTGATGTGCTGGAGAAATAATATATGCATTGGAGAGTTATTACTTCTCTAAAGAATGCTGCTGACAATTGCTACTGTGATTGCTGCTGACTGAAGACTTGGTTGAAGATTGCTATGGCGTTGGTGCCTGGAGGAGATAAGCATGGTGTTTAGGGCTTGATTTGCTTTGGTTCTTATATTTTATGTGGCTCTAATAGTTCTGTTGTTGGTGAGGGGATGTGCTTATTATAATTGTTTGGGATTGTGATCATGGTTTGGGGTAAATATATGTCTAGTTTATCTGAAGATAAACTTTTTTATTTCCAGCTGCATTAAAGACCATAAATACTACGTTGTAAATCACCTTGGCAGAGACTGTAGACCTGCAAGGTTATTGTTTTTCTATTTTGCTTTGTCATATTAAGCTCATTCTTGTAAATTACACTAACAATTGTCAAATATGCAATCTATAGCATCTATAGTTGGTGCCACTCTCACTGGAAAAGACACTTATTCAGAATGGTGGAGGAAGATCAATCTGCCTTCATCTACAATGACCTTTGGGACGGCATTTGCGAAGGCACCACAATAGAGACAGCAGCTGAAAAGCCCATAACCAGAGACCCAGAACCTCCAGAATCCGAGAAAGAGAAGGCCATTTGGAGAACAAAAGACAAGAAAGCTTTAGCGGTAATCACTGCCACAGTCAGTGAAGAGGTGAGCCAGCACATATTGCCTACAAAATCATGTTTTGAAGCACTAAAAACATTAAAATATCTGTATGATTCACACTTTGAAATGGAAATTATTCAACTAATGTTAAAACTATTCAGTCTTGAAGTAAAAGACAATGATCCCATGTTAGTTGCCTCTGAAATCAAAGCTATCATGCACAAGATTCAAGCCTCTGGTATGAAACCAGATCTTCCCCTTGCAGCATTTGTAAAATCTTTGTATCCTACTCACTCCAACTATCTTGAGTCATTGCAAGCTAGTGACAAGTTCAAATCACTAACATTTAACACCCTGGTAGAAAAGATAGCTGACAGAGAGAAAGCCTTTGGTAAGAATACAACCGATCATTCTGGAGAATCACTTTGCTTTGCTCAAAAAGAAAAGAACCACACCAAAGACCAATCCAAAGATCACCCCAAGGGAGAAAGAAGCAAGAGAGGAAGAGGAAGAAGAAACTTCAGAGGCAGAGGGGGTAGAAACAACTTCAGGAAAAGATCAGATTTGCAGTGCAAGCATTGTGGAAGGACTGGGCACATATCAGATCAGTGTTGGGCTTCATGGGACTCCATCAAAGACAAGCATAACCAGAAGAAAGATGATAATAAAAATCAAGATGCTAGTAAATCTTCTGATTCTGCTCATTGTATTGTTGTACATTGTAATATTGGAATTAATGAAATGACTTCACTTTCATCTTACAAATATTGTTGCTTGCTTGATATTGGTGCAACATTACACATGACATTTAGAAAATACTGTTTTGAAGAACTTAATGAAACAATAGATGGCATAGTTTACTTTGCAGATAAGTCAAGTCTTAAACCAAAGGGAATGGGCACCATTCGACTGAAGATGCCTGGATTCCCTGATTTCTTGTTGACGAATGTTCTTTATCTTCCAGAGTTGTAGAGAAGCTTGCTGTCCTTGGTGGAGATTTGGCAGCGAGGCCATTCCATCCACATGTTTGATGTAATCGTAGAAATAAGAAAGTCCTCTGACAACCAAGTCATTATGACTGGATATGAAGATGGGAAGCTACTGAAGCTAAAGGGTTCATCTGCAAGAGTTCAAAACTATGCCTACCTCTCTCAGCATGGAGAAGGTAATTTGTCATCTAGTTCATTGTGGCATGCAAGATTTGGTCATCTAAATTATAACAGTCTTCATTTGTTGGGAAAGAATGGTGTATTTGGTTTACCCACCATTCCCAAAGAGAAGAACAAATGTGATGCATGTATATTAGGGAAACATAGTAAGCTGCCATTCCATGAATCTAATTTCAGAGCAAGTAGGAAATTAGAATTAGTGCATTCTGATTTATGTGGCCCAATGCCAACACCTTCAGCAAATGGGAATAAGTATTTTATGACATTTGTTGATGAATACTCAAGAATGTGCTGGATTTACTGTTTAAAGACAAAATTAGAAGCATTTCAAACATTCAAAGACTTTCATGCATTGATAGAAAAACAAGCACAATAAAAAATTGGTACACTTCGTACTGATAATGGGAAAGAATACACTTCAAATGCTTTTGAAGATTATCTTCCCCAACATGGAATTGCACATCAGACTACAGTTCCCTACAATCCTCAACAAAATGGTGTAGCAGAAAGAATGAATAGAACCATAATGAATATAGTTCGCTCAATGATGTTTTTCAAAAATGTAAAACTAATGTTTTGGGGTGATGCAGTAAAGTGCATAGCCTATTTGAGAAACAGAAGTCCCTCAAATGCTCTTGATAACAAGACTCCACATGAAATGTGGTTTGGCCATCTCCCTTTAGTCAGGCATCTTAGAGTTTTTGGTTCCACCTGTTATGCCTTGATTCCAAAGGAGCAAAGAAACAAGCTTGGTGCTCGAAGAAGAAAATGCATTCTCTTGGGGTGAGAAGAATACTCCAAGGCATACCGTTTGTATGATGAGGTAAACAAGAAGTTTGTTATTTCCAGAGATGTCATTTTTCTTGAAACTAATAAAAATGACCAGTCCATTTAGAGACAGCTTGATCATTTGGAAAAATATCCTCATCCAAAGACATATTCTGAAGATGAATATGAAATTCCAAACCTTGAAGGGGGGATTCCTATTCTGGATCAACCTTTGGAATTTCCATATGAAGCACCAACTCCCCTGCATGAAGAAGTTCCTGCTACTTCATCTGATCAAGAGGTTCAACTAGATGATGTGATTGAGAGAATTGAAAGACTCTCAATCAATGATGAAGCACCACCAGCTGATCAACCAGGACCATCACAGAAGATTCCTAAATGGGCCACAAAGACACTTGAAAGTGTCCATCTGGATGAAGTTGGAAAGACGGGAACGAGAAGTTCGAAAAGACATGGAGGAGAAGCAAATAATTTAGGTGATGACATGGATGTATCATTTGATTATGAATTTAATTTATCTACTAACTTTGAACCAACTTCCTTTGAAGAAGCTTCTACTCGGGTTGAGTGGAAAGAAGCTATGCAGAATGAGTATGATGCACTCATGAAGAATGGAACTTGGAAGTTGGTTGACCCTCCAGTTGGAACCAAACCAATTGGCTGCAAGTGGGTGTACAAGAAAAAATATAGATTAGATGGCTCACTTGACAAGCACAAAGTGAGGCTTGTAGCAAAAGGCTATGCACAGAAGGAAGGAATTGGCTATGAAGAAACGTTCTCTCCTACAGCAAAATGGGCTAACATCCGTACCTTACTCTCTTTAGCTGCTCAGAAAGGGTGGAAAGTTCATCAGATGGATGTGAAGACGACTTTCTTGAATGGAGACTTGAAAGAGAATGTCTTCATGTCTCAGCCAGAAGTATTTGTTGTGAAAGGAAAAGAACAAAAGGTATGCAAGCTTGTCAAATCCTTATATGGCCTAAAACAAGCGCCTCGCGCATGGTATGAAAAGTTAACCGAGCATCTTTTGAAGTTAAATTTTGAACATTGTGATCTTGATGATGCAACACTGTTTATAACGAAAGTTGGAAGATCTGTTGTGTATCTTGTGGTGTACGTAGATGATCTTTTGATGACAGGGAACAATGAGAGCTATATAGCATCCATAAAGAAAGATTTGAAAAAGATATTTGAAATGACAGATATGGGACATCTACACTATTACTTAGGAATTGAAGTCACTCAACATCCTAAGTACATATTCCTATCTCAGAAAAAATATGTTGGAGAACTACTAAACAAATTTTGCATGACAGAATGCAGCCCTATCTCTACTCCAATGGAACAGAAAATGAAGCTCACATCAAGCGAAGGAAAAGAATTTGAGGATGCGACCAAGTATCGACAACTTGTAGGGAGTCTTTTCTACCTTACAACAACTAGACTAGATATTTCTTATGTTGTTGGCATACTTTCAAGGGTCATGCATAAACCTTGTGAAGGACACTGGTTAGCTGCAAAGAGGGTTCTAAGATACTTGAAGGGGACTCAAGACGTTGGAATCAAGTACTCTAAAGTGGATGACTTCAAACTTATTGGGTACTCAGACTCATATTTTGATGGCGATAAGGAGATAGGAGTATCAACTTCTGGATACACTATGAGTCTTGGATTAGCAGCTGTCTCATGGAGATCACACAAACAGTCAGTTCCAACAGATTCAACAATAGAAGCTGAATATGTGGCTGCAGCTAAAGCAACGAAAGAAATAGTATGGCTCAGGAAGATACTTGAATATTTGCAAGAAAAACAAGAAAACTCCACTCCATTATTGGTCGACAATACTTCTGCAATCAAGCTGGCTAAAAATCCTATATTCCATGATCGAACCAAACACATCAACACAAAGTATCATTTGATTCGACATCATGTAGAGGCCAAGACAGTGCATCTTCGACATTGTTCCACAAATGATCAAGTTGTAGACATCTTCACCAAAGCGCTTGGACGAGGAAAGTTTGAAAGATTCAGAAACATGCTCGGACTTACGAACACCCCTTCGGATTAAGAGGGGGATTGTTAGAATATAATCCGTCAGGATTATATATTGTAAATAAATAAATAAATAGTTATGTAGGAAGTTGAACAGTTACATAGGAAGGTGAAAATGTTGATGAAGCTCAACCACCACATGTAATATATAAATGTATGCATTAGCCATGAATAGAAATGAATCGGGAGTTATACCTATCACCTAACACTCTAGCATTGGACCAACGATTGTTCATTTTGGAACACCTCTATAAGGAAAGACATGATTCAATCAAGCAAAACAAATCCATGAAACTTCAATCCAAATCCCAATATGACCACCATGTATAACCACGTATCTTTAGCGAGGGATATTTTGTTCTAGTATTCAATGCAGGAAAATACTCCAAACCCGACCCAAGCAAGTTTTTTCCTAATTGGACTATCCCCTATGTCATTCAATGTTGTCTCCCCATTGAGGCATATTTTTTGCAACATTCTGAAGGTGTCTCCATTAACAACCTTATCAATGGGTTGTATTTGAAGTGGTTTTATCCATAACATCAAAACACCCCATAGGTGCACCATGTTTTGAACTGTTATTTTGCATTGTCCATACCATTTTCATGTCCTTTACTAAACTTGGGTATGTGCATCATGTGTGCAGGATGGCTCTTAGAACATGAATATTTCAGCCTCCATCAACAATGATGAAATACTTATACTACAGGTATTATCAAGGAATTGAACTCTCAACACCCATCCTCCCTTTGATAATTATAGACCCGACATAATTTTTGCATTATAAGAGCAAGAATCCATTCCATATGTTATCACCCGATAATTTTCCTATGGTTGTGGTAGGAGACTCACTGGGGTGGCCATTTCAAACTGATATTTAGACTATATTCTAGCCTATACTATCAGAGAGAGATCTCTCTTTGTCACAGGGTCATTCACATACACATATAGCTTTGAAAAAGCATTCAGATGGCTATGTTTCTGAAGGGAACAGGTTGGTTCAGTTTTAAAGAGTGTAAGGCAGAAAAATAGATGACACCATTGGGAAATGGAGTCAAATCCAAAATAATTCAAGGGATTACAACATAATGACTATTGATAACATTCATAATCTGAGGCAAATTAAGTATTAATGTTCAGTAAAATATCTTTGAGAAATGGCAGGGGGAAATGAGAAGAAGCCCAATGAGACAGGAGGCACCTATCTGTGGACGAATCTCTTGAAACACCTTTATAAAAACAATAGTCAAGGTGGATAATTGAAATGGAGCATCTAACAGAGGATGAATTCCAATACATTTACCATAAACACATCACAAACATGTTATCTGATGCAGGGAGTGCTAAACAGAGAATGAATTCCTTGCATATAACTAGAAACGCATTAGCAGAAACTACACAAATATGGAAATGAAGCATACATGGGAACAAAGACTGAAAATTGAATACCATGATGAATCTCAGACACTCATGAAATAATTTGCATTAATACTTCCAAGAAAGTTGCAGAGCTACAAAACCAAGCACAGAGGATTCAAAATATGAATGTCAAACCCCTTATTCCTCTATTGAGGCTATATTTATAGAGTAATATGCTCCCGATACCAATCTTGAAACATAGCCAAAATTGGTTATGATATGGGAATAAAACTCGCACACACTAAATCCTAACAAATTCTGAGTTGGAAGATTCACCATGATCACAAACAAATAAGGAAAACACGCTAGGATGCGCATGATGGATAAAAAATGGAAAACTTAACATCTTGGACTCAGGTTCGCTTGATGAAAATGACTGTTCAGAGCATCTCCGAACGACCTGTAACAATTTTATTCATCCTTGCATATTCAACTTGTGAAATTTATTTTTAACTGTCGATCTGGATTGGAACTTAATCTGAGCCGTCGAAAGATAAAGCTCATACCCGATTTCGCAATTTTCCAACTTGACTTAACCCTTCCTAGTTCTCCTTGTGAAATCATCCTAGGCTGTGGATCAAAAATCTGCTCAGATCTCGACCATTCATCCTTGCTGGACCTAGAAAATTTCATATATTTGGAAATATTGTTTGTCCTCGCATATTGTATAGGCGAAATAAACCTCCATCGTAGATGCATTTCTCCTACAGATCGTCACCATTGAAATATGCGGTCCCTAAGAAATCTCACAGATTTTAAGACTTAATTTCCCCATGCTTGTTGTATCAGCAAAATTGATACCCATCATAGATTCATTTCTCCTCCATATATCCATCGTTCAACATTGCAAGGTATACCAAATTCCATAGATCTGAAAAGTTTGTTTGTCTGTGCTAGTTCTGGTAGCAGAATCCAGCTTCGCCGTGGATATTTATTGGTCATTGAAAGCTGTGTGGTCTACCAAATTTCTCATATCAGGAGATCTCTACTTATCCCGTGTGCATGTTTCCCCTTTCCACACCATCGATCTTACAGATAAAATTTCCCAGTCGTTGATCTGAGATCAAGCTACGAGCTGTGGGAAAGCAGAAAGCAGGATTCTGACTTTTCATGATGCTCAATTTCGATGTTTTCGATTCCATCTTTCTACTCCCTTCCAGGTTGTTGATATGTGTGAAATCTCTCTGAACTATCGATCCCGCAGACTGCAGAAAGTGGGATTCTAACTTTTATTAACCAAATTTATGTATTTCCACTTTCCGATTCCACCTTTCTGCTCCTTTCTGAGCTATTGATCTTTGACAGAAGCTTTCCAGACCGTCAATCCCGTGGGTTGTTTTGGAGTATTGGTTACCTCCACATGTATAACCTCTGCACCTCTGGGAATATAAAAACAAGTGGACTAACCGCCACTCCTGGTGATTAGGCCTTGTGCTAGGTTTCAAATGTTCACCAACATCTGCAGGTTTTGGTGTAACGACAAACCTTACATGGTATCAAAGCATAGGTCTCAGGTTCAATTCCCCAAGCTACGTCGGAGGCGGGGTGTTGGAGTATCAGGTACCTCCACATGGTATAACTGCCGCACCTTTGGGAATATAAAAACAAGTGGACTAACCGCCATTCCTACTGATTAGGATTTGTGTTGGGTTTCAAATGTTCACCAACATCTACAGGTTTTGGTGTAACGACAAACCTTACAAGTTGGAGTGCAATAAATGGCTGAGTCTAACTGAAAGTAGGTCAGACACATGCCATAGCAAGCCAACCATCAAGTGGTAGCGCATCAATGACTCCAATGAACCCCGATGAGGTTAACTGAAGTGTAATTGAACATCATAAGTGGTTGGAGGCGCCTCTGTTGACTCCAGTTCATTAAATAATCAATAAATAGTCAATTTAATGATGGAGGGTACCTTCATTTCTCTGTTTGACTGATTGTAACCATCAGTTAGCAATATGGTGCATTAATGACACTCAGATCACCCCCAGAGTGCTCCAGTTAGCCTCCCTGAATGTAGGAGAAGGCTAAGTTAGCCTCCTTAACTGAAGGTAGGCATGGATGTGATCTAGCTGATGTCATATAGTGCTCCTCTGATGTTAATTAAGTCAATAATACTTAGGATAGTGGTTTAACTAGGCCAAATTGACCAAAATGAGTGTGAAGGTGGTAAATGTCTCCAACACCCCCCCTTAAGCTATACTCAGGAGGAGTTAGAAAACATAAAATGCTCAAAAATTCTAGGGCCCCAACAACTAAGGCCATAGGTCACCCTATACAATGCTAAAACTGAAAAAATTCTCAAAAACAAACTAAGTGAGGAAAAGAGGGAAAACCACCCCCTCAAGCTGGACACTGAGAGTAGTATGAATCACCCTGATGAACTCATCCCCAATAGTGAACGGAGGTAAGTGAACTTCTTTTCTGAAAATATCTTGGTGAATATGTCTGTAATCTGTTCATCAGTCGGGTAGTATTGCAAAATGATGGTCCTATCATGCACTAGCTCCCTGATATAGTGCATGTGGATCTCTACATGCTTGGTCCTATGCCTGGTAACTGGATATGTGGATATATTAATAGCACTTTGATTGTCACAAAATAGGATAGTGGACAAAGTAATACCAAGATCAAACTCTGAAAGAATTCCTTGCAACCAAACTGCTTGGATGCAAGCATTCACCGCTCCTCGATACTCAGCCTCTACTGAAGATAGTGCTATGGAAGCCTGCTTTTTGCTCGACCAGAAAATGGGGCCACCAACAAACATGAATACATATCTGGAAGTAGACTTCCAATCAATAGAATCACCCGCCCAATTGGAATCTGTGTATCCAACCAGATCTAGCTCAATGTCTGCAGCATAGTGAATGTCGTAGGTCCTAGTACCCTGAATATACTGGAGGATCCTCTTGGCTACCTTCCAATGAATATCATGAGGCTGATGCATGTATCTTGATACCTCATTCATGGAATAATAGATATCAGGCTGAGAATGTTTCAAGTACAACAAGCTACCAATCAGATGTCGATAGATAGTGCAGTCCATGGGAGGTGTGCTTTTTCCTTCTTCAAGGCTGATCCCTGAAAGGAAAGGGAATGGTGCAGGCCTAAGTTCAGCCATGTTAAAATTGAAAAACAGGTCTGATATGTATTTTTACTGAGTTACCATTATCCCATCATAATTTTGCTCAATTTCGAGCCCCAAAAATTGTTTTAGGAGGCCCAAATCACTCATTTCAAAGGCATTGTGGAGAGCAGTTTTGATGGCTGAAATGGAAGAAACTGTACTACCTGTGATCAGTAAGTCATCAACATATAAAAAAATAATAATCAAAGGAACATCATACTTTTTTAAATACACATTTGGATCTGATCTACACCTTTGGAAGTTTTGCGAGAGAAGGAAGGCATCTATCTTGGAATACCACTCTCTTGGGGCCTGTTTTACCCCGTATAGTAACTTCTTTAGGTTGCAAACCAAATATGGATCAGAGATGTATCCCTTAGGATGGTTCATGTATATATCCTCATGAATATCTCCATGCATAAAGGCTAACTTAACATCCATATTATGCACTTCCCAATGCTTAGATGCTGAAATTGCCAAAACTAGGCAGATGGAGTCCATTTTTGCAACCGGTGCAAAGGTCTCATGGTAGTCCACACCTTGGAAATGAGAGAAACCTTTTGCCAAAATCCCTGACTTATATTTGTATGTGCTTCCATCAGAATCAACCTTGGTCCAAAACACCCACTTTCATTGAACCAATTTCCTTCCCGGAGGAAGAGAAACTAGCTCCCAAGTAGTGTTTTTCTGAAGAGAATTCATCTCTTCATGCATGGAAACTTGCCATCTTGGATCCTTCCAAACATGGTAGTAGGATTTTGGGTATGAAATAATCATCAAATAGAAATTTTTGGACAGAAAATTATCAGGACAAGAGAGTGCAATACCTGCTCTTTGGAAATCAGACCGGGTTCTCCTTGGATCATCCAGATTTCCATTGTTATCTCCTGCGGAGGAGAGTGTCTGTCAAGCCCATGTGGGAAGATGATTTTGTACTTCAGGTTCTGATTCAGAATATGATTTTTTCTGCACACTAATATCAGAAATCATAGGATCCAAATCAGGGTCATCACCCCCAATTTCATCATCCAAATATTTAGTAGAATAGGAAGGAAAATCAGCAGTTTTCTCCTTCACTAGTTCCACCTCCTGAAGAGGCTCATCGAACTTGTCACTCCTTTCGATGATGATCTGTTTTGTTTTGATATACAGCAGCTTGAAACCTTTTGATTCATCATGATACCCAATAAACATACATTCTATGCTTTGTGGTTGCAAAGCCCTTCTTTTATTAAGTGGAATCCGGGCCCATGCAGTGGACCCAAACACCCGTAGGTTCGACACATTCGGCTTGTGTTTGAAGTATGCTTTGAAAGGGGTATTCTCTTTCATGTATTAGTGTGGCACCCTGTTATAAATGAATGCTACTAAATTCATGGCTTCAGCCCACAAATTTGCAGCCAACTTCTTTGATTCCAACATACAGGTGGTCATCTCCTTGAGAGACCGATTATTCCTTTCCGCTACTCTGTTCTGCTGGGGAGTGTAGGGAATTTAATGTTGGACCTGAATGCCACTTTGGGAGCATATTTGTAGCAAATAATTACTGACATACTCCCTACCGTTATCAGATCTCAATATCTTGATCTTAAGCCCAGAGGCATTCTTGATCAAGGCCTTCAGTTTATAATTTTTTTCACATACTTCAGAATTCTTTTTGAGAAAGAAGACCCATGTGTACCTTGAAAAATCATCAATAAAAGTTAGAAGATACCTTGATCCATTCATGGATGTGACAGGAATTGGACCATTGATATCAGAATGTATTAGCCCCAATATGCATGTAGCTCGATTTGCCTTCCCCTGATAGAACTTGTGCTCAGGGTGTTTTCCAACCACACAACCCTTGCAATTTCCAGTGGTTGCCTTGATGACCGGGAGGCCTTCAACCATGGAGTTTTTTTGTAATTTCTGCAAATATTTGAAATTTATATGGAAAAACCTTTCATTCCACAACCTACTAACTTCATTTCCATGAGTTAGCAGAGCGATGGGCTTTGCATCTGCCACAAAGTGGGAGAACTCATAGGATTTTGCATGATAGTTTGCAAGTCCTTTAGCAATGAGTTTCCAAGATGCAAGTTCCGTTATCTCAACATAATTTGGGCTGAAAGAAACTCTCTTAGGAACTCCTGTATGTGTCATCTAATAGAAACTAAGGATATTTGATACCAGATACTGTACATACAAAGCATTTGAAAAATAGCCATTCTCAAGATCAACCGTACCTTGTCCTTCTAAAATGATAGTGGAGTCATCTCCCATGTGGATGGGGATGGATTTTTTGGTCTCCAAGGACGAAAAGGAGTCTCTTTTATCCATCATGTGGTTCAAAGCTCCAGAATCAATCAATAGTGCTTTGGACTTTGAAGTGCTTGCCATGAGGGCATGACCTTTTTCATGCTGTGGTTCTTGGTCTTGTTGATCTCTCCTCCCAAAGCTTTCCAGAATGTTGATGTGATTTCTCTCAAGGAGAGAGGTAGCTTAATCAAGCTTCTTCTTCATGCATGCATGTTCAAGGTGGAATCCATTCCCATAGTATGAACACTTGACTTTTTCCTTTCCATGATGCCCTTTTCCTTTGCTCTTCCTTGAGCTGGAAGACTCATCATGCTGCTAGTTTTCAATTTTAGGCTTAGGAGCTTTGAATTTAGTTTCTGGGTTCTTCTATTGCTTTTCTTTACCCTTCAAATATTTGGGCCCTAGGACATGGAGGGCTTGATCACGGGAGGATCTGATGATCCCCATCTGGACAAGCTTATCATGTTCACTTGTTAGGGACTCAATGAAGGCATTGAGTGTAGGCATCTTCCTTCCAGGGGTTGTGAGCTTCCCCACACGGAATGTAGAGACAAAAACTGAATAATCAGCAACAAGTTTGGAGATTATGGCGAGGATGAGCTGATCATCTGCCTTCTCCACTTTGCATTTCTTCAAGAGTAAGACAATGTGCATGAACTTTGTGAAAAAGTCATTCAAGGTCTCGAAATTGGAAGGCTAGAGAGACATCAATTCATTTTCAAGCTGGTAAACTCTCAAATCATCCTGATTTCCATATAGGGTTTCCAATTTGTCCCGAATTTCCTTTGAAGTATTCAATCTCGAAAGATGGAAAAGAAGATCCCGGGAAATAGAGAGGCACAAGAATCCAAATGCTTCATTCTTCTTGTTCAAGAATATTGATTTGTCTATAGTAGTAACAAGCTCATCTTCAGTGTCCATGGTGACTCTATAGAGTCCTCTGGAGCATAGCTAGATCTCCATGTCTCCTTTCCATGAGTGGAATTTGAACGGAGTCAAAATATCTACTGAAGAGGCCATCTAAATCTGCTGGAGCGAATGCTTCACCTATAGAAAACTTGAAAATCACAACATAAAGGGCAATGTAAGGTCAGACAACCTGCAGATTTTAGGCTTTCATCACACCCAGCATAGTCAATCAAGCAATCTTGATCAACAAGTTCTTTACTTGGGGTATTAAGTGGTAATCCTTGGCTTCTGGTGCAATGCTGTATTTTTTAGCTATTGCTCAATTTTCATGCAAGATCTGTCAAAAAACTTGTTTTTGAGAGATCTGAGCTTCGTCCCGCTCTGAGCTCTGATACCATATTAATCTGCATAGTAATCTAGGGACTCAAGCACAGTCTCATAAAATATTAATAACAATAAGACATGAAAATGGTGTAATTGTGCTACAAAATGAGTAGCAGCTCTGTATATTCACACAAAGAATGAGTAATACAATATAATGATCATGCTACAAGCATGAATGACAAAGCACTATGAATTCCCAAGCTAGAATCAGTCATTCAATTCGAATGACCTCCTTTGGAATTCATATTGCTTTGTCATTCATGCTTGTAGCATGATCATTGTATTGCATTACTCATTCTTTTGTGAATATACAGAGCTGCTACTCATTTTGTAGCACAATTACACCATTTTCATGTCTTATTGTTATTAATCTTTTATGAGACTGTGCTTGAGTCCCTAGATTACTGTGCAGATTAATAGGCTACTGAAAAGTGGAAAGCAGGATTCCAACTTTCTGCGACTGAATTTTATGTATTTCCTATCTCACCTTTCCACTCCTTTTCGAGCAATTGATATGAGATTAAAAATGTGGAAGCATTCTAAACTGTTGATCTATGATCAAAGTGGGGACATGTTACAAGATGGTGGAAGTGAAAAGAGGGATTTTAGTTTTTTATGGACGAATTTTCACCCTTTCCACTTCCACCCTTTTTCTTTCAGAGTGTTTGATCTTCGACGAAAGCTTTCCATACCATCAATCCCATGGATCACGGAAAGCGGGATTTCAACTTTTTAAGGCCGTATTTTCGCGTTTTCTGCTTTTGCCTTTTTTCTATCCCATTTTCTTGGACCGTTGATTTATCTCAGATTCATCCTTGACCATCGGATCTTGGACTGTGGAAAGCGAAATTCGGGTTTACCATTTTTCACAACCGAATTTTTCCTTTTCATCTTTTCCGCTCCTGATTTTTTCTTAGTGGAAATGATTTGTGGCCTTTGATATTATCTGCTATGCATCCAGGTCGTCCATTCTGGACAAGACTTATCCTTGAATGGTTTTTTCATATCAGGATCATTTCCAAGGTCGTGTATAAGGGTTTTTTTAATGTTTTCTTCTCTTTCGACCAGGAACAGATCCTTCAGAACTTGCATCAACACTCATTTAGATTAGATGGCATGGGAAATTTTTGACCTTACCCATCACTTTCACTGGATTATTCTTTTGCAGGGGAATTAGCATGGATGCATATGTAAAAAACTTCAAATTTTAACACAAGTGCTAACATCAGCTCCAACTCGGGGATGATATCCTCCCTGTGAGGTAGCAAAGAACCCCGTAGACCAAGTGCCTGATCCATTGGGTTGGTCCCAATCTTTCCCAAAATCCTCAACATGCTTTGAAAATAAAAACTGAACTGATACTGAAAAAAAAACTGTAAAAATTGCTAAAATAAATTCTCTCCGTATCGAGCTTATTCACACATACCGACCCTACCTACTGAGCAACAATGCCCAATCAAGTAAATTATGACTTCCAATAAAGCCAACCAAGCAATTGATCTAATGATTGAGCTTCTTCATCATGCTAGACCCAAATAAGAAAGGATGAACTTAATGGTAAAAGGTTATGATAGAATACTTGATCTTTACTACACACACATAACCCGTCGTTCCCACTGCAAAGATTCTCCATATATTCAGCCACTGGATCATGACAACCTTCAAATTTTTCTCTTATTTGTTTTCCATGACAAGGCTTCTTGTTGTAATCTCATAGATCACAAGGCTTCTTGTTGTATCTTCTCCAACTGTAACTTCCCTAGCACCCTGTCAAACTAATCTTCAAAAGAACCATGCAAGGAATTCTCATGACAATTTTCAAATGGGATGTCGACAACTTGATTTAAAATTTCTTCATTTACAACTTCGTTCTTTTTATGTTTTTCAAAAGTAATATCATTCTGTTCATCAAGCAAAATAATTTCTTCTTGAAATAAAATTTCTGATTCTAAAAAAAATAAAGAAACATCCCATTTAGAATCCTTATCTTCTTCTTGGTGATCCAATCTATTATTGCAGTCTTCTAGTTCTTGAGGTGCATTATCCAAGCAGCCATCCTTACATTCACAATATATAGGCAAGCTGAAATTTTCTTTAAAAACATCACTAACAGAATTTTCAACATGTTGATTGCAATATTCATAAAACACATTATGACTTTGAAGAGATTGCAGCTGCAAAAGGGTAGCTACTGATTGAACAGGGGCAACCTCCTCTTGTAACAAGATTTCAGAAGTTAAATGACATGAGGAACAATTTGATTGACAGCCCCAACTTCCTTCTTGGTCACATAAATATTGAAAAGACTGCTGGAAACTATTGTTCGCTTCAGGGAATAAAGGTAACTGGATGAATCAGAGCTTTGGCTTATGTCAATTTCAGTCAAGGAAGACATTACCAACTGCTAGGAATTTTCTTGAATATAATGGAAACTGGTTTGTCTTTCTTTTTTAAATGAGTATTCATTTAAAATTTCTAAAATCTCTTCATCCATATACTGATCATCACCATATATGAATTTCAAATTTTCAATGAACCCTTTATCATGCCTGCAACAATCTTGAATCAGCAGCAAATAAGGATATTGATCTTTAAAATGTTCATGAGATACTGTATGAAAGTCTTTAAGGGAATATAAACTCTCTACTAGAATTCCATCATACCATGACCTTGCATTTCCTTCTAAACTAACCATGAACATTTTAATTAAATAATTCTCATACAATTCAACTCCTAGCTTATGTATATGCTTATGAAATCTAAATAGATGAAGGGAAGCATCGTCACCCTTTTGATCTTTGAATAGTGGAAGATATGCTTGCAAATATATATTAGGTATTCGATTTGGAAGACTAGGAATGTGAGCATGATTCATAGGAGCATACCTTACAGCTATAGAAATCATCTTGATGATGAAGAAACTGAATCAACTCCTCAAATTTTGCAATCCATTTGATAGTGGATCTGCCATAGAAAATTATGAAGAATGGATTCTTTGTAGATGGAGTCTCTAGGTGAAAGATGTACAACCTTCTTGATGTTTGACCATTGTTCACCATAAACAATTAAATATTTAACTATGTAGCTCATACCGAGGGAATATTTTAACCTTTGTTCCCTAGTATGGTCGTTATTATTTCCCAGTGGAGTCACCTTATGAAATATTTGAGTGGAGTCGCCAGAGCATATACAACCAAAATGTGTCTATGACCGGCTGCTCAACCAGGTCGTAGAGCTAGAACACTGTCATTTTCTCGAGGAGATAATAACAATTAGTCCCTAGCAACGATGCCATGATGTTATCACCCAATAATTTTCCTATGGTTGTGGTAGGAGAATCACTAGGGTAACCATTTCAAACCACTCTTTAGACTATATTCTAGCCTATACAGTAAAAGAGGGCTCTCTCTTTGTCACAGGGTCATTCACATACACATATAGCTTTAAGCAAGCATTCAGATAGCTAGATTTCTGAAGGGAACAGGTTGTTTGGGTTTTAAAAAGTGTAAGACAAACAAATAGACGACACCATTGGGAAATGGATTCAAAGATTGAATCATTCAAGGGATTACAACATAATGAATATTGATAACATTCATAATATGAGGAAAAGTAATTGTTAATGTTCAGTAAAATATCTTTGAGAAATGGCAAGGGGAAATGAGAAGAATCCCAAGGAGATAGGAGGCACCTATCCGTGGATGAATCTCCTGAAACACCTTTAGCATAAGCAACAGTAAAGGCTAATAACTGAAATGGAGCATATAACATAGGATGAATTCCAAGAAATTTACCATAAATACATCAAAAACGCGTTATCTAATGCAGGGAGCACTAAACAGAGAAATAATTCCTTACATACAACTAGAAATGCATTGGCAGAAACTACACAAATATGGAAATGAAGCATACAGGGGAACATAGACTGAACATTGAAAATCGTGATGAATCTCAAAAACTCATGAAATGCTTTGGATTAATACTCCCAATAAAGTTGCAGAGCTACAAAACCAAGAACATAGGCTTCAAAATATGAATGTCGAACCCCTTTTTCCTCTATTGAGGCTATATTTATAGAGTAATATGCTTCTGAGACCAACCTCAAAACAAAGCCAGAATTAGTTATGATATGGGAATCAAGATCACAGACACTAAATACTAACAAATTCTGAGTTGGAAGATTTTCCATGATCACAAACAAATAAGGAAAACACGTTGGGATGCACGTGATGGATCAAAAATGGAAAAATTAACATATAGGACTTAGGTTCACTTGATGAAAATGACTGTTCAAAGCATCTTCAAATGATCTACAACAATTTTATTCATCCTTACATGTTCAACTTGTGAAATTTATTTTTAACTGTCGATCAGGATTGGAACTTAATCTGAGCCGCTGAAAGATAAATCTTGTACCTGATTTCGCAATTTTCCAACTTGACTTATCCCTTGCTAGTTCTCCTTGCGAAATCATCCTGGGCCGTGGATCAAGAATTTGCTCAGATCTCCACTGTTCATCCTTGTCGGATGTACTAAATTTTGCATATTTGGAATTTTGTTTGTCCTTGAATGTTGTATCAACGAAATCAACCTCCTTCGTAGATCCATTTCTCCTACAGATCATCACCTCCCTAATCAATTTCACATATTTTAAAACTTAATTTCATGTGCTTTTTGTATTAGCAGATTTGATGCCCATTGTAGATTCATTTCTCCTCCATATCTCCATCGTTCAACACTGTAGGGCATACCAAATTCCGCAGATATGAAAAGTTTGTTTGTATGTGCTAGTTCTGGCATCGGAATCCACCTCCATCGTGGATATTTATTGGTCGTTGATCTAGGCCATTGAAAGCTGTGCGGTCTACCAAATTTCACATATCGAGATATCTATTTATCACATGCGCATGTTTCCCCTTTTTGCACCATCGATATTAGATAGAAAATTTCACATAAATTGATCTGAGATCAAGCTGTGAGCTGCTGGAAAGCAGAAAGTGGGATTCCAAATTTTCATGATGCTCAATTTTTTATTTTTTTGATTCTGCCTTTCCTCTCCCTTCCGAGCCATTGATCTATGCAGAATCTATTTGAACCCTCGATCCCACGAATCATGGAAAGCAGGAATCTAACTTTTTGTAACCAAATTTATGTATTTCTGCTTTTCGATTCTTTCTTTCTGCTCCTTTTCAAACCGTTGATATTCGACGAAAGATTTCCGGACTGTCAATCCCGCGATAAGGAGAAAAACGAGATTCCAAATTTCTGTGACCGAATTTTTTGTATTTTCACTCTTGCCTTTCCACTCATTTCTAATTCGTTGATCTGAGATTAAAAATGTGGAAGCTTTCTAAACCGTTGATCTATGAGCAAAGTGGGGACGCGTTATGGGCTAGAGGAAAGAGGAAAACGGGCTTTCAACTTTTTATGGCCGTATTTTTTTCCCTTTCCACTTCTTCCCTTTTTCTTTTTGATTCGTTGATCTTCGACAGAAGCTTTCCAAATCATCGATCCTACTGATCATGGAAAGCAGGCTTTCAACTTTTTATGACCGAATTTTTTCCTTTTTCGCTTCCTCCTTTTGGATTCCACCTTTTCTTGGACCATTGATTTATCTCAGATTCATCCTTGACTATTGGATCTCAGACTGCGGAAAGCATCATTCGGTTTTACCATTTTTCACAACCGAATTTTTCCTTTTCTGCTTTTCTACTCTCAATTTTTCCTTGGGAGAAATGATTTGCAGCCTTTGATCTTCTTTGCTGTGCATCCAGGTCGTCCATTCCAGTCAAGACTTGTCCTTGAATGTATTTTTCATACCAGGCTCATTTCCAAGGTCGTGCCTAAGGGTTTTTTCAATGTTTTCTTCTCTTTCGACCAAGAACAGATCCTTCAGAACCTGCATAAGCACTCATTCAGATTATATGACATGGGAAATTTTTGACCTTACCCATCAATTTCACTGGATTATTATTTAGCAGGGGAATTAGTGTGGATGGATCTATAAAAATATTCAAATTTTAGCACAGGTGCTAACACCACACATTCACGAATATCATAGTCTTGATGTTCGATGAACGCCACTACTAAGTACCACTATGTTCCCCCAAAGGACGCTTATCCACAACAATCCTTGTCATTACTAGACATCCATGATGTCGATCCCCCCAAAAATTCAAGGAATTTGATCCCCCAAGAAAACAACTTTCCTGAAGCTAATTATTTCATAGTTGAGCATTTACTCCCCTACCTCAAGAAGTACAACAAAACTAAATTCTTCGACACTAGTAACAAGGAATATCTACCACGACCATCTCATAACTCCATGGGTATTCAACCCATCTTCAGATATTCTTCGTATCATCACCCACACCAACACAAAAATGGGGCTCCTGTTGGAAAGCAACACCCTCCAGAGCAATTTGAACATACAATTTCAATTTGTCATTTCATCAATTTTCTAAATGACATTATATATCATAACCTTAATCGACACTCATCAATAAATATATTAGGAGTGCCTTCAGAATCTTTGATTCTGAAGGTACTCCCAATAAAAGTTGATGGATTGATTGATATAGGGGGATTAGCATCAGCTTACATCTAGAATGAATTTCTTGGCTTTAGTTTCTTATTTTTGCTTGATCACTTGTAAAGTTCATAATCCTGAAAATTAGCAACTCCGAATTTTACGACATCAATAATTCATGCAAATTCAAGGTCAAGTAAATTCATTACATCAATAGTCTTGACTGTTAACTTAGTAAGTTGATACCTTATATGGCATTTGTTTTCTAATTCATATGCGTGGTCTAATGAACTCTTCCACTTCCAAAAAATCCATCTCATTATAATAATCATGGGGATAAAAGCTTATTTCTTATTAATATCACAAGTTCCCCATTGTTATACACTTGTCCTCATTTATGAACTTTGTATGTTATGATGATATAAGATCTTTGGGATTATGAAAAATTTAATGATGCTTTCAGGTGAAGTCAATGTTAAAATTATATCATAAGTGGCTAAAATGATTCTCAAAGGTTGTATGTGGTTTTGGCTACATTTACTAATTGTTCCTCATCATTGCAATATCAACCATGATTTTAAATAAATCAATTGTATCTTTCCTTATTAAATCTTGGTATTACTTATATATGCCGGTGAAAGATTATGTGATTGTAACCATTAAATTATGCTTGGAAGTAAATATTAAAGACTTTTGGTTTTGCTTTAGCAATCACATTGATATGAATATATGTCAGTTAATATTGGCATTATCATGGAAATTAAGGGTTTGATACCTGCATAATCAGATTGCTTGCCATCTGTTGATTCACAATGATGCAAATCTCATGTTTAGCCATTATTTGCTTGTTATATTTGAAGGTCATTATGGCATGGTAAGTGTTTTGAGAAATCTTGTCAATTCAAAGGTCATTATGGCCCTGCGTTCCATGACTACGCATGAAAGTTCACAGTACCTTGGTGGAATGAAGACGTTTGGGGTTTTGATAAACCTGTATGGGCCCATGTGTTATGTATCTAATATTATGAGCAATTACTTTAATATTAATGTAGTGTTAATTAAAACATAGGATCACACCCTTTCAGTGAAACGGTGCATTTTTTACCTATAAAAGGTTTTCTCATCATTGTAATTAAATCATCATTCAATATTCAATTTTACTGTGGTTAATTTCCGGAATTCATGTGGGTTTTAGAGTTTTAGTCCGCTTCAAGTGGTATCAGAGAGAGGTTACTATTCAAGCTTCTAGGGTTTCCCTAGAAAATAGGACCTTGTCCTTAAAAAAAAAAAGAAGGTAAAAGTAATCCCCCCCCCAAAAAAAGAGGGTTTAAAAAAAAAGGTGAAGAAAAAAGTAAAACACAAAAAAGGTAAAAGTGAAACCACACATGGTTTCTGAATAAGTGGCATTGGGTTTGAAAATAAAGTACAAAATAATTACTTGTAAAGAGAAAGTGAGATTTGAACTTAGGTGGGGAATGTAACACTCATCCCCCCCAACCACCCAATCTACTCACATTTTACAAAACTTAAGGGAAAATAAAGATTTTATTATATAATAATTAATATAATAATATTAATTATTATTCCTTAAATCTCACCATTCTTAATAAAACAAAATTCCTCCCTGCACAAGAAAAATGGCAGAAATGAATGAAATTAAAGAAAGAATGGATAAATTAGAGCTTAACCAAGCCCAAGGTTCTAAAAATATTGAGGGTTTACACTCAAGACTCAACCAAATCGAAGGAGAACTACACAAAACCAAAAGCGAATTATCAGAGACTGTCAAAAAAGAAGTCAACTTAGCAGTATCTTGGGAGATGGAAGGTGTAAAAAGAAACATTGCAGAATTGTTCAAAGACGGGTTAAACAAACTTGAACATCATTTGGAAAACAAAATTACTACACTAGTGGGAAATATGTTAAAGGAAGACCAACCATCCTCAAATTCAAGGCACCATAAGACAATTCCTCCCAAAAGAGGAAGTCCACAAGAAGAGTTCGATCACGATCTCTCTCCAAATCATGAGCAATCACTTTCTCCTCCAAAAAGGAATAGATATCAAATGAAACCCAAGTTAGAATTTCCAAACTTCAATGGAGACACAAAACGGAGTGTGGCGTGGATCAACAAGGCAGAAGAATTTTTTTCCATACACAATATCACAACTGACGAGGAAATGATAAAATATGCCTCTATGCAACTAGAAGAGTGGGCTTACAACTGGTACATGTGGTGGAAGGTTACAACACAGGAAACTAAGCGCAAGTGGAGAACCTTCAAAAACGATTTCTTTAAGAGGTTTGAAGACTTAAAAGAAAAAGACTTCTTCGCAAAACTTACCAGATTGTAGCAAAAAGGCGATGTCGATGAATACACCGATGAATGGGAAGCCCTGGAGACACGTGTGCCAGAACTCACAGACAGTCAATGCCTCCAGACTTATGTGTATGGACTAAAAACCTATATAAGAGATGAACTAGAGCTACTAAATGTATCAACCTTGGACAAGGCGAGACACAAGGAAAAAATCATTGAAGAAAAATTAAAAAAAACGTGGAACAAAAACCATGAAAAAGATAGAAATTCTACGAAAACCGACACCAAATACCAGCCACCACATTTGAGGAATGACAACAAAACCACCTTAGAATCCCAGCGGATGAAAGAAGGAAAGTGTAAGTATTGTGGAGAGAAGTGGGATCCAAGACACAGATGTTTAAAAAAGAGACCACCAAGAACTTATATCAATGTGAAGCAGAAGAAGAAGACAAGTCAGGTAGTGATGAATCCGACATAGAAGAAACTCGTGACATTGAATATCCCTTGTCAGATTCAGAAGATGAAGAAACTCCCAAAATATCAATTGCAGCCATAACAGGAATACACCAACCACAAACATTAAAATTAAAAGGGCATATAAAAAATAACAATGTTGTAGTCCTATTTGACACAGGAAGCACCCATAATTTCATTGACGTAAGTGTTGCAAAGAAGCTTAACCTTTTCATATATCCAGTACCCAACATGAAAGTAATGGTAGCAGATAGAATGAAGATTGAAAAAGTAGGG
This sequence comes from Pseudotsuga menziesii, assembly GCA_001517045.1. NCBI lineage: Eukaryota > Viridiplantae > Streptophyta > Pinopsida > Pinales > Pinaceae > Pseudotsuga > Pseudotsuga menziesii. Next base: position 55,588 of record LPNX010842531.1, on the reverse strand, counting down.
AAATGCCACAAAGTTAAGCTACAAATACAAGACTATAACCTTGAGTCAGAATTTTATGCAGTGCCCTTAGGAGGAGTTGATGTAGTATTAGGAATTCAGTGGTTGCAAACACTAGGTACCTACTCAGCAAAACACCAAGAACACTTTATAAAGTTTAAATGGCAAGGAGAAAGATACAAATTATATGGGTTCCAACCCCCTCGCACGCAACTTGTGTCATCCCACAAAATGGAGAAGCTAATTCGAAAAGGAGCACCAGCATATGTTGTACAATGCCAGGAGATGGAATTATTAACTTCAGAATTAGTTAAACAAGATCATCTAGAGATCCAAGGATTAATCCAAAAATACAAAAAGTATTCAAAGACCTCCCCATGGAGTTACCACCAGAAAGGAAGATCGAGCATGTCATCGAAATCAAGTCAGGATCCAGCCCTGTCAATGTTAAACCCTATAGGTATCCACACCACCATAAGATAGAGATTGAAAGATTAATCCGTGATTTATTGAGATGTGGAGTGATTACAGAAAGTTGAAGTCCTTATGCTGCACCAGTAGTACTGGTACGAAAGAAGGATGGATCATTTAGGCTATGCATCGATTACAGAGGACTAAACAAAATAACTATTAAAGACAAATTCCCCATTCCATTTATCGATGAAATGTTGGACGAACTGCATGGCGCAAGGTACTTTTCAAAATTAGACTTAAGGTCAGGATATTACCAAATCAGAGTAAGGCTAGAAGATGTGGTGAAGACAGCTTTCCGAACCCATGAGGGACATTATGAATTTAAGGTAATGCCTTTGGGCTAACTAATGCCCTAGCAACATTTCAAGCAACCATGAATAACCTATTCCAGTCATTCCTAAGGAAGTTTGTATTAGTGTTTTTTGATGACATCCTTATATACAGTAAGACATGGAAGGATCATCTTACACACCTAGAACAAGTGCTCTCTATTTTAAAAGAAAATCAGTTCTACGCCAAGATGTCCAAATGCACGTTCGATAAAGAAGAAGTGAGCTATATTTGACATGTAATATCTAAAGAAGGGGTTAAGGTTGATCCAGAAAAAATCAAATCCATCACAGAATGGCCCAACCCTACTAACATCTCCAAGTTAAGAGGATTCCTTGGGCTAACGGGATACTACAGAAGATTCATTAGGAATTATGCGCATAGAACCGCACCCTTATCCAATCTTCTAAAAAAGAATGCATTCCATTGGAATGAAGAAGTGGAAAAATGTTTTGAAGCCTTGAAAGGAATTATGTCCTCCACACCTGTATTAGCTACCCTAGACTTCTCAAAACCATTCGTGATATAATGTGACGCTTCAGGTTATGGGTTGGGAGCAGTACTAATGCAAGATGAACACCCGATAGCTTTTGAGAGAAGAAAATTAAACAAGCGAGAACAATTGAAGTCTACATATGATAAAGAAATGCTGGCAATTATGCATGCATTGGTAAAGTGGCGAAAATACCTCTTAGGGAGCAAATTCATGATCCACACAGACCATAATAGTCTTCAATACCTACTTCAACAGAAAATGTTATCCACAGAACAACAGAAGTGGATAGAAAAAATTGCTACTTTCGACATGGAAATAATACACAAAAAAGGGAAGGAAAATGTAGTCGCAGATGCACTCTCTAGAAAAGATGAGGATATCACCTCTTACTCCATCTCGGTTGCAATTCCAGAATGGCTGAATGAAATACGAAGTGAATACGCCAAGGACCCAGAAACAAGCACTATAATTAACAACTCCAACCGTGACCCCAAGTTTGAATGGAAAAATGATATTCTTTGGTATAAGGGGAGGATTTATTTGAACTCAAACTCTAAATTCAAGGTTAAAGTAATAAAAGAATCCCATGATTCACCAGCCGCCGGACATGTAGGATTCTTCAAATCTTATTATAATGCAAGAAGGTCATTTTTCTGGAAGGGAATGCAGAAAGATATCCAGCAATATGTGGCAGAATGCGACAATTGCCAGAGAAACAAAAGTGAAAATGTTTTAAACCCAGGGTTACTCCAACCCCTACACATTCCAAACTAGAAGTGGGAAGAGATATCAATGGATTTCATCGATGGGTTACCTCCGTCAGAAGGAAAGGACAAAATCCTTGTAGTGGTCGATCGATTAACCAAATTTGCTCACTTCATGGCAATTAAAAAAACAGACACGGAAAAACAAATTGCATAAGTATTTTGCAAAAATGTATACAAATTGCATGGCTTCCCAAAAGTCATCATCAGCGACAGAGATGCAAAATTTAATGGAAAATTTTGGAGGGAATTCTTTAAACAAATGGGTACATCACTCAATATGAGCTCAGCTTACCACCCCCAAATAGATGGCCAGACTGAAGTTGTAAATAAATTCTTAGAAGCATATCTACATTGTTTCATAACAGATAAACAAAACCATTGGTCTCAATGGTTACACTTAGCAGAATGGTGGTACAATTTAACATACCACACCTTCACAAAAATGACCCCTTTCCAAGCGTTATATGGGTACGAACCTCCAAATTGGAAGGAGTTAGTTTTGAATGATAGTAATGTTCTAGAAGTAAGGAACCAACTAGAGAAATCCCAAAAAACAATTGAATTACTAAAGGATAACTTAATCATGGCACAGAATCACATGAGGCAACAAGCAGATCAACGTAGAACCGAAAGAGAATTTGAGGTAGGAGATTGGGTATTCGTAAGACTCCAACCCTATAAACAAGTATCCCTTAAAAGTGGAGGGAAACACAAGTTGGCCCCAAAGTTCTATGGACCGTACCAGATGATCCAAAATATTAGTCAAGTGGCATATAAATTACAGTTACCTGATAAAAGTCGTATCCACAATGTCTTCCATGTGTCATGTCTCAAAAAAATGTTGGGTAAACATCAAATAGTACAAACAATACTTCCTATGTTAGATGAAGAAGTAAGGGTCATTTGGGAACCTGAGGCAATCCTTGCAATCCGAGAAATAAAACTCCGTTCTAGAACACTCAAGGAATATATCATTAAGTGGAAGAATTTTCCAGATGAAGACGCATCATGGGAGACAGAACAGTTTCATCAACAATACCCGTCATTACCCTTGCTTTGAGGACAAAGCATTCTAAAAGACGACGGCAATGTTATGTATCTAATATTATGAGCAATTACTTTAATATTAATGTAGTGTTAATTAAAACATAGGATCACACCCTTTCAGTGAAACGGTGTATTTTTTACCTATAAAAGGTTTTCTCATCATTGTAATTAAATCATCATTCAATATTCAATTTTACTGTGGTTAATTTCCGGAATTCATGTGGGTTTTAGAGTTTTAGTCCGCTTCACCATGGTAGATCTATTTTGTTTCTCAGTTCGGGTTTTGAAAATATATGAAGCTTGTGTAATTTCTATTATGGCTCCTGTCTCCAGATTCGAGCTTATTGGTGATGAATACTTAGATGCTGCTCCTGAATGTCGTGAATTGGTGGTAAAGGTAGGATGGCTAAGGTTTCTGCAGAAATTCTCTAGTTTTAATTTGGCAGTTTCTAGGGCATTCACAACTTCATTTGATGGTATGAAAGCACAGTTATGAGATATCGTGTTGCAATTGATGGCGGATTTCCTCTCTCAGGATATAGTTTTGCCAATGGTGGGAGAAAGCTGGTATAAGGGAAAACATATGAAGAATAATTATTAGAAAGAGTTATTGACTCCAGCTAACCAACACATAGAATCTAAGTCTGGTTTCCCTTCTCGACTATTGAAGAATAAGTGGCGTTCTTTCCTTGAACTCATTATCAGGTATGCTACCTGCAAAGGTCGACTTTCTCAAACTAAGTTCTATCATATTCAATTCTTAATGATTTTCAAAGGGCATCCTATGAATATGCCATATTACTTCTTAAGTAGTTTGCAGAAGATGGCTTGTGCTTATTAGAATAATGTGGGGGATAAAAAATGGATCTTGTTTCATCATGGGATTATTAAGATACTTATTTCCTACCGGTTGGGAGAACTGGGAGATTCTTGGGAATCATTTCTCTCCCGTAATGAGTTTGGGGAAAATGATGAGTGGCCCCGAAGGAGGTCCAAAACTAGGCGAAGACGTATCGATATAGAAGTAGGTGAGCCCAAGTTAGAATAATTTGACTCCCAAAATGATCTAGACCATGGGATGTCTAAACCTGGTCGACCCTCAAGTGGCGGTGGCCTTAAGATCGAGTCTGAGGTAAACCTTGAGACACATGTTGATGATTCTCGGCCTAAAATGAGTGAACCTATGGTTGTCTCACCCTATCCAAATGATGGCCTTACATATCCATAGACAAACATTATTCATAAATCGAATTCAGCGATTCTTCGAAGTCTCGACCAAATGAAACTCCAGTTGGTCCAACCATTCTTGATTTAAAATACGTATTTACATATGAAACTAGGGCTAGAGATGTCCAACGATTAAATATTGGGCCTAATGTAGATCAAGAAGTGGACCAGAAGCCATGTACAGAGGTGAGAGGTAATGGGGAGCCAAATGTAGGAGCAGTAGAACAACCTGATCAAATTCTCTATGCTCAGGTCATATCATCCTTAGAAACTGGTTTGGAGGCTCGAGTCATTAGGGCATTCGCTATGGAAGAAATTGCAAGCCTGAAAGCTGATTTGACTTCCTAGGTTGATAAATGGAATCTCTTGAGGGTAAAGAAGCTCAGCTATAAAGCTCAGGTTAAAAGCCTTCTGTAAAAAAATCATAAATTGATCAAACAAAACAAGATTGCCAATACAAGAGCTATTAGATTTAAGGCTAAATTAGATGGAGCAAGACGAAATGTGTCGTTTCAAATTTCTGTTGAATCATCCCTTAAAACTTGATATTTTTGTTTGTTGTATGAAGTTCAATTTTGTTTTATGATTTAAAACTTTGTCAGGCATATAGATGGTTTAACAAAATTGGCTTCTACAGGTTAGTAATGTCCTATAATATTCAGATCTCGTCCTGGGTGCAAAGTGTTTTCATTTTATTTTATAAAGATACCTGCAGAACTAAAATTCTACAGGCATCCTATTTATATTTATATATTGATATTTCCACTTTCCTAATTGTTTTTTTTTTGAAAATTCCAGGTGTCATGGAGTATGCAAGATAAAGGTTGATGTTCTGCTACAATTTTTGGATTTTATTAGGTGGAGCTTACTTGTTGGAAGATGCCATGAACATGCAACTTCGCTATTTTCTTGGTTCCACATTTCCAATTTTGAGCATCGTCAGTTGATGGATTGTTGGATATAATGATGCCTCATGAAAGGGAATAATGCTACTAGATTTTATCTAGTAAGGTAGTTGTTATCTTTCACATTATTCCATCCCAGTTGTCACTCAACGACACACCTAGAATCATGGCATTTCTTTTTCTCTATATTCGGATAGAAATCCACATAGTATCATAGAAGTAGGGTGGTTTCTTGATTAGAAGTTGGTTTGTCTTGTTGGGATATAGGGCAGACCCAGGTTATTACCTTTAACTTCGCACCAACAAAAGACCCACAGTGTTGGCCCTTTCGGCAACAACCTACGAACAGGTTGCAGTCTCACTCGAAACAGCTATGGGATGCCGCAGAACCAGGTTTCTGCAAGCAGAAGAGGGATATTACTGTACCTTTAGCTTTTAACAGATTATAAATATAAATCACAGATCCTAACATTCACTTATTTAGCTTCGCGGTTAGATAAATAAACAGTGCCTTGTGTAACCCTTTCCTGGGAATTCACAGCGAAGTTATTATCTAGAAGTGATCTTTACTTATTAGATATATAGATATTAATGCATGAAAGAAACACAACAGAAATAACACACAGAACCACGACACAAGATATAATGTGGTTCACCCCCAGTGTAGGGGTTACGTCCACAGAACTGCGTTTTATTCAACTTTCTACAAAAACCACAATTCTGATCTGGGCACTCAGCTGTAGATCCTTTCAAGTCCTTAAAGCCACACACACAACTGCAGATTTCCTTAATCACCAAAAACCCTCTGCGCACACAGCTGCAGAGGTCGTCCCTGCACACAGCTGGGACTTAACCTTTTCTTACAAAAATAGCCTTAGCTTCACATTGATTCCTCTTTCATAAAAAGCCTAACCTTACTTCTTTAAAAAAGTGCTTATTTATAGTGCAACTGTTACAAAACCATGGTCTTAAACCATGGGCACCCCGAACCCTAAACCCTGGACTTAAACCATGGGTTTATTACAAACAGAGAACTTTAACTCAACCTCGACACCCCTAAGACTATTTTGAGCCATAACTCTGCTTACAAACTCCAAAAACCCGCAGAGTTACCCACCTTAAGGACCATTGGGGTGCGCGCCCCAACAGGCCCCTAAGATTCACTAGTGGCCCATCCCAGGACACTCTGCTGCTTTTCTGATGGTAGACTCTCGTTGGTGAAACATAGTACACTGCTTTCTGAAACCATACATGCAGTTGTTGGTGGATTGTTCCTTTTCTTCATAATATGCTGATTAAGGCTTTTCTGGATCTATCAGCGACCCCATCCCTCGATCTGTTTGCCGAACATCTGACCATCCACAAATTAGGGGCTCCAGAATTGTGTGTCAGGGTGCATAAGACAAAAATCCTCCTTGGATTTTCCAAACCAGGAGGATACATCTTGGGATGCCTCAGAGTCTTCTCGTGAGGCCTGGTACCTTTCGTCGCTCCACATTAGAGCGAATTTCTGCGTTCCTTCGACCGGTTTAGAGCGAACTTCTTCCTTCCTTCATCCTGGTCAAGCCTTTTTGCATAGGTGGATTGCTCAGAAGATTCTGCAGACGCCTCTCCCTGAACTCTCGTACTAACTCCTGGGCTTCGCGATCATTCGACATGGTCCTAACTGAAGAAACTCAAAGAAATGCACAATGCAGGAGTCGCAGGACGGTGTAGCTTCTTATATAATCTTGCAACATAATCTGTCATCATGGTGCATTAATGACGCCAAATCTGGTGGAGTGGTGGAAATCCTGTCCACACGGTGCGAGATTTTCCCAAATCTCATTATTACAGGCAGTTAAGGCAGTTCTCGTGCCGGTGCCGCCAATTCTAGTTTGTCCCATCCGTCGGATTTTAAGCTACGACACACCTTTAATCTTCGACATAACTACTAACTTCAGCTTCTCCTTGACAAGAACCCTCGACACAATATGAACCTTCGAACTTTGCCAGTTTTCCACACGTCATAACTTTGAGGACACCTTCATTATAGTCTAGCACCTAATTTCGACTGTTCTTGGTACTTAGACTTTCCTTCTTGATGTTACTTCTGATTAGGAGGTCCTGGCCTATCCCTATACTTCTTTAAACAACTGCCATTTACCATAGAAGGTAAAATTTCTCCATTCAACTTAGCCAACTGGACTGCACCACCATCAATAACTTTCTGCACTATATATGGTCCTTTCCAATGTGTCTTGAACTTACCCGGGAACTTCATGAATTTGCTGTCATATAAGAGCAAAAGATCACCCTGCTGGAACTGCTTCTTCTTGATGTGTCTATCATGCCATGCTTTTTCTCGAGCTTTCTGCACTTGCTGCTGGAACCCTGCAATAAATATGTCCTCTTCAAGTTCTAGTATCTTTTTCATCCTTTCTGTTATTATCGCTGGGTCATCCATCTTTGTAAAAGTAGATATTCTAAGGCTAGGAACAATATATTCCATGGGCATGACTGCTTCTTTCCCATAGACTAGCCTAAAAGGTGTATGGCCTATCGATTTCTTGTAGGTAGTCCTATAAGCCCAGAGTACTACTGAAATTCTAAGATCCCAGTCATTTCTGTTAACGTTGCAAACCTTTGTCAGAGCCTGTTCAAGGATATTATTAAAAGCTTCGACAGTTCCATTTGCTTAGGGATGATAGGCAGTACTCTTCTGATGATATACCTAAAATTATTCAGTCAATACTTCAATAGTCTTATTTAGAAAATGTGAGCCCTTATCACTCATAAGGACTCTAGGACACCCAAATTTGGACAAGATGTTATCGAAGATGAACTTTGCAGCTGTAGCAGTGCAACAATTCTTCATTGGTTGAGCTTCAGCCCAACGGGTGAGATAATCAGTTGCTGTAATAATGTATCTTGCTCTTGACTTCTTCGCGGGAGGATAGATAGGTCCGACAAAATCAATAGCCCATTTTTCAAAGGGTTGTAAAGTTACCTGCGGAACTAGAGGCATCTCATCCCTCTTGGATGGTTTGCCTGTCCTTTGACAGATGTCGCAGCTGTGACAATATTCTTTTGCATCCTTGTGAATTGTGGGCCACCACAATCCGGCTGTCAGAATCTTCTGTGCTATAGATTTTCTTGCGTAATGACCTCCTGCTGCCCCAGAATGTGCCTCAGCAAAAATTAACGGCTTTTCATGCTCTAAAACACATCTGCACAGTATTTCATCTAGTCCCATCTTATATAATTGTCCTGCTATTATGGTAAAATCAGCTGCGCGAACCACCAGCTGCTTCTTCTGTTGTGTTGTCATCTCGGCGGGTGGAAAACCTGTAGACAAATACTCAACAATATCCTGAAAATATTTATCAACCATCTGGATGGAAAATAACTGGGCATCAGGAAGACCTTCATCCAAGCTGGTAGGTTCTTCTCCCGACTCGAGCCTCGACAAGTGGCCAGGACCTAGATTCAATCTTCCTAGTTTGACTATGATCTCAAAATCATACTCCTGAAACAGAATCAGCCATCTGCATATCCTTCCACCTAGCACAGGCTTGTTAACCAAATACTTCAAAGAATAATGGTCAGTAAACATCTTAAAATGAGATCCTAACAGATAATGTCGAAACTTCTGCAATGCATAAACCATAGCGAGACCTTCACGTTCTGTTGTAGTATAATTTTTCTCTACTGTGGACAATTTCCTACTTGAAAAAGAAATGGGGTGATCAATATTACCTTTGCCTGACTGGGCCAATACTATACCCAGAGCAATGGAGGATGCATCGACATGCACATGAAATTCCTTATTCCAGTCAGGGAATACTAAGATAGGAGCAGTTACCATATTTTCCTTCAAAATATCCAAGCTGGCTTGGTACTCAGGGGTCCATTCAAACTTAATATCTTTCTTCAACTACTTTTCCATCAGAGCAGTAATCTGAGAATACCCTTTAATAAATTTCCTGTAATATCCAGTATGACCAAGTGTAGTGCGAAGTTGTTTAACAGACATTGGAGGTGGTAGGTTCACAATAATAGCTATCTTCGTAGGGTCCATCATCAATCCTTGTTTACATACAATGTGACCTAGCAGAATTCCAAAAGGTGCACAAAAGATACACTTCTTCAAGTTCAAGGAAATCTGGTGCTGTCTACATTTATCCAGCATAAGTCTTAAACTAGTTATATGGTCTTTTAGCAACCCAAATATAGTCCAATCATCAAAATACACTTCTAAGAATTTATGTATATATTCCTTAAAGGCAGAGATGACTACTCTAGAAAATATAGCAGGTGCATTCTTCAATCCAAAGGGCATGACTGTATACTGAAAGGATCCCATTTCTGTAACAAAGGTTGTCTTATGGCGATCCTCTGGAGCAATTCTGATATGATGGTAGCCTAAAAATCCATCAGTAAAAGAGTACACTTCTTGACCCCCGACATTGTCTAACACTTCATCTGTGAAGGGTGTGGGAAAGGGATCATGTAGAAAAGCATCATTCAGCTTCCTTAGGTCGACAAAGATTTGGATTTCACCCTTAGTCTTCTTCTCTTGTACCACCATAGGACTAACCCACTCGGATTCTTCAACAGGTTCAATAATTCCTGCAGCAAGCATCTTATCCAGCTCCATCCTAACTTTTTCCTTATACTTAGGGTTCAACCTATAAGGACGTTGTTTCATAGGCTTCGCATTAGGTTTCAAGGGGATCTTCATGACTCCTATATCACCCAGGATGCCTTTCATCTCTGAGAATTTTGTCGGAAATAGGTCCTGGTATTCGTGGAGAAGTTGGGTCACTTTGCTTACCATTTAGTCATCCCAATAATCTCCAATGGTAGCATGCTTAGGCTGTTCTTCTCACCCAATGTTTACGGTCCACGTCCTCAAGGGCTGTGTCACTTCAGGTGCTTCGACTGTTGGTCCATGTACTTCACAGTGGCCTTCTGATTCCAGAATATCAATGTTGTACGGATCGTCATCCTCATCAATTGTGAGGTTATAACATTCGACTGCATTAGCTTCTTGTGCCTTCCAATGCGGTTGGTATTCCGCTAGCTCTTGATCATCAAACACCTTAGTATGTATTACCCTAATAGCTGAGTCTAAAGCAGGGCAAGTTTCATTAATAGAAAATGTCAATACAAAATTATTAACAAGAGTATCCCAACTTATAGTACCCTGGCGAAGCTCGACTTCCGCATACCAATTCTTTGCGATAGGATCCAAGGTATGCACAAACCTATGTACCCACTCGACATGAGGTACATGCTCCTAGGCTTCGTAGCATTGCTCCAAATGCTTCTGAGGGTTAGTCTGACCATTAAACCTTCTCCGAACCTCCTATGGGAAATTCGTGAATCTCAGGCGAAGGGACTGTTGGTAGACTTCCCAACTATGAATGTACGGTTTGTGACCATTCCACCATCTGGCTGCCGTAGCTCTAAATACTAAATCCAAAGTCGTCATTTTCTATGAGTCTGGTATCTGGGCTGAGAATTGCTCAATAAAATCTTCTGGGTCAGACGACCCATCAAAATAGGTAAGGCTCTTGTCTGCGAGCTAAGCCATCTAAGGGACTTGGTAATTCTTGCACAGCGGTGGCCATGTAGCTCATACAATCTGTTCTGCCAATTCTCTAGACCATCATCTGAATCCGTCATGCAGGAGCTGTCACAATGCCAATCCATGATACCTTCGGCATTAGGATCAACATAATCTTCTTCCTTCACTGTGATATTGTAGATATGGTCCAACACATCCTGATCTTCCTCTCGGAGGGGTTCTGTGTACCTTTATCCTTCAGAAGTATCCAATGGGACGATGACTCTCAATTCTTTCCCTTCGAAAGTCATCTATCTCTTCTTAAGTTTAATGACTGCAGCATTTGCCATTTCCCACTCAATACCTAACAAGGCTGGATAGGGATTGCTGTCGTTAATGATCTCAATTACTTCGAAGTCTGCTACAGTACAAACGCCATCAATATCTACTGAGACATTAGGGAATCGTCCTAGGGGCACAATCTTCTGTTGATTGGCTAATCTCAACTGTATAGGTGACCAATCAAGGGTTGGTTGTCCCATTTGTTCCCAGGTTTGCTTGGTTAATACATTTACCTCTGATCCTAGGTCTAGGATAACATCAGTCATATCATACGCTCCTATCTGGGCATTCAATCTCATTTCCCTGCCAGTTCTTCTGACTCTATTAACAGGTTTTTCATGCCCAGTATGTTACTGAGGTTCGCAGGAACTAATAACTTTCTGCAACTCACTTAAATCATTCTGGTTTCTTAAAAGTTTCAGACAACTTTGTAAAAAGGAAGATAGTGTACTTACTTTATCCGTCGAAGCTTCTTGTAGCTGTGATTGCAGCTGATGTGGCTGCACAGGTGCTACTACTGTGCTAGGAGCCACAAAATATTTCTTGGCTTCCATGAATGTCTCTTTCTCTCTTTTAATATCAAATGCTGGGGCTTTCTCAGGTGCCTTACGAACCCAAGCCTCGGCAGGATGTTTCTCCTTGGTCGATGCATCCGTCGTAGCTCCACTTCTGGTGACAACATTAATAGCTGGGACAGGTCTTTGCTCGATAGAAATCATCTGAATATTTTGAGTGGGGCCACTGTTTCTGTCCTAAATCTTAGCTATTAACTGCGAGCACTGCTCGATGACATGATCAACCGCTCTGCAATATCGACATGTCGTATTTGGGTTTCGACAATCTCTCGCTAGATTCCCAGCTTGATTACAGTTTTAACACACCACCTGACCGCATCCTCTGCCAGCCATACCACCACCACCATGGCTTCCAAAAGCACCTCTACCTGAAGCACCACCGCGGGAGCCATAGCCAGCATTGCTCGGTCCCTCATTTTGTACCCGATAGGCATCGTAGGTGCGTTCTCTCATGAAGTCATAACTGCGACACTCATATTCATTATGTCCTACGGACTTACAGAATTTACAATAGGGGTTCTTAGGTACTTTCCCATACCTCTGTAGCAGATAGCAGTCTTCAAGGCGATGCTGCCCTGTTGTTCTGCAAAGCTCACAATAAAGAACTTGCGGGTTAAACGGGTTTGGCGTACCAGTATTTAGGTAATTTCTTACCACAGGACAATGTTCCTTGGCATGACCTTCTGTGTGACATTGTGTACACCAAGCCTCTTCGCGACCAGTTGTGCCTTGTTTCATATCGCGAAGCTCCAGAGCCATCGTTGCCAACTACGCTCGGATTTGAGCAATACCAGAATTGTCTGCGACAGCGGCGGTTTCAAGCTTCATTGCGATTTCCAGAGCCTCCTCCTGGTCAGCAACCTTCTATTGCATGAGTGGAGTTCGGATGGCGGTAGTAACACTGCAATGAACCATTCCTTGTGCTGCGCAGGTCCAATGGTAAAGCTGACTTGGTCTAGCAGGACTTTGAACCTCTGATCAAAGTCCCACACTGATTCGCCACGCTTCTGCTGAATCTCTTTCAACTCCATGATACACCGCGACTCTGATTTTGGCTTCTTAAATTCCTTTATCATTGCTGCTTTTATATCAGGCAATGCATGGTTCTGAGTGCTGGAGAACTTCATGAAACACGTTAGAGCACGGTCTCAGAAAGAAGTAACCAGCTATGCTATTTTTGTATCTTGGTCCGTCATAGACTTAGCAGTCCAAACTGCTTCACATAAAAACCAGAAGTGTTCTGGATCCTCTGATCCAGTTCCTTTGAAAACAGGTAGCTTAATGTCATCATGCATATGGGCCATAGTGGATCTAGGGGGGGATGGAGGGGGACTAGAAGTAGGCATGGGGGAACTTACTGGTGTAGACTGACCTGCGACAGGATTATTCGGGCTAGGGTGACTTTCGGATTGCGACGGGTTCTCAGGGGTAATAGGTCTTCGCTGCGGGGTTATGTGAGGGTTTCCAACAGAAGGGGTTTCCTCGGGTTCTGAATCAGCGAGATTTACAAGGGAATGCTCGGTAGGCTGACCCTGGGAATAGGATCCAAAATCTTGCTTGTACCTTTTTCCACTTCGCAGCAAACCACTTTGCTCGTTGAAGGTGTTGTCACTTGCAAACATAGGTTAGTAATACAAAATCTAACAGTCTAATTCAATGAGAAGTATACCTTTTTCAGCTAATAGCATTTTAATTCTCAAACTAAATGAATGCAAAAACTTACCCATGGGTCCTTTGAAAAACTGTCGCTCGGCTTCACTAAAGGATGTACTCGTGTCGATGGCGAACTCTGTCACAAAGGCTTCAAGGGTTCGCGTTATCTAGAAATCAACAGCGTGGGATATCTCGTTGTTCACCCTTTTCAGTATACTAATTCTCGCGAGGGTCCAAGCAGGAAACTAACGTTCTTGAAATTTCGTCCTTCTCTCTGTTAACCTGGATAACCACTGGTGCAACTCTATGTGGATACTACCAAAGAAAATTTCATAAACATCACCAAAAACATACCTTTGTAAAAAGTCATTTGCACTACGACACAGATCTTTGTTTTCTTGCTCAGCGAATTTCAGATAAGTCTCGTCAATCCAATCACCGATTTCCTTCATAGAGGTTCTCCTAAACATAGCCCTCGAGGTATGACATAAACCCCTCTTGAGCAGATACTGAGTTCACCTAGAAATGGAACCAATTAGTTGGGCTATAGGGCAGACCTGGGTTATTACCTTTAACTTTGCACCAACAAAAGACCCACAGTGTTGGCCCTTTCGGCAACAACCTGTGAACATGTTGCAGTCTCACCCGAAACAACTATGGGATTCTGCAGAACCAGGTTTCTGCAAGCAGAAGAGGGATATTACTGTACCTTTAGCTTTTAACAGATTATAAATATAAATCACAGAGCTTAACATTCACTTATTTAGCTTCGTGGTTAGATAAACAAATAGTGCCTTGCGCAACCCTTTCCTGGGAATTCATAGCGAAGTTATTATCTAGCAGTGATCTTTACTTATCAGATATATAGATATTAATGCATGAAATAAACACAACAGAAATAACACACAGAACCAAGACACAAGATATAACATGGTTCACCCCCAGTGTAGGGGTTACGTCCACAGAACTGCGTTTTATTCAACTTTCTACAAAAACCACAGTTCTGATCTGTGCACTCAGCTGCAGATCCTTTCAAGTCCTCAAATCCATGCACACAGCTGCAGGCCTCTGCGCACACAACTACAGATTTCCTTAATCACCAAAAACCCTCTGTGCACATAGCTGCAGAGGTCGTCCATGCACACAGCTGGGACTTAACCTTTTCTTACAAAAATATCCTTAGCTTCGTATTGATTCCTCTTTCATAAAAATCCTAACCTTACTTCTTTACAAAAGTGCTTATTTATAGTGTAACTGTTACAAAACCATGGTCTTAAACCATGGGCACCCCGAACCCTAAACCCTGGACTTAAACCATGGGTTTATTACAAACAGAGAACTTTAACTCAACCCCGACACCCCTAAGACTATTTTGAGCCATAACTTCGCTTACAAACTCCAAAAACCCATGGAGTTAGCCACCTTAAGGACCATTGGGGTGCGTGCCCCAACATGTCTTCTATATAAACAAGTTCCAAACATTGATAAAGGGTTCAATTTTTGAGACATTTGGGAGAATTTATATTATACAGTATTATACTTTATTCTGTTACGTTGGTGATCTTTGAACTTATTCTGAGTATTAATGATTGTTGCAGGATATTAAAGACCCTAGCTAAGTCTTTAAAACATCTGTATTGTGTTACTGATTATTCTCTTTTGTTACCTTTACTTTCATATATATATATATATATATATATATATATATATATATCTTTCTATTATATGTGAAATATTTTTAATGGACTTCGAATGATTATGCTTGCCTGAAATATAAATGGTTTATTGTCATGTTGAGATGAATGAACTTCTTCATAATTTCAATTGTTCATAAATATATTTTTGATAAATTTCTAACTTGCAGATTGACCTTGTTTCATTTACAAGTTAGTATATTATTATATTCATATGTTTCAGGATTGTGTATCTATTTAATATCATTGATATTGGGTTTTAGTTTCTGTTCCAATTATTGTACAATACAATGTCATCTTATTGTAGGATAATTGAGATTTAATTCGGTTATTGGAGACTTTTCTACCAATCCATAATTTTTGATCATCTTTATGATTTAAAACCTTTTGTCAAATTAATAACTCATGCTCTTGGCCAAGATAGGTAATTTACATCTAGATTATCATAGAGTAAAATTAGGAGCTGTTAATTTTTTGCATTTAGCTCAAGGTAGTTTCTTTTAGAATTAGTTAGTCATTTAGTAAGATTACTTTGTCTTGATTAGCAGATTGATTTAAGCAAATCCCACACACACACACCTTTGAGAGACTCTCTATTTTGGAGAGCATATCATATAGGCAGCAGGGACTTGATCCTGTGAGAGACAGTTACTTTAAACACATACAATATTGCATTAAGTCGAGTGTGTGGGCTGTCTTTCTGAAAGTTGGCCTAGGATAGTTTCTCTAGCCAACAAATGGTGCTAGAAGGAGGGCATGATATTAAAGCTTAATGGTTGATCGATCACATAACGCTCCTACCAGCAGTCAACCTACTTCCCTTCTTACAAGTTTTGGAACATTGTCTACCTTGGTCTCTACATCACAACCCAAATCTATAACTACACCCTTTTTGGATACGGTTAGGACCATTATCGAAAGAGAAACTACTGTCTCACTAGGTTCCCCATAAGAGATAAATCAAACCTTAGAGGAATCATGAAGGATTTTAACTAGATCTTATTCTCTCCAAGCAGGGATTCCTGTGATCAATTTCAGTTTACCAAGTAGAGTTCATTTTCAAACCTTGGCAGTGACCGAATCAGCTGTCGATTCAATTGGTGAAGAACCTCTTGAACCATTGAGAGGATCTCCTGATTATCACCTTAGTATCCTGTTGAGAGGAATAGCTGACCCTAATACCTCGCGACGACTGTTATCTTTAGGTGGATCTGACCAATGCCCTTCACCTCCTGAATCACCGCCTGACGGCCCCCATGATCATAACAATGAGTCTTCGTCAGATTCAGAATATGATCAAGACATGGGTGACCATGACCAAGGTAACCCTAATGGTGATAGACCATGGTTACGAAGTGGTGTCGTTATTGTACCTTGACTGCAGCATAATCTACCTAAACACCCTGATAAATTGCTACCTAATTATGACCCATATGATAAGGGGCTTACTGAAAATCACATTGACAAATTCATCTTGGTTGTTCAAATTATGAATGTTCAGCATGAGGATGTGGTATGTTGATTATTCCCTTTGACTTTCGATGGAAAGGTTGCAGTTTGGATTTTTTACCTAACCCAAGGATCTATAACTAGTTGGAATGATTTTAGTGAGACATTCTTAAACAAATTTGGTGAAGATACAACTCCTGTTTTGTTAGCACTAGAATTGTTTAGAATCAAGATGGAAAACAAGGAATGAATAAAATATTTCAACCAACGCTTCCTTACTCTCCTAAATAAAATACCAGTAGCCTCTCAACCTCCAAAGGATATCATAATTGAAAATTATGCTTCAGCTTTACCTAAATCCCTTGGTATGTTTGTGAAACAAGCTGGTAAGACCACATTGGTTGAAACCTTCGAATAGGCAATAAAGGTCGAAAAGAATTCGATGACATTTGAACCAGAAAATAATGGCAAAATTGATATTCCTTTTCGTAAAAGAAATGAAACCACAATGAGAGCTAATACAGATAAAGTAGATACTTTTTATTTCAATTTAAAAAAATTACAACAAGTATTCAGGTCTCTTACGAATGAAGTGGTGATATTAAAATGAAATAATGGGGAAGGTACTTCGAATAGAGGAAATTTAAAAACCCCATATCGACCATATACATCACCAAATGCAAGGCAAAATACTCCGCCTAACATTTCAACCAATGAGGAAGTTTTTAACACTATTAGGGCTATCTATGCCTTACCTGAAACTTCACCCGATCAAGAGTTGGAAGAGGATCATGAACATGAGTAGCCTGAAACCGAGGAAGAAAATCCTGAGGATCCTCTCCTGTTTAATTTCCATTTCTAGGATAGCTCAGTCAAAGAGGAAGAGTGTAATGATTATTCTGTCTTTGTCAACCAACACACCCATAATACCAGGAGTAAAGGGCCTGTAGATTCTCAATCATCACCCACACCTAGGAACAGTCCTCAACCCACGAATCAACATCCTGTAACTCAAGGTATGGATCTCCAGTATGACATCATTAATGATCTCAAGAAACAAAGGGAAAATATTAGCATGTTTGATTTATTGAAAATTTACCCTATGCATGAAGGTTCAATACTCTCAATTTTAAGAACTTCATCAAATACCATTTCCAGAAGAAATCAGTCCTCTATACCTACAATAAATAACGTTTATCCTTCAAACAGTAAAGCAACAACTGGTTTTAATGACAACATCAAAACAGTCATTGATAGGGATACACTGATAGGTAAGAACTCCGAATTTTCAACTCCCCCCTTCCTACTAACGTTTGAATTATTCAATCAGAATGTCCATAATTGTATGTTTGACTCTAGAGCTTCATCAAACATTATTCCTTATTCAATCTGTAAGAAATTGAATGCTAATCCCACATCTTGTGAAATTCAAATCAACCAACTGGACCGATCTAAGGTGAAAATTGTGGGAGAATTGAAAGGATTAATGATAAGAATGGACACTAATCCACATTTATTCCAGGTCATTGATGTAGTGGTGTCAGACATACCTGATGTTTAAGGGTTGTTCTTAAGTTGTGCCTAGTCTCAAGCTTTAAAAGGCTATTTTTCAACCGACTGGTCACACTTATGGTTACCTAAAAATGGGCGACCAAATCAGATTAGGATTGACAGAGAAAGGTACATGAAACACACAGTGACTGAGATAAATTCCCCCAATGACTTGTCATCTTTAGTGATTCTATTTTAGGGAACTATGGGTATGATTTATATTTGGGGAGTTTTCCTGCACTTAAATCTGCATTTACTGATTCTGTAAATAAATCAGAAATTTTACATTGTGCTTTTTAGGAACCTTCTCCTAGTTTGATTAATGCTGTGAATAATGTAAATAATGTAGTTAATCTTGTTGATAAACCTTGGCATTTGTACTTTGATGGTTCTCGATCTAAGGAAGGTACAGGAGTGGGTTGTATGCTCCTAGATCCCGCAGGAAACAAACATGTGCTATCTTGTAGGCTTGAATTTCTCTGCACAAATAACATAGCAGAATATGAGGCCCTCATCCAGGGACTCAAGAAGGCGTTGGAATTAAATGTTAATATTGTAATGTCCCCAGTTTTGAACCCGTTTGCATGATGTATATAATGTAATTAATCATGGTGAGGAGCTCAAGGCAAAAGCCCCACCATCGATTTGGTTGTGTATGTTTCAACAATGGGGATAATTGCCGATGGTATATCGTGCTATAAGGCACATTGTAATTCGGCATCATGTAAACCCGCACCTCAATTAAAATAAACCACAACTAGCTACGGTAGTGCAACGTTGAATGAAAAGGGCATGGTTCCAAAGGATAAGGGGTGGGGGATGTCAAACCTTGGTTTATGGGGGGAAAACCCATGTTTTGCCACCTTTGTTGTTTTGTCACCTTTTGTCTCACCCAACCTTGTCAACCTCTTTAATGCTTCATCTGGTGGTTGAGGAGTTATGGCTGAGTGGCTGAGGGCATTTATTGCCAAAGGGGTGGTGGTTGTGGTAGGCTTTCAGCCTTACCCACTTGCCCACTCCACCCACGTCTGTCCATTCTTCTCCCTCACGCAATCCTCCCTGGTCAGCTCACTCTCACCACGATTTTGGTCTGTTGGCTCCTCACGCACAGGCTCTGGGCGATTTTGGTCTCACGCAGGCATTTTCTTCCTCTCCACGAGTTGCTAAACGCTTGGGCACTTGCAATTCACGTCCTCCTGACTGTTGTGCACTCTCATGCAGAGAATTTCCCTCCCGTTCCTCATTTTCGCGCACAGGAATTTCCTGGGTTTTACTCACGTTGTTTTCCTCTGCGGATTGGTGAATGGAGTGGCTGAATCCTTTCCCCATGGGTCGAATTGTGGGTTCTGCGTTGATTATTACCCACGCCCAGGATGGGAGTCTGTAAATTTGTTTTCCAGCGTGGACTGTGTGAGTCTTCCCGTGGCTCAATTGCCTTGGACGAATTGTTGATTTTCCCCTGCTGTAAGTGTGTTTGCTGTTACGTTTGGGAATTTGTTGTGTGCCACTTCAGATTTCGTTTGCCCTGTTTAAGTTGTGACAGCTAAGTAATTTCCTGAGTGCAATGGATAGTCTTCGGACTGTGCTGGCTTGGCTTGTCTGTTGAAAGCCTGCGAAACCCAGCTATGTTGGTTTGTTGTTTTGTGCCCCCTTGGCTATGTGCAATCCTGCAATTGTCCCCTTAGTCCTTGAGGAATCATGCCCAGCTCGGGGGTGGCAGCATGGCTGAGAGATTGATGAGCAAGCTGGCCTATGGTTGGGTGGCACGTTGCAGCGACGTAGCTGGTTGCGGGAAAGTTCTTAATCGAAAGATAAGTGTTGTTGTTTACTTCACCTCTGCAATTTATAATGATGTTAAATGCTGGTGTATGAATATGTGTACTTCCGCTGTATGATCGAAGATAAATGCATCTGTGTATGCTTAATTCTAGCATTGATTTCATTTGTTTATGTTCATGGGGCGGTTTTCCCGGTTGAATTGTTGATGTTCGTCGCGTCCTCTTCTCTAGTTGAGGGACGGGGACGTGACAAATATTTTAGTTGCATTCGACGATTCTGAAATCATTGTTCAACAAGTCCGCAATTCCATTCATTGTTTATCTAATCATTTGCAAAGTTATCAAAAGGAGGTATGGAACTTGATTTCAGCATTTGATGCTTTTAATATTGAGTCTATTCCTCATTTTCATAATCAGGAAGCTGACCTCTTGGTGAATTTAGTCTCATGGCTCATTCCATCATAAAATGTTTCTCCCAATGTTTTTTCTGTTGAATTATTATTTAGACCGTCAATCCCCGACAACATCACTAACTGGTGTGTCTTTAACGATGATTTACAGATTATTGACTTCTTAATGGGAGAATATGATTTTAAAGAATCAACAATTGATGAGATCATGCATGATGAAGATCTGCACAATTTCTCAATAATCCATCCGCCTCATCCTGTTGACCAATCTTTTGAGCTAGTAAATTCAATCCCTACTTTGATTCTTAGACTTGAAAATTTTTATGGCCTACATGATAAGTTTAAAGGAGTGCCTAATTGCAATATGAACAGTTCTAACATGCATTATGAAGCCATAAACTTAGGCACGGAAGCAAATCCTAAAAATATCAATTTAGGATCAGACTGTACCCAAAATGAAAAATCAGCCTTTCTGAAACTGTTTAATGAATTCAAGGATATATTTGCATGGTCATACGATGATCTAAATACTTCCTATACATAGATAATGCAACACGTAATCCCTATGAAACCCCATTCGAAACCATTCCAACAGAAACTAAGGAAAATGCGCCTTGCCTTAGAACTAGCGGTAAGGAAAGAATTGAACAAATTGCTTACCGCTCGGATTATATTTCCTATACACCATACACATTGGGTGGAAAACCTTGTTCCTGTTAGGAAGAAAAATGGAGATATTAGGTTATGTGTATATTTCTGAAACTTAACCGATCATCGAAAAAGGACAACTATCCGGTTCCTCCCATGGAACAGATCCTCCAAAAGGTATCAGGTGCTCAGATGTTGTCTTTATTAGATGGTTTTTTTGGGTACAATCAGGTTCTAGTTTCTCCTGCAGACCAGCTAAAAACTACTTTTACAACCCCTTGGGGAACCTATGCATACAGGAATATTCCTTTTGGATTGATAAATGCTAGGGCTACATTCCAAAGGGCAATGGATGTTGCTTTCAGAGGTCTGATCAATCATTCTGTCGTTGCATATTTAGATGATGTTACCGTGTTTTCCAAAAAAATATTTGATCACATTTCACACTTGCACAAAGTGCTTGAACATTGCAGAAAGTTTAGTATTTCTATTAATCCTAAAAAGACAATATTTGCAGAAATAGAGGGAATTTTGCTAGGATTTGTAGTATCAAAGGAAGGGATCATGATTGACCCAGAAAGGACTGAAGCTATCTCTAATATTCCTTTCCCTTATACTAAGAAAGCCATGCAATCCTTTATGGGAAAGATAAACTTCGTAAGAAGGTTTGTTCCTAGCTTTTCTGAAATTGTTCGTCCTCTATAGAATATGATAAAGAAAAACAACAAATTTTCATGGGGAGATAAAGAGATAGAATATTTTATCCAAATTAGAGAAGCCATAGCTGAGGCACCTGCACTCGTAATCCTCGAGTTTAGGAAACACTTTATTCTCTTTACTTTCGCTTCTGACATATCTTACACAGTTGTCCTTACTCAGAAGAACCAATAGGAGGAGGAAGTACCTATCTCTTTCATGAGCTCGAATTTAAAAGGAGCTGAGTTGAACTACCATGAAGTGGATAAATAGGCTTTTGTTGTGTTCAAGGCAGTAAAACATTTTCACCCCTACCTCTTGAAATCGAAAACCAAGGTAATTGTTTCTGCTATGAGAAATTTGTTAGTTCAGAAAGATCTTGGAGAAAAAAGAGCACACTGGATGGCTGCTCTATAGGAGTATGAACTGGAGATTAAACCCTCTCAGGTTATACGTGGGTTGGGGTTGTGCAAATTGGCAGCTAAATCAGCACATCTGCCTGTTGATCAGAATGACATGTTTTTAGATGATTCATTGCTGCAAAAGGAAATCTGTTTTATCCCAGATCCTGCCTGTTCATGGTATACTGATATTTGAACTTATCCTGAAACTGGATGTGCTCCATACCATTTGGAGCCAAAGAAGAAGAGATCTATAAGGTTAAAATCATCACCCTACCAGTTGGTAAATAATGTACTTTTCAGGAAAAATGCAGATGGATTTTTGCTTCACTGTTTAGAAAACGAGGAATCTGATTCAATCTTAAAGCAGCTACATGACGGGCCTACTAGTGGTCACTTCAGTGGTGACACTACCACTAATAAAGTTTTAAGGGAAGGTTATTTTTGGCCAACCTTATTTAAAGATGCCCATTCTTTCGTAAGAAAGTGTCAAGATTGTCATACTGCATCTAGCAGAGTAAAAAAACCAACATTTCCTTTACATCCTGTGGTGGTGGATAGGCCTTTCCAATAGTGGGGAATTGATATCGTGGTACCAGTAAAACCCTCCTCCTCTCTTGAGCATAAGTACATCATAACTGCCACCGATTACTTTACTCGATGGTCTGAAGTGGAACCATTGTAGCTGGTTAATACAAATCAGGTATTGCATTTTCTTGAAAGTAACATAATTACTAGATTTGGGGTGCCATAATCTCTCGTTTTTTATAACACATCTTATTTCTCTTCTAGAGAATTAAATGAATTTGCATTAGAAAAGGGAATCAAAATCAGATATTCGGCAAGCTAACATCCACAAGGAAATGGCCTTGCTGAATCAACGAATAAGAACTTGCTAAAAATTCTGAAGAGATCCATAGCTGAACATCATAGGAACTGGCACACTATTCTATACCAAGCTCTATGGGCTGATAGGGTTACCCCAAAATCATCGGTTGGCAACTCTCCTTTCTTTTTGGTATATGGAACGGAGGTTATTCTTCCTCCAAATCTATTTTTTCCTTCATTACAGCTTGCACAATTTATACAAGAGGCAGAGTGTTCATCCATTGAAGAAAGAATCAATATGCTGTTTAAAATTGGAAGAAGAGAGAGAGAATGCTAAACGACATTTCACAAAGCATCAACAAATTGTTAAATCATGGTTCAATCGTGGCTCATCCTTGAACAGGGAATTACAGGTAGGCGATCTAGTATTGAAATGTGCTATCAACCCAAATGGCACTTCTCCATCCGAGTGCCGACACTTCATATGTCGTCGCACAAAAGGACATTTATGGATTGAAGGTTGCCTAAAAAACTATAGATGGACATGACATGAGATGCATTCACTATCCACCTAGCTTGCCATTTTTACCTTTTTACATGTTGATTTCTGTATGTGACTCTTTCCACAGCAACTTGCGTACATACGCGACTATCTCCATAGCATATCGCATATTGTACGCGGGTATTGTCATTGCAACCTGCGTACAGGTCTATACTTTGGTTTCCCTTATAGAAACTTGTGTGTCATACGTGGGTTGCCAGTATCAATACTCATGTATGCCTCCATTCGACATTAAAAATAATAAACACGATCAATGGAGATTTGTTAATCCTTAAACATTAACTATCTTAACTGTCTCAACCTCCTCAACCTTCAAAACTGCTCTATTTTCCTAAGTATAAATAAATTCCTTGGGGAGGGCATTAATCAATCAT
The DNA here is from genome assembly GCA_001517045.1 of Pseudotsuga menziesii. Taxonomy (NCBI): domain Eukaryota; kingdom Viridiplantae; phylum Streptophyta; class Pinopsida; order Pinales; family Pinaceae; genus Pseudotsuga; species Pseudotsuga menziesii. Next base: position 31,833 of record LPNX010842531.1, on the reverse strand, counting down.
ACTTGGAGAGAAAAGTTATGCTAGTGGTATATCTTCAGAAGTCTTTGGAGCAGCAAAAATCATAATCCTTTGGTTGCAGAGGAGTCCTTGTTTCAAGCATTGGGTTGTACACTTATCTCATTCACTATTGTTAATAAAGAGAATTCTTCCTATTACAAAGTTTGGATCAACCGTCGTTGATCGGGTGAGTCCATTACATCTTCCTATTTCCTTTCTGTACTTTAACGTTGATTGTCTGCAATTTTTAAGAGTACGTTGGTAACCCCAGACCCTCTGTTATAAGGGTTTTTATTCCTGAACAATAGAACTGGCGACTCCGCTGGGGAGCCCAGATTACTGTGGGTTATTTCTGTTTACCGTTGCCCAGTCTTTGCCTTGAGTTTGTGTGTGGTATCCTATCCTGGTTCATGCTTAGGATAGTGTTTGAAGACCTTGAGAAATTTTCTTTTTATTAGAAAATTTTGTACCTGTATGCGGGTTTTCTTGTCCATGTCCGTTTGTAAAATTTGTTTGCTGGTTGGTCTTCCTTATAAACATTATACTATCAGTTTGATGACCTTGGTGGCCACACCTTGTGCTTTCTTGTAAAGCCCTTGAGTTCCCTTTGTTTGGATTGCCTTCTGTTTGCAATTTGAAGTGGATTTTCCTGTTTTGGGTTATAGGTTTAAGTGTTGGTTGTCTGAATCAGTGATTAGGGTTTTCGACACTCTTTTTCCCATTCTATCCTTGGATAGTGTTTGGTTTGCCACTTACCTTTGTGTGATCTCAGTGATTTATTTTCATTGTGCCCACCCAAGCTAGGTTTCCAAGTCTTCCATTGTTGGTTGATATTTTGGTCTTATTAATATTCTTACTTCACTTTGCTTGCTTTATACAGTTGATTTAATCCAAGTATACTCAAGTTTAGTGCATTTAGGTGCATACTAGGCTTTGAGCATTTTAAAAGGTGAAAAGAAAACATTTTGAAGCTTTTGCATGTGATTTTGCATAGAGTAGTTTTACTTTCAGTTTTTAAAATATAATCTAAAAAAAATACAAAAATATAGTCTTAGTGTTCTCTTTATCGTTGCATTTTTCATCAATTTATATTTACAAAAGAAAAAAAAAGTTTGTTTTAGTAGTGATAATTTTCTTTGAAAACATACACCTTTGCTTTTACATTTCTTATCGAGTCAAAAACATCATAGTCTTTCACTCCACTTTCCTTCTGAGTAAAGAATAGCCTTTAAAATGAACACAATAATTAAAATTTACTAGTAATTTTTATTCTTTAGGGCCATTCACCTACTAGCCTAGGCTAAACTTGTGGGATAGGAAGTGTAAACTTCCCATAAGTTTTAAAATTCAGACATAGTGGACCATTCGATAGGTAAATCGTTATCTTTATCAATTGTATCTGGGAAGCTCCTCTCAAAAGGCAGTCAAGCATGAGGCCGCATGGAGGCATTGGACTGAGGAGATAACCCTTCAATTCCTTGTCAAAACGTAGATCAGGACTTTTACGCATCTGGGAATTCTATCCTAGACAGATTTTCGGGCTTAGCTACCCTACCCATGTGTACGAGTTAGGCTTGCGTCTGTCCCCCTAGACTATTGGTATAACTAAGGTAGCCTTTAGTCTCTTCACATTTAGGGTTCATACCTAGGTAAACCAGAGGGATATTTTCGGTTCACCTTGGACGGGCTTGGAAGGTAACCCTTGTTGAAAGTGTAGGAGGGTGGTGGGTGATTCCTCCACTTGTGCCTAAGAACCTCTTCAAGGATGCCAAGTAACTATTCTTCAGCTTTCTTCGGGAAAGCATATCTTTTACCCTTGCTGAATGTTGAGACTCTAGGAATTTTCGTAGTGATTGCTCTATGGTTTATCTATGTTTATCTAACCTTAGGGTTTGAATAGTCAAATTTACAATCGTGGAGGAATAGCCTATAAGGAGATCACGAAGGTTTCAAAACCTTCCTCCTCTCATCACATTGGAACCTCCACCTCCACCTCAAAGGTGGAGATTGGACACTGATGGTTCATTTGAACCGATAGGAGTGAGTGAAGTTCCAAGTGAACCAGCACTTAGAGCTAACCATTTTGATTTTAATACAGTTGAGATAGAAGAATTGCAGGCTGATGAGTTTGGAAACACTACCTCTTACGGGCAAGGTTTCCAAACTCCAGTCTTGGTCCCATTCACGAGCTCTCCCTTTTCATTGTTTAGCGGAGGGATACTTGCTCCCTTTTTTCAAACCCCAGTTTCAACAGGGACAGCCCGAACCTCATATACTGTACCTCCTACTTACAATCATGTGGCTTATGGATGGAATCCATCCACTTCGCAACCAGTGGCAGGGGAAAACCCCACCTTTACATATGGGTATTCAAGGGCAAGTCCCTCCAATCCCCAGACTGGCACTTTTAGTGCCCCAGTGCGACCCAAGATTCCTTTTCTAGCAACATTAAACTTGCTATATTTATCAAAATTGATGAACGACCTAGTGAGGCATGATCCCTCATGGCCACCTGTTCCCACCAAATTGCCATCGGACATCCCTAAATTCGAGGGCAAAATTGGTGAAGATCCAGGGGCTCATGCCACCACATTTCATTTATGTTGTTCTTCTAATTCACTGAATGAATATTCAGTTAGGTTGAGGCTATTCCAAAGAAACTTAATGAATACGACAACAAAATGGTAAATTGAGTTGCCTTCTACTGCATTCAGTAGTTTTTGGGACTTGGCCAGTGCATTTCTTAGCCACTTTCAGCTTCTGGTCTGATATGATTTCAGAACGGACTTGTTATCTACCTTTAGGCAGAACAAGGCTACCCACATCTCGGATCATATCCAAGAGTGGAGGAGGCAAAAGAGCCTTATTAAAGCCACTATTCCTCTTGAGTTCTGACTAGAGTGGTTCCTTAAATCTCTGTTGCCTTACATATCTAAGGACATATCCACTTCAGGAGAGACGAATGAAGAAGAAGCCATTCTCAAGGCCTAGCAATTGGATTTGATTTATTCACAATATGGGATCTTGTATGAGATTATCCCTGAGGCACCAAGGCCTAACCATGATATGGAGAAACCTAATCCTGAACCCCATGCCGAGAGTGTGGTTGGGTCCGTAAACTCTCTCACTATAGAGTCTTTAGCCAAAAAACTTCATCAGTTGTCCGTTAAGCATTCTATGGTGGAGGTAGCAAAGGCTGCCCCCTCCCCCAAAAGTGCAAATGTTTTTGCACAAACCTCTCAGAAGGGAAATTAGTAGCCCAGTGGGAAGAAAAAGAGAGGAAACAAAGGGGAGGGTAATCAAAACAAGCAGAAACTTGCGAACAATGCTGATGGGGGAAAGAAGGAAAATAAAAAGGTCAAATTCCCGTGTAAGTTGTGCCACAAGGATCACCTCACTCACCTTTTTCCCCTTATGGAACAAGCCTAGAAGCTGCTTAAAGCTCAAAAACTGGTTGTCCTGAACGATCCATTTCCCCAAGGGCAGAACTCTGCTTCAGCTTCTAATGTAGCAGGGGGCACTTCCGGTGCCCTTGACCCTAACTAGATCAACATGGTTAGATATTTGACTTTGCTACAGACTAGGAATAAAAATTATGAGAAAGAGACTTCTGAGAAGGGTAAGTCTATAGGTAAAACTTCTAACCCTCTCACTATCGAGAATCCTGCTGAAACTATGCCTAAGATACCGAAAGGTGTCTTTAAGAAGACCTTGCATAACCCTAATGCTAGGGCTGCTTAAAACTAATCAGTGGTTGAAGACTTAGCCCAAACCCCTTGTGCAATGTCAGCCTTAGAGGTGTTACAGAGCTGTCCCACCCAGTGGGATGCCCTCTTAGCAACCTTAGGAAACATGGACTCATCAAGTCTCATGGTGAAATTTCACTTATCTAATGTTAAAATTTGCCTACCTTACCATGTAGCCTTATCAATAGATTTCATCCATGGTGGAAAGACCATTGGAAAGGAAGTTTTTTATGAGGGTGCTTCTACATGCGTTATGTCCTTGTCATGTTGGAAAGCTCTCGGATCCCTAGAGCTGGTCCCATCAAACACTCTGCTTACTACTTTTGATGGAAGGTCTTTCCATCTGCATGGTATCCTACCAACTTTTGAAATAAAGCTGGTAGGGAAAGCAGTGTCTGTTGAGGTGAAAGTGATTGATGCACCTTTGGACTATAATTTGCTTTTGGGAAGGAGTTGGACTTATGCCATGTCTACTATTGCGTCGGTCGTCTTTCAGGTGGTAGTTTTTCCACACAAAGGAAAGTTGGTTACTATTGACCAATTCGATTTTACCTGAAAAGGCCACATGGAGTCTAATGAGTCCACTGTGCCATTGGTTGATTAGGTCAAACCTACTGCACAGAGCTTGGGGGATGGAATGTATGCATCACTTATGGGCACATTTGATCTTCCATCCCCAATTAACTATATTGGTTCTACTAGTGTGGGGAAGTCCATAGCCATAGTTGTTGATAGGGTGATCCTTGGGTTCTCCCTTCCCCCCATGAACCAGAAGTGCCCTTATCGGTAGTGGAGGTGGCTTACCAAGCTATCACTAAAACCACTATTGATCCATTTCTAGACCCTCTCACAGTCTCAGAGGACCTGGAAGAAGTCTATTTTCCCGCTTGGGCGGAAAACTCTTTGCACTCTACGGACTGTTTAGATATGGTTTTACCTTCTGATGAAGCCATTCTAGAAGCCATTTGTGGATGTGGTAAGATCTGTGAATATCTTCACCATCGATATTATTTTGTTCCAGAGCTAAGCAGGATAGAAAATCAAGAGTTTCACATGAGACTATCAGATGATGTTGATACACCCATTAATCCCTTACCCAGGGAAGGAATGTTTGTTGAGGGGAATATGGCAAATATTTCCGCCACTATCCCTATCAACATCTCTGTCAACCTTGATGTCATGGAAAATATACATATTAGTGAAAACTACTCTCCTGAGGATATTGCAATCTATATGGCCTTGTTCAAGGAATTCCGAGACATCTTTGCCTGGTCATATGAGGAGATGCCAGGCATCGATCCATCGATAGTTGAGCATGAGATCCAAACATACACCGACGCTAAACCTGTTTGGAAAAATTTCCAGGCATCTATCCATCGATAGTTGAGCATGAGATCCAAACATACACCAACGCTAAACCTATTCGGAAAAAGTTAAGACCTGTTAACCCACGTAAAGTGGTGGCTGTGAAGGCTGAAGTTGAAAAGTTGTTGAAAGATGGTTTCATTTATCCCATGGCTCTGACGGAATGGGTATCCAATCCTGTTCCTATTGATAAGAATCAAGGGACCATACGCATCTGTATAGACTTCAAAGATTTGAATAAATCCTGTCCTAAGGACAACTATCCGACGCCATTTATAGACTAGATTATAGATGCTTGTGCGGGAAGTGAAGTGTTCCTTTTTATGGATGGTTTCTCTGGATACAATCAAATTCAAATAAAACTGAAAGACCAACATAAAAATGCTTTCATTTGTCCTTGGGGTACCTTCGCGTACAAAAAAATGCCCTTTGGATTGAAAAATGCTGGGGAAACCTTTCAACAGGAAATGAAATTTTCCTTCCATGATATAAAATCCATTGTCAAACCTTATCTTGATGATCTTCCTGCACATTCTCGCAAGAGGATTGACCATCTAGATCACTTATGGTTGATATTTGAACGATGCAGATACTATAAGCCTTCCGCTTGAATCCCCACAAGTGTGTGTTTTGTGTCGAGTTGGGAAGATTGCTCGGATTCATTGTCTCTAATAGAGGCATCCAGGTGGATCCATTAAAAGTAGAGGCCATTGTAAATCTACCTCCTCCTCATTCTATCAGGAAACTTCAAAGCCTGCAGGGAAAGTCTAATTTTCTTCGACGTTTCATTGTTAACTATGCCAATATTACCAAGGGTTTCATGCACCTATTAAAACAGAACACCCCATTTGTATGGGATGAAACTACACAACTCACTTTCGAGGCATTGAAAAAATCTTTGTTGTCGGCACCTTTACTGCGTCCGCCAGATTACTCTAGGGATTTTATATTGTATCTGGTAGCGTCTGAGTCGACCATTGGGGTAGTCCTGGTCCAGGAAAATGATAAGCTCCAGGAGCATGTCGTTTACTATCTTAGTCATGCTTTAGCCGGGCCTGAACTTAGGTACTCCCACGTCGAGAAATTGGCCTTAGCAACTGTCTATGCTGTTCAGAGATTACGTCACTACATTTTGCTAAGGACTACAATAGTAGTGGCGGATGTGAATCCTTTTCAGTATGTTTTGTCCTGACGGATTCTTCGGGGAAAATTCAACAAATGGATAGTCATTCTCCAAGAGTTTGACTTGGATTTTCGGTCCGCTAAGTCTAAAAAGTCCTTAATTTTTGCTGAGCTTATAGCAGAATTTCCAACGAAAGAAGATGTAGTCGTTGAAGATGACTCATTCCCAGATGAGCACATCTTCTTGATAGCCACCTCTGATCTTTGGTATGGAGATATACTTATATATCTCCATACTTTGAAGTATCCTGCGGCTTCCTCATGGGAGGAACGACGTAAATTACGCCTTCATGCTAAGAACTACCTCATCGTAGGAGATACTTTATATCAAAGAGGGGTAGATTCCATTTTGTGTCAATGTCTTACCCATGAGGAAGCGAAGATTGTCCTGAATGATTCCCATAGTGGAGTGTGTGGGGGTCATTTATCTGGGTTAGCAACGGCCCAGAAGATACTATGTGCCGATTATTTCTGGCCCACAATCTTCAAAGATTGTGTGGAAGCGGTGAAGCACTGTCATCCTTGTCAGCTTTACACCAGAAAAATGCAGTCACATCTTGCTTTGTTGTTTCCTGTTGTCTCGGTGGGCCCCTTCATGAATTGGGGAATCAATTACATGACGTGCAACCCAGGTTCAGCTGGGGGGCACAAATATATCATTGTCGTTGTGGACTATTTTACGAAATGGGCAGAGGCAATTCCCACCTTTAAAGCCGACGAGGAAACAACAACTTTCTTTGTGTTAAATTAGATTATAGCACGGTTTGGTATACCTAAGGTGATTGTCACTGACCATGGAAGTCATTTTTAAAATAAAATGATGACGGAACTGAACACTATGCTTGGATTCAGATAAGAGCATTCATATTCGTATTATCCCCAGGAAAATGGTCAGGTTGAGGATGTTAACAAGACTTTGAAGACCATCCTCAAACGTACAATTTATGCAGTCTGTTCTAACTGGCATATCATGCTATACCCTGCCCTTTGGGAATATCGAACTAATGTAAAAAATACTACGGGTTTCTCCCCCTTCCAACTCATTCATGGAGTGGAAGCCGTTACCCCGGTTGAATGTGAAATCCCATCCTTGAAAATAGCTATTCATGTGTTACCCGATACGACAGAGCTTGAAGAATGTCTAGTACATTTAGAACACCTTGATGAATAGCGTAGAGATGCGTTGATAGCTAATCAAGCTCACAAGAATAAGGTCAAAAGCCAATATGATAAGTCATTCAAACCTCGGATTTTCTCTAAGGGGGAACTTGTTTTGCTTTGGGACCAAGACAAAGAACCCCTGGGGGCAGGAAAATTCAAGGCCATGTGGTTAGGTCCTTATGTCGTGCCGAAAGTCTTAAAAAAGGGCACATATGAGTTAATAGATTTTGATGGGAATAAGCTGCCTGATCCTAGAAATGGGCTCTATCTGAAGAAGTACTATGCTTAGGCTTAGCACTTTTTCTTGTATTCTATTGTATGTATTTTTATGTACACTAGATCGTCGGTTTATGTTTTTTATACTATCTGCTGGTTGTTTTATATGTCTTCTGAGATGTTCGTAGGTTTCGATGATGGTGCTAGTCGCCACACTTGTAATCTTGCTTCAGTGGCATGGGTCATTTATTCTCCCTCAGGATCACGGTTAGTTTCCTCAGGAGGTGATTTCTTAGGTCCTGCTTCTAATAATTTTGTCTAGTATAGGGCTATAATTGATCTTCTATGGGATGCTTTTTCATGTGGTACCACTCAGCTGGAAGTCTGAATGGACTATCAACTAGTGGTTTCCCAACTCAATTGAGCTTATCAGGTGTGAAACCCTATTCTATTGCATCAGTTCATGCAAGTTAGGTTGTTGGAAAGAAAATTTGAATTTATTACACTCAATCACATTCCAAGAAATCAGAATTCATTGACTGATGCATTTGCTAATTACATTTTAGATTGGCATCTAACACACATTTCATAAAAATATACAGCATGCACATAAAAAACACTTGTAAATATACCGACAACAATATATATATGTGTGTGTGTGTGTGTGAATATCTATCTATAGATAGGTCGAGTTATTGATCCTTAGATCCAGTCATAACTGTATAATATACAAAAATATACAAAAATGGATCATAGTCCATCAAAATGCCCTAGATCTAAGCAGGACCACCATGGTCAGCTAGACCACCCTGGTCCCCTCGGTCTCTCTATACTCTGGCTTCCTCAGCCTCCTCGGCTTCAGCATCCTCAACAACTTCTATGTACACCAAAACCGCTCTAGCTACTCGCCTCAAAAGGCGTATCCAAACGGGTGGTATTCCAACCACATACTCTTGCATGATGGCTGGGATGTGCTCAATCCTCAAAGTGGGTACTCTTTGGGTAAGCCTGGCCAGCTTCCCCTCTAGAACCCTGATAAGCCCCTGGTCTTTGCCCAAGACAGGACGAACAGACATACGTGGATGCCCTTCAGGGCGGACCGGTCCAATATCTGCATTTTGACATGTTTATAGGATTAGAACTCTTATACATATGTATATATCCCTATATTTTAAAATTCATAAAAATTTTAAAACTTGAAAATTAAAAATTACCTAGCTCTCCCCATGCTCCTCTTGGAGGGAGGAAAAGGTCTAGATCACCTCGAAAATCCATCCCAGCATATGGAAACTGCTCTAGTGTTGGTAACTGCCGCTCCCACCAAAAGTAGAAGTCATCATCGTACACACTCTACACTGAGCCACCTCCTCCCTGGTGGAGGAAGATATCTCCCCGCCTGCTCAACCTAGGCTGACGAGGAGATCTAGTTGGTAGAGGTACTACAAGGCTCAACCCCCGCACTCTCTCTCGAAGAAGGCCACTAGAATGCCAGAATATCCGAAGTTCTTCCTTCTTCCTCTCTTGCAGTCTAAGAGTTGTTTTTTCAGAATCGAGATTACCCCTGAACACCAATCATACAAATCCCCATGCATGTAGTCCACTGCCAATCTCATTTGGTTCTGTGTGGCGAGATGAAGAGAAGATGATCCCACAACCCTAACTATGGTACTTACCAAAACCTGTAGGGGAAGATCACGTATATGTGTAATAGGGATGCAACTCCCTCTCTTTTGGGTCCCCAGTGCACAAAATACATCAATATATTTTTGGACACTTAGAGTATCACCGCCTCTGCCAGTGCCCTCCAAGTTGAATGGAGCCCCCGAAGTTAACTGGAGCCCTCCAAGTTGACTGGATAAAGATGATTGTATATGAAAAAGGGATCCTGAGAATGGAATCTAATGAGTAAAGAACTCTGTGTGAGGTGGGTTACAGACTGGAAATGAAGTAGATATCCTCGGAATTAATCTCCAAGGACTCACCCTGAAGGTCGAACATGCCCAAATCATGATGCCAGTAGTTTATCATGAACTCTAGCAGGTGGACATTGGCCCACATAGGTGATGTGCAAAAGAATTTCAAAAACCCATTTGAACATAAAAGATTCACAGTGGGGGCATCATGGAGTGTTTCTTGATCCAAATCTTCGTGCTCACGCTCCCTCCACTCAAGCACCATATTCACACCTAGCAAATCAACCATTGTGAAGCATTAGTTTCATATAAAAATTCAAAATTTTGACTCTTTATATATATTTTTACCCTCCACACAGCGTACGTGACTATCGAGTTATACATGCCACGTACTGTACGAGACTTTATTTTATACAACCCACGTACAGAACGCATGTACACAAATGTTACTATAGCAAACCCACGTACGCAGCGTTCCTTGCTTTAGGGCGCTCAAAAAATATGAAATTGGGACTCAAAATTGAAATTTGCTAGGATTAAAATGAAGAGCTTGGGGTCTAGTCTTACCTGACACTTGCGGAATTAGATTTCATCCACAGGATTGCCCGCACCGATCGAATGAAGGTAGAGGTAAAAACATGCTTCTTATGGCTAAAATTCAAAATGGTGAGTTTTATTTAGTTTTTTGAACTATTTATAGAAATTATATTTCTTAAGTGGGTTTTTTGCCTATAGTTTCATATTTTATCAAACTAATCCCATCTCTTTTGGCCTTATAACAGGTTTTTCATCTTTCTAAAGTATTTTTTACTCATATAGGATGGTTTCATGTCATTCCACATGCATTTTGCATCTATACTGATTCCATCTGAGACTTAGTAATCAACATTTTAACCACAGACTATGGTATTCTTAACCATTAGCTCCTTGTCTTTACCATCATTCTTCCATGGATAGGGCCTTCCTCTCATGAGTATCTCCATTTAGAACCTATGTTGTCTTTTGATACTCATGTTGCAGATGTGTTAGGTATAGGGGAATCCTTTTAGCTAATTTTCATGCCAAATGGAGCCTCATTATGGTCTCTTTTTACAAGCTATCCCTTCATAGGACTCCCTACCCTTATGGAGTTTTCTTTAGGCCCAGGTCTGAATCCTTAAAAAAAGACTTGACTACCGAGTTAACTTGTCCATTCAAGCTCATTTAGAATATGTGAACGGGCATCCACATTGGTGGTAGGTTATCTCTTTCCGGACCATGTGGAATAGCACGAGAAAGGATCACTCTCTTTTATACGGAATTGAGAAGAGTATTCTCAGGCATAGGTTTATCACTTTTCCGGAACTAAGGGACTAAATTAATGGAAAAGGAACTCCTGGTATGAGCTTAGTTTTCTCTTTTTCATGCTCTGGACCTAAACATGAAAAAGATTTCGAGTGTACCTTTTGTCTTTGTCATGCTCGTTAAACACTAAAGAACAAAGCATCAAGTTTATTGTTGTAAGCCCCATTTCTCATACTCAAATGTATCTTTCCGAGTGATCTTGCTTTCCTTCACACTCATAAAACTCAAGTTATTTATGTTGTTCTTGAAGGAGCGTTGGGTAGGTGGTAATTTAACCTTTTTCGGACCTCCCTGACTAAGTACGAAAAAGGTTCACCTTTTCTTCTACGAAAGTTAAGAGAGTTCTTTTGTGGTATGTTTTATACTTTTCCGGCCTGAGGAGACTAAATTGGATGGAAAAGGACCCCCCTGGAGTCTTCTTTGGATTTTTTAGACTCTCTAAATGTGAAAACACTGACTGAGCATGTACTAGTTTAGGCTCATTAAATCCACGAATCAGTGACACTATCAAGTAATATTCCCTCTTCTCTTCAATCTTGTTAAAAAATGAAGAGAGATCCGAGTTGAATTTCCTGGACTTGTTAAAATTCAACAGGGAAGGTAGGAAGAATTTTTCTCTTGTTTTCAATTAGTGGTAGCATGTCATCCTTGAACATAGCACTCTTTGTCTTTTTCGATACCCATGTCTCAATGTTCACTTTTAGTTCCGCTATTACTTTGAGTTTATTACTCCTCCTCTTGTCCGTTCTACCTGGGGAATCTGATCATGCCTCCTACATGAAAGATAAGTCTAGTTGTTCTATCTATAAAGTTAAAAGATTCCTTGGGTCATCTCTGTGTCGTGCTCACTATTCAAGGACTTAACTCAATGTCTGATCTATATCCTGATCCCACCATTGTCGTATCTATTATCACTTGTGTTTCCCTTCCTTTACTCAATTCCTAGTCACTCTTGTGATCCGTTGGAGGATCTATTGCCTTCCTTATCACAGTATGGTTCCACTTCAGCACTTCTTGATGATGGAGACCTAGAGTTTTGACATTTGTACCTCTGGATTCACTTTCATCATTAGTGAATTCCTTTGCTTCAGTTGTCAATTATCACCTATTGATTGACAAACTGTTGAATCCTCTCCATGGTCGACTTCAACCTACATTTATTCACATGACTTGCATTGTACTGGTTCTTTGGTATTTTTTATGAAGACCTTAGTTGCCCATATATGGACTAAGTTGCGCAACATTATGTTCCTATGTACACAGCTTCCAGATCTTTGAAGACTCATCATGATTGTATATTGTGGCTTCGATCCACATTTGTAATATACGTGGTCTTGTACCCGTATTATATGATGTAATCAAACATTTGTAAAGGAGCTAGTGTTCCAGTATATTGAACATAGCATCCTCAGATATGCCTTTGTATATGACATTATTATGTATTTGTTTCAGGTACTACCTCTGCTCCATTGGATTTCTGAGTTCTCCAAAGATAAATATTATAATGTATTTTGGCCATTGCTTCCCTCTGACCTCACATATTAGGGGGAATCTGTTATCAACCCAAATGGTACTTCTCCGTCCAGTTGCCAACACTCTATATGTCGGCGCACAAAAGGACATTTATGGATTGAAGGTTGCCTAAAACACTACAGATGGGCATGACATGAGATTCATTCACTATCCACCTAGCTTGCCATTTTTACCTTTTTACATGCTGATTGATATACGTGACTCTTTCCACAGCAAATCATGTACATACGCGACTATCTCCATAGCATATCGCATACTATATGTGGGTATTGTCATTGCAACCCGCGTACAGGTCTGTACGCTGGTTTCCCTTATAGAAACTCGCGTGTCATACGCGGGTTGCTAGTATCAATACTCATGTACACCTCCATTCGACATTAAAAATAATAAACACAATTAATGGATATTTGTTAAGCCTTAAACATTAATTATCTTAACTATCTCAACCTCCTCAACCTTCGAAACTGCTCTATTTTCCTAAGTATAAATAGAGGCCTTGGGGAGGGCATTAATCAATCATACTTGGAGAGCAAAGTTATGCTGGTGGTATATCTTTAGAATTCTTTGGAGCAGCATAACTCATAATCCTTTGGTTGCAGAGGAGTCCTTGTTTCAGGCATTGGGTTGTACACTTATCTCATTCACTATTGTTAATAAAGAGAATCCTTATCCAAAATGCGTGTTGAATATCTTTCATGTATCATGGTTTGATGAATATTTATGATTAATCACTCTATATTTTGTTTATCTAACTTGTTATATATACATGTACAAGATTGTATTTGGAGGATTTTCTCTTTGCAGGTGAAGGAGGTGCATTCCTGAAATCTTTGGAGAGGAGCAGAGCAGGAGAAGACAAAGCTTGGATCAACCGTCGTTAATCAGGTGAGTCCATTGGATCTTCCTATTTCCTTTCTGTACTTTAAAGCTGATTGTCTACAATTTTTAAGAGTACGTTGGTAACCCCAGACCCTCGGTTATAAGGGTGTTTATTCCTGAACAACAAAATGGGACAAAGCACATGAGAAAAAAGGGGAACATACGAAATTCCAACGTCTCTGGTTAGGTCCATATGTGATAGCAGAAAAACTTGTTCCTAGTACTTTCCATTTGCAGACTTTGTAAGGACAGCTTGATACCCTCCCAGTAAATGGGCATATCCTTAAGAGGTATTTTCAGCAATCCCACATCATTAAGTCATTCTCATTGTATATCTCCGTTGTGTATATTTATGTACATATTTATCGTTTCAGTCTGATTTCTAGATCTGATGAATCTAATGATCTTGTACTCGTTGATTATATTTCATTCCATCATCACATTTACTTACCTGAAATTTCAGATGATGGATCATACAAAATAATTCGCTTTCTTCGATATCATTCATTGTACATAAATCTGCATGCTTATCTCTGTAAATATTTGCTTCATCAAACACATCTTCCATCTTTTCTCATAAAATTTGGCATGAAGTATTTGACATGGCTTTAAGGACTAGCTTGATGCTGAAAGTTGGTCAAACTGGAATGACTGAAATACATATAGATCGTAATCTCTAATTTTGGCCGGGAGTATCTGATGTCTCACAAGTGATTTGGTTTCAAACCTATCTTATTTTTCGACCTATACAATTTTTCTTTTAGCAATCCTTAATTGTTATCTTCGGATTCCTTCCTATAAACCAATATCTTAGGAAACTTATTTTCTAGTTCCAGTTGATGTCTACTAGGATTGAATATTAGTTGAAGATATCTAGTCATCCTTAAGCTATCTTAAGAAGTTTGAGTTTTTCTCACTCATTTCTGTAAATACATCTAGTCACCCAGCCAGGGCAGTAGTCTTGAAATAAAGGCTTTAAATTGTTTTTTATTATTAGTGATCAATATGAAAGAGGTTAATCAGGGAACAAAAGGTCTCATCACAAGCCGGTTTATTTATGGTCATAATTTATATTGGATGGACGATGTCAATACCTGGTCACCAAGCCATGACAATGACTCTCAGTCAAATAAATTGAGAGACAGAAAGTCTCATCACGAACTGGTCTGATCAGTTTCTGGTAGGATTGGTGAATAATGCTACCATCATTTAGTCACCAAGCTAAGGTAATATTCCTGATTACTGTTTTTCATATTTATCTCCGTGTATATAATCTGTATATATTAAATTAATCTTATTCTGTTTAAAAAAAGAGAGAGAAGGATAATTAAAGTGAATAATGTCTGGTATTTTTGCTTGAATGAAAAGAAAACCAGCTGATGTTCTTGAGAAGCTACATCTTTACTAGTATTGGCTAACCTGTCTTCGGTCTTATAGATTTACATTGGAACCAAGTCATTCTACTCTATACCTGTCTAAGGTTGAAATGGACCAAGAATACCCAGATAACAGCTATAGGCTCATTGTTCAAGAATATGTTGAGGTCTGGTTATATGTTTAGATTGGGTTGAAAATTGAATCACTTAAGCAGATGTTTGATACTTTAAAGACATCATATTGGATTATCTGAAGTATGGAAGTTGTTTTCATAGAGATAACTGGTTCGGTCCCAACATGTCGCCATTTGTTGGCAAGCAACACCCTCCGGAGCAATTTGAACATAAAATTTCAATTTGTCATTTCATCAATTTTCTAAATGACATTATATATCACAACCTTAATCGACACTCATCAATAAATATATTAGGATTTCCTTCAGAATCTTTGATTCTGAAGGTACACCCAATAAAATTTGATGGATTGATTGATATAGGGGGATTAACAACAGCTTACATTTGGAATGAATTTTTTGGCTTTAGTTTCTTATTTCTACTTGATCACTTGTAAAGTTCATAATCCTAAAAATTATCAACTCTGAATTTTACGACATCGATCATTCATGCAAATTCAAGGTCAAGTAAATTCATTACATCAATAGTCTTGACTGTTAACTTAGTAAGCTGATACCTTATATGGCATTTGTTTTCCAATTCATATGCATGGTCTAATGAACTCTTCCACTTCCAAAAAATCCATCTCATTATCATAATCATGGGGATAAAATCTTATTTCATATTAATATCACAAGTTCCCCCTTGTTATACACTTGTCCTCATTTATGAACTTTGTATGTTATGATGAGATAAGATCTTTGGGATTATTAAATTTTTAATGATGCTTTCAGGTGAAGTCAATGTTAAAATTCTATCATAAGTGGCTAAAATGATTCTCAAAGTTTTTCTGTGGTTTTCGATACATTTACTAGTTGTTCCTCATCATTGCAATATCAACCATGATTTTAATTAAATCAATTGTATCTTTCCTTATTAAATCTTGGTATTACTTATATATGCTGGTGAAATATTATGTGTTTGTAACCATTAACCTATGCTTGGAAGTAAATATTAAATACTTTTGGTTTTACTTTAGCAATCGCATTGATATGAAGATATGTCGATTAATATTGGCATTATCATGGAAATTAAGGGTTTGATACCTGCATAATTAGATTGCTTGCCATCTGTTGATTCACTATGATGCAAATCTCATGTTTAGCTATTATTTTCTTGTTATCTTTGAAGGTCATTATGGCATGGTAAGTGTTTTGCAAAATCTTGTCAATTCAAAGGGATTTATGACCCTACATTCCATTACTACGCATGAATGTTCACAGTACCTTGGTGGAATGAAGACGTTTGGGGTTTTGATAAACCTGTATGAGCCCATGGTAGATCTATTTTGTTTCTCAGTTCAGGTTTTTAAAATCCCTGAATCTTGTGTAATTGCTATTATGGATCCTGTCTCCAGATTCGAGCTTATTGGTGATGAATACTTAGATGTTGCTCCCGAATGCTGTGAATTGGTGGTAAAGGTAGGATGGCTAAGGTTTCTGCAGAAATTATTTGGTTTTAATTTGGTAGTTTTTAGGGCATTCACAACTTCATTTGATGGTATGAAAGCACAGGTAGGAGATATTGTGTTGCAATTGACAAAGGAGTTCCTCTCTCAAGATATAGATTTTCCAGTGGTGGGAGAACACTGGTATAAGGGAAAACATATGAAGAATGATGATTGGAAAGAGTTCTTGACTCTAGCTAATCGGCACATAGAATCTAAGTCTGGTTTCCCTTCTCAGCTATTGAAGAAGAAGTGGTGTTCTTTCCTCGAACTTATTTTCAGGTATGTCACTTGCGAAGGTCGACTTTCTCAAACTCAGTTCTATCATCTTTGGCTCTTAATGATTTTCAAAGGGCATCCTGTGAATATGCCATATTACTTCTTAAGTAGTTTGCAGAAGATGTCTTGTGCTTATCAGAATAATGTGGGGGATAAGGAACGGAGCCTTTTTCATCATGGGATTATTAAGATACTTGTTTCCTACCTGCTGGAAGAACTGGGAGATTCTTGGGAATCATTTCTCGCCCGTAATGAGTTTGGGGAAAATGATGATTGGCCTTGATGAAGGTCCAAAACCAAGCGAAGAAGTATCGAGATAGAAGTAGGTGAGCCCAAGTTAGAAGAATTTGACTCCTAAAATGATCTAGACAATGGGATATCTGAAACTGGTCGAACCTCAAGTGGTGGTGGCCTTAATACTGAGTCTGAAATAAACCCTGAGATACCTATTAATGACTCTCAGCCTAAAATGAGTGAACCTATGGTTGTCTCACCTTGTCCAAATGATGGCCTTACATATCCATAGATAAACGTTAGTCATAAACTGACCGAAGATGAATTTAGTAGGGTGCTGAATAATCGGGAAATTCGTCGAACCACTCGTAGCATGATAGCCGCGTTCTTTGTGAGCAGAGATTTAGTTGTAGGGGATGCCCCTGTCATCAATTGAACAATTCTTCAGAGTCTCGACTAAATGAAACTCCAGTTGGTACAATCATTATTGATTTGAAATACGTATCTACATCTAAAACTAGGGATGGAGATGTCCAATGATTAAATCCTGGGCCTAATGTAGATCAAGAAGTTGACCAAAAGCCATGTACAGAGGTGAGAGGTAATGGGGAGCCAAAAGTAGGAGCAGTAGAACAACCTAATCAAATTCTCTATGCTCAGGTCATATCATCCTTGGAAACTGGTTTGAAAGAGGCTCGGGTCATTAGGGCATTCGTTATGGAAGAAATTGCAAGCCTGAAAGCTGGTTTGACTTCCTGGGTTGATAAATGGAATCTCTTGAGGGTAAAGAAGCTCAGATATAAAGCTCAGGTTAAAAGCCTTCTGTCAAAAAATAAGAAATTGATCAAATAAAAAAAGATTTCCAATACAAGAGCTGTTAGATTTAAGTCTAAATTAGATGAAGCAAGATGGAATGTGTCGATTCGAATTTCTGTTGAATCATCCCTTAAAAATTGATATTTTTGTTTGTTGTATGAAGTTCAATTTTGTTTTATGATTTAAAACTTTGTCAGGAATATAGATGGTTTAAAAAAATAGGCTTCTACAGGTTAGTAATGTCCTATAATATTCATATCTCGTCCTTGTTGCAAAGTGTTTTCGTTTTATTTTATAAGGATACCTATAGAATTAAAATTCTGCATGCATCCTATTTATTTTAATATATTGATATTTCCACTTTGCTAATTGTTTTTGTTTGAAAACTCTAGGTGTCATGGATTATGCAAGTTGAAGTTTGATGTTGTGCTACAATTTTGGGATTTGAGTAGTTGGAGCTTACTCGTTGGAAGATGCCCTGAACATGCAACTATTCGCTATTTTGCTGGTTCCACATTTCTAATTATGAGCATCGTCAGTTGATGGATTGTCGGATATAATGATGCCTCATGCAAGGGAATAATGATACTGGATTTTATCCAGTAAGTTAGTTGTTATCTTTCACATTATTCCATCCCAGTTGTCACTCAATGACACATGTAGAATCATGGCATTTATTTTTCTCTATATTCAGATAGAAATCCACGTAGTATCATAGAAGTAGGGTGGTTAGTTGATTAGAAGTTGGTTTTTCTTATATATAAACAAGTTCAAACATTGATAAAGGGTTTGATTTTCTGATACATTTGGGAGAATTCGTATTATACAGTATTATACTTTTTTCTATTACATTGGTGTTCTTTGAACTTCTTTTGAGGANTATATATATATATATATATATATATATATATATATATATATCTTGCTGTTATATGTGAAATATTTTTAATGGACTTCGAATGATTATGCTTGCCTAAAATATAAATGATTTATTGTCATGTTGACATCAATGAACTTCTTCATAATTTCAATTGTTTATAAATCTATTTTTGATATTTTTGTAACTTGCAAGTTGACCTTGTTTCATTTACAAGTTAGTATATGATTATATTCATATGTTTCAGGATTGTGTATCTATTTAATATCATTGATATTCAGTTTTAGTTTCTATTCCAATTATTGTACAATAGAGTGTCATCTTATTGAAGGATAATTGAGATTTACTTCTGTTATTGGAGACTTTTCTACCAATCCTAAATTGTTGATCATATTTATGCTTTAAAACCTTTTTTCAAATTAATAACTCATGCTCTTGGCCGAGATAGGTAATTTGCATCTAGATTATCATAGAGCAGAATTAGGAGCTGTTAATTTTTTGCATTTAGCTTAAGGTAGTTTCTTTTAGAATTAGTTAGTCATTTTGTTAGATTACTTTGTCTTGATTAGCAGATTGATTTAAGCAAATCCCACACACACACACCTTTGAGAGACTCTCTATTTTGGAGAGAATATCATATAGGCAGCAGGGCCTTGATCTTGTGAGAGACAGTTACTTTAAACACATACAAGATTGCATTAAGTCGAGTGTGTGGGTTGTCTTTTTGAAAGTTGTCCTAGGACACTTTCTCTACCCAACAGCTCCCTGCCCCTAAAAAATTGATCCTATGCAATTATTCCTGCAGGAACACCCTGCATAGAATTAATTCATGGGTCACCCATCTTCACAATTACAAACCAACCCTCACCTCATCTTGGAAAAGGTTCCCTGACCCACTCAAAACCATGGGAACCCTTCCTGTCATTAAAATAACTCCCCTACTCACCAAAAACTATGGGAGTCCCACTCATCATCAAACTGGTCCCCCAACATTCCCAAAACCGTGTGACCACACCAAACATTCTTTATGTACAAGAAGTTCCCTGATATTCTCAAAACCATGGGAACGCCCCCATTATTTGGAAGAAATCCTTGGTCTCCTTTGATCAGTGTCGTTGAGTCTCTCGTCACTAGAAATGTTTGTTTTTCTACTCACCATACTCTCAATAGTGTTGCCTATAAAAAAACCATTTATCTCCAAATTATTCCCCTCTATTACACTCTGAAGAATGTTTCCATCATATTACATCATAGTCAACATCGATCAAAGGAAGTCATGATCCCAACACTTATGCTCTTGTCTTGTTTCATGTCAGTTAGTCCCCCCCATTGGTTACAAAAGGATCTTGGTTCATATGATAAGTCCCTTTTCTAATCAGGATTCTTTAACTCTCATCAGTGACAAATCATCATATTCTAAACGTTCAAGTAGTTATAATGGCACCTTGGGATTCCTTTCAATCACTACAAAGAATTACCTTAAACTAAGTAAGGCAAGTCATTGGTGCTCCTCAACTTCATAGTATCCCCTATGCTTGATAGAAACACCTCTAATAACATGAATGGGATTCATACATTTCAAGGATAGAAATGTTCACGTTTGAAAATAATGCTAGTAGCATCTATGAGCATGGATTCCCACCTTGTTTGTATGAAAACAACACCCGGAGTCACTAATTCATAAACAACTTTCCTCTTTCAGAAGGTCCTTCTTGTATACATATGTTTCACACAATTTGACAAACCAGCAAAGAGAACACAAAATGATGCATTATCGGCTCTATAGTAACCTCTAAAACACGTACATTAGGGGGAATCTGTTACATGAAAAACTCACACACATCAGAAAATTTTGTGAATTACACGGTAAAGCACCATCAACATACATCATACATCTAGCCGAATACATCTTCACAATAGCCAAAGAGAATCCTTAGCCCAAAATTTCCCTAAAGTAGTTGAATGATACAATCACGTGACTAATAGTTTTGCTAATATGTTTTACAATGCATGCCTCCAAAATAACACTTGCGTGGTAGCACATATTTTCCTTAGAGATCCATGAAACTGACACCAACGATGGGATATCACCCACCAATGACACATTGAAGGCTCATAAAAACTACAATTACTCAAAGAATTCAAATTTTGGCTCTTCACATACTTGGTCTCCTTAAATGGCCTCTTGGTGTACTTTGGACCCAAATCATGGATTATTTTGTTCAAATTAGGATATTAATATTTCTTGTACACCTCTTAGACTATAAAAGAAATCCATTGGAGTGCTTATTGTAAGAGTGAAAAATGAACAAGGTTATGGTTCTAGAATTGTGATTGAGCTCCCTTATAGCTCACCTCTTCCTTGTTATTAAGCATTATCCAAAGCTCCCTTGACTCCTTCCCCTAAGGGGCAAGTGTTCTTGTCATTTGGTTCCTTAACCATTTCACAAACAAGTTTGTACAAGAAAGGCCTCCATTAGAAGGATTGTTTACCTCCTTTTGGAGCTCACATCTCCAAGGTGTTGTACTATATTGACCATTGGGAAACATACAAGTGTTTTGGCTCACATTGGTTATTGAATTTTTCATCCTCTACTCCCTTGGAATTTTATTTAGTTTTGTTTACACTTTTTTTTCCACTAACAACCACTTACAGGATCACTTGGTTCATTATTCTAACTCACTAATCCCATAAAGGGGATCCTAATATTGAGTCCTTGTTGCAGCCTACAAGGCCTTGCCCCTCCCTAAGTGGGAAGAAAGAAATCTTGTGCAATCTTTTCAACAACAGTTGCCCCACATCCCATTAATATTATGGGATGAATAGACCTTTAGATCGATTGAAAATGAGCTGGAGTAATACATACAATGAGTTAAATCGAAAGGAAATTTGTATTCCTATTCCAAAGATTTGTAGAAGTGTATTTGGAGAAGGGATTCCAAAGGTGTTGTAAATAAATATGGATGACTAGATCCATTAGAAAGATACATACTATGAGTAGATTCCTTTAAAATGTAACTTCTACCATGTTCATGGCCATTTTACCAAAATCTACCCAAAGAAATAGTATAACTTGACTCTTTCTAAGATGCCATAAACCCTTCCAGTCATTTAAAGAAAAACCCATTTAAGCTAGTATTAATAGATGCAAAAAAAGTAGTTTAAGGTGTTTCCACTACCAAAGACAACCTAAGAAGTATTGTCTAAAGTGAATAATAATAGTTTCAAGGACCTTGAAATCTATGGAAATACGGAAAAGGAAAATGAGGAGGTAGAGGGGAAACCATCTAAAGAAAATATCAAGGAAAGCAAACACCATAACATGAATCAAGGAGTTTAAGAGACTATTCCATAGAAATAAAAAAACATAACAAACCCTATTGGTGAGGGAAATTAACAACAACCAACCTATTCTAGATATTATTCTAGAAAGTGGGATGCGGCCCAAGGTGTTCCCCAATACTCTCTAACAATAGAAGGGATTGTAAGCTCCCATCCTACTATGGAAATGATTCTGATACCTCACCACCTATTATAGGTTCTATAGAGCCAATTGAAAACCTTCAACATATATAACTAGAGTAGAGAAAAGCAAGAGACACTTAGATTTGTTGCTTCTTAAAAAAATTTGTAGATGTAATTTTTTCACTACATAACCAATGTTTTGTCTATAACTTATATCACCTTTTTAATTTGCAAGACAATGCATTTTATAGGTCTATAACAATGCATAGGGAATTTCTAGATTATGGACTTTTTGTATGTGGCATTAGACTATAGCCAGTCCCTAAAATGTTTCACTTTATGTTTGATTCAGTCGTAGTTTTATTTTAATAGAAATATAATAGTGTTGTAGCCACAACAACTTCCCATACGTCTCTGCTCTTGGGATGGAAAAGCAATCCACCCCCCCCTCCCCTCCCCCCCCCGTACTAAATTTTGGGTTTCTAATTATCACCTATATCTATATGTAAATGATGAAGAATCTAAAAAAATCCTGACTACTTGCATGCCCATCAGTACTTTCATGATAATGTGCACCGATCCTTCTATGATGCTTGAATTATTTATTGGGATTATGTTGACTTAGTGTCTTTTCTCATCTCTGACGACTTTCTTTGAAATGACCAATAAAAGTGATTTAATAGTTGATTGATTGTCATAAGTTTCAGTTTCTAAAGCCCTTTATGTTTCTCCTGAGTCTTTTATGCATGGTCCCAAATCCTGATTTTTCCTTGCCTTTCTAAGTTTGAAAGTTGTTTAAAAATTATCTAGTGTGCTTGCCACCTTTTTACATTGTCTTACAACCCACAGTCTCTCCTTCTGAGTTAGTTAAAGCATTCATTTGTGACTTAATCCTTAAAGGATATTCAAGAAGAAGTTTTAGGAGTGAATGGAGGCATATCAAAGAAGGATATTTTGCAAAAATGGATAAGTATGAAACAATTGTGGTAAGTTTGTGAAAAGTCTCCGACATAGAGGTGGGTTTTTGAAAATTCACTGACATTATGGCGAGTTTGTGAAAATCCACTAACAATGCGGTGAGTTTGTGAAAATCTATCGACTTTGCAGCAGGAATGAGAAATCCTCCAACATTGCAGCAAGTTTGTGAAAGTTTTTTTATGTTACGACAAGATTGGAAAAGGCCACTTCTATTGCGGTGATATTTTGGAAAGTTGTTGTTGATGCAACAAGATGGGAGAAAGACACAGACATTGCGGAAAATATGGGGAAAGTGATTATTGTTGCAGTGATATTGCAAAAAGAAGCTAATGTCATGGTGAAGATGGGAAATTCACCCCAGTTGAAACGATAAGGTGAAAATTCACCACAATTGTGGAGAGAATATGAAAAAAGTTCGATGTTGCTATGAGAAGGTTAGAAATTTGTCACAGTGGTGGCAAGAAAACTTGAAGGAAATTACCGTGGGTAACGTGTAGAACATCTATTTTTGAGAAGGAGAGTGATGGATGGAGTAGGATGGAATGAGTGTCTTGGGCCTCTTTTATTCTTGATCTTGGCTTATCTTTGTTTCAAATACTCCCTAGAAGGTTTATGACTTGCTTGACTAATTTTGAAGGCCTCTTTCTAAGCACTTATTTGAAATTTGACTCTGGTTGATCATGAATTTATTATGCATGATGGAATGATATTTCATGTGATTTTAACACATATCTATGTCTTTCATGTTCCCCATTACTTTGGGTTTGATATGCATTGTTTAAATTTGACATTTTACCCTCTTTGTGTTTTAACATTTCTGTGACTAGCGAGGGTAAAGGATTATGTGGAAAGATTGAAACAAGAATAAAATGAATGTTATGGGTAAGAAATGGTTATACCATATATCTCTATGCATAGTATTTCCAACGAATTACATGGTTTGTGATTTTGATAAGATATGAGGGAGTTATCAAATTTTTTGATGTGGGACGTAGTTTCAGCATGGCAATCTAAGGAGGCCTAATACTTAGCTAAATAAAACTTGTAGTTGAAAACTATTTCAAGGGTTAACTTGGTATCCATGGTTGTAATGTCATCAACCTCATTTATATAAGGAAATTATCATTTATCAAAATAAAGGGGATCAAAAGAAAGACTAAATAATGGAGTTCCCCTTGGAGGCCTAGTTTACTTATATAAGGAGGGTACACCAATGAGGGGAAACAAAAAAGGATGTCTCAGAAATCATGTGAGAGGGAATGTAATAATGAGTATCTTTCACTTATCAATCAATTGAAATCCCCTTATATATCTAAGTAGGGCGTTCCATCTCCTATTGGATCATTTTTTTATTAATTAACCACGTAATCATGAGATAATATAATTTTCCCTAATTGAGCCTAAATTACCTCCAAGGGGTAGGCTCACTTATGACATGAAAGGATTGTAGGTTTTAATTTTTAGGTGGATTATGATCCTCCTTCATAACTCATTTTGGGTGTGGAAGAAGTGGAAGAGGTTCCCATTGGCCCACGCTATGGAATGTGAAGAGTTTGTCTCCCGTACCATGGAGTATGGATGAGGGAAACTCATCTATTTCAACACATGAGGATATATTTCGAATTTTATGAGAGGGATGAGTGAATGAGACATAAATTGAACCATTTTTATTGAGTATGAGTGAGGGAGCCAAATCCATGGAAGGAGTAAGAAGGTAAAGCTTCATTTCATGTCCATTCCAAACATAGCTTTGGAATTTTAATGGATTTGTGATGGATTTTTTTGCAAGATATATGTTGGTGGTATTATTTGCATATATTAATGGATATTTAAGGAGAAATATTAATCTTACAGGATCATCCTTACCATTTCCTCTCCTTTCTTCTTTTTGCATTTTCCTCCTTTGAAAAATTGCCATTTCTTCCTCTTTTTTGAATTCAAAAGTGGGAAAGAACAAGGGGAGGTTATGGAAACTATTTTTTAGAATTCATACACTTGTTTATTCTTTGTTATTTTACAATATATAATAAGCTCATGTAGCCATCCCCATAATTTTATTTTGAGAAATCCCATTTTGAGACCTTCTCAAAATAACAATTTTGTCATTCACGAGAGTTTTATGAAACATATTTGGACCAAATTTTTCTATAGTATTGGAACCTGTAAAATATCATAGTAAAATTTCCATCCAAAGTTGAGCATTATTTCCCTCAATTTTCAATTCTTTCCATTTATAGTAATAGGCTATTTCAGAAAAGTCATTAGATTTTGAGATCTTTGGAAATTTTGGAAGGGTAACTATAATATTGGACATTTATGAATACCTTTAACTTACTATATTTGTCTATTGAGTTCCTTAATTGTCAATTTTGAATAATTTTGTTAAATTAAGCTAATTGGGGATAATTTCTATTTTGGTCACAAAAAATAGAATTAAGGTTGTTGAATCACAAAGAGGTATAAGGAATACCTTAGATCAGTAAATATATGATCTATCAATTTTAAGATGCATCCTCCTATTTGTTGATCCCAGTTTTGTTATCATTTTTGACTGATAATTTACATGTTTGACATATGTTTTGTCACTTTTTGACATGTTTTCTGTCACGCAACTCACTATTCAGACCCAAGTATGACTATATTTTGGGTTTATGAAAGTTCTAGTTCATTCTTGTTATTTCATGATTTTATTAGTTAAATTGATGATATTTGATATATGTTTGATTTTTAATTCTTTATTACAGACTATATCCCTCAATGAGCCAACGAACAGACAACACATCCACCCTAGATATGCATAGAGCATATCCAACTCACCGTTTAGTCCGTCGAGCCAATTGTGCATTGTTTGTGATGGATTCCAAAGCGTTAAAGTATGGAAAAGTTTGCAAACTACCTATAGTCCACATGTCTAGATGGTAGCATGATCCTTGTTCTAGAAGGCCTGTCAGCGTGCTCCTATACTTGACACCACGTCACCAGCCACACCATCAACCACACCAAAGAAGACCCATATGACACCTCACATGCGAAGGAGAATTGATGCGCGATGAAGGAGGAAGAAGCACTATGTGTTGGATCTTAATTAGTTAGTTGTCATAAATGTTGACTAAATTTAGAGAGTGATTGACCATTAAAGGGTCGTCCTGCTCACCTCTGTAAACATTATATATATTAGCCTCTACGCGATTGCTTAGTTAGCCAGTTTTATGCATGTAATCAATCGTTGTTGAAAAACTCTGTAATACTGTTTCTCACTTTAATAGAATTTATGCTCATGATGTATATGATCATGTTCATGTAAAGCGTTTAGTGAGTTATCACTCTGATTGTTGGGAGGGCCCCTCATCAACCATAGGTTTCATTCTTATGTGTATTTTCCTGTATCTCTTTCTTTGCATTAGCTTAGATTCATTTATATGCAATTTTGTTTTCTGCAATTACTTGTTTCTAGTAGCATAGATTACCTTATAATGTTGTGTTGTTAAAGTAGTTTCATTTCCAGAGATAATTAACCGGTTGCGCGCACAACTTTGCTTTTAGTTTGTTTTCCATCTTTCCTTTCAGTCTTATGTTTGGTTTCATTGTTCCAATTAGATAGAAATTAGCTAGTCTAATTCTATAGGTTAGTTTTGTTATATTTAGATTTTATTTTATCTAAGTTTTAGATTTAGTTCAATCATATTTCAGTTTGTTTTATGATAGGAAGCAGTTTCTTTTTATAGATTAATATAAGTTATCTTTTTACAGTATATTCAGTCTTATTTACTTCTGTAAATTCATTTGGTATATTTCAATTTGTTTAAAAATGCAATAGATAATGATGTTTTTATAATTATGAATTAATTTAAGTTACTTTAATGATGAATTTGATTATTAGGTAGGATTGCTTATTCATTTTTGTTATCATATGCATGAATCGACTGATATCGAAATCATTTAGATTAACCATTTCTTAAGAATTCTAGTGTTTTATGTATACAGACTGTCATTCAAACAACCTATTTAGCCTATTGTTCAGACCTGCCTTCCAGTCTATTATACTGCCTTTAGTGTTTTTAATCTATTTTAGGTCCTTTTCTTTAGCTTTTTTATTATATTTTTACTGTGGTAGTTAGATAATAGTTATATTTATTATTAGAGCCTTATGTTAGACTGTTTGAATTATTAATTAAATTTTTGTTCTTATTTTTCTCTCCTTTCACCTTATGTTTTGAGTTATGTTTTGTGTTTTGGTTTATTGTGGTTTCTGATTTCTTTCTTCAGTATTGTTGAGATACCTTGTAATTATATCTTTGGTTTGGATTGATTTATCCTTTTGTATAGATATTTTAGGGTTAGATATGTTAGGAAAGTACACTAGCACCTTGTAGATTGGTTATAGTAGTAGGACCTTTTTATTTCACTGTGTGATTACTGAAAAGACTTATAGAGTAGGACCTAAACGACTTATCTTTCTTAAGTTTTCTACTTGATTATTTTTATTAAGTTTTCTACTTGCTTCTTAACTTAAATCTTCTTTATTAAGTTTTCACTTGCTTCACAATTTCAATCTTCTTTATTAAGTTTTCTACTTGCTTCTTTTATTAAGATCTATTATTTGTCTATAAATTATATTTTCTTTACATCTGAAATGGTTATAAGTTATAATAATTTGATTATGGAATAGATCACCATGTTTACCATTACTTGTAATTGGACTTTCCTTAGTTTGCACATAATTGTAGAAGTTAGGTTCGATTTGATCCCATTCAGTTTCTTTACTTCGTTTGAAAGCCATTTTGATACCACTCCTCCTCAAGTTCCGATCATAGTAAATGCATATCCACAAAACAACCAAGGAGAGTGGAATTAGATAACTTAGTTTTACCATTATGTACATTTGTTAATTATATGAATAGCTTAAGTTGTTGAATTTGTAAAAGTGTCTCTAGTTGTTGTAATTTTGTTACGATACATTGTATAGTTAATTCCTGAAGTTGTTTATAAAGCTTTCTTAAATTAAGAAGAGGAATATTTAAGTAAAAAGGAAGTTTATTCTCTTAAAGTTTACTTGTTCATATTCTTATCTTTCAGTATTTGTCTACATAATAGAGTAGTATAGCTTGATACTGCTCTAGTCTAGCAATCTGTTTGGTTTAATTACCTTTCTAGTTGAATTTATAGGAGTTTGACTCGGTTTTTCATTTTGAAAGATATTTCGATCTTTTCTTTGTTAAAATATTTCTATGACACCCCAGGAACCCCTCTACCTTCGCATATACTTTGTGTCAACTCGAAGTTTACCAAACTTGGTCGATAATTAAATATTAGGTGAATTAATTAAGACATTATAACACCCAATATTTTTGGCGTCGTTGCTGGGGAGTTGTTTAGTAAGGTAGAATAAGTAGAATTCATTTATGAAGTTTAGTAATAGGATGGTGGTGGGGGAGTAGTAAGACGAGAGGTAAGAACTTGCTCATCTGTTATAACAGGCGCCCCCAAATCGAACAGTAGTAGTATTAGTATTATAGGTTTCCCTTTAGTTTAGTTTTTCATGAGCAGACCTAGAGATTCTAGGGGTAGATACGTTAGATCTAATTATCAAAACCTTATTAAAATTCCTACTAACCTTTACGGGGGAAGAAATACCCCAACCACTAACTCAACAGAAAGGTATCGGAGAACCCACGTAGGAAGTAGTTCTTCTTGGAGACCTAAATATTTTATAGGAGTGTTGGAATATAATCCGTCGGGATTATATTTTGTAAATAAATAAAGGAAAATGAATAGTTAGGTAGGAAGCTGAAAAGGTTGATCGGAAGATGAAACTCAACCAGCATATGTAATGTATAAATAAATGATTTTGCAATGGAATAAATGAAATTGGGAGTTATTCTACCTAACAGTGGTATCAGAGCTCCATAACTCCTACCTGCATGCCTGCCATTCTACCTGCTAGACCTCCATTCTTCCCTTTGTCAATTCGTTTCAGACTGCCTGCCCATTGTCATTCTACATCC
>LPNX010842521.1:152986-180403 GCA_001517045.1 Pseudotsuga menziesii | reverse complement strand
TAGGAAGGTGAAAAGGCTGGTTTTCAACCGCCACATCTAATGTATAAATAATAGCTTTTGGCAATGTAATAAACAATCAATCGGGAGTTATACCTAACAAGTAATGCTCTTGGAAGTTATCTACAGTTCTGCAAATGTGTTCGTAGCAAACTGTTAGATGCACAATATTAATATAAATCAAAATTACTTACCTTTTCTTCTGGAAATTCATAAAACAACAATTATGCAAAAACACAGAATTTTCTCTATTTCATATTCAGCTCTGTGACCATGGACAGTCTGCTGAAATCTGCTGAAAACTAGCTGAAGATAGTCGAAAAGTGCTCGAAAAACTATTGAGAAATTCTTCTGAAAAAACCCAAAATTCCTTAGGCCCAATCGGACCTCTTCCCATCTATTCTGCCAACACTGTGGTAGTCAAAACAACTACACCTCCTATCTGCATCAGCGATCAAGTTGACTGTGCATCGGGTGCATAGTACTTTGGGCAGCCGAAATGGAAAAAAGTGTTCTTACTTCGGTTTCTACAGGCAAACATCTAGACTTCTGATCGACGGTGTCAACTACTGCTCATTGGGCATTTCTACGGTTGAAACTTCTAAGTTCTTCCACTGTATCAGCGAGTTACTCGTCGAATTCCTTCTGCTGTATCAACCTATAATGGTATATTATCCCATGTCTGATCAGCAATAGCATAACCTGTTAGTCACCCAAATTTCCGCAACGGCAACCAACAATCTCCTTAAGTATTCCACAGTCGTAAGTCTATCGGTGGTCAGAAGCACTAGTTACTACAGCATCGGAGGGCTAGTCAACTAAGTAGCCGCAAGGGCGGATTCTCAAACCTTTAATGTACCCGATCGAAAATTCGATCCTCAATAACTTTTCGACGACCTTATACTTAAACAAAATTTTCAAATTTTATTCTCATCGGATGTCATAAGTACTAATCACTGCGGCATCGATGGTTGAAGCCTCTATCTGTCAGAAGGATAGTTCACTGACTAGCCACAATGGTGGATGTTTAATCCACTAACTTCATCCATCGTAGCTCATCAGCTGTCGAAAGTACTAATCACTACAGCATTGGTGGTTGAAGCCTCTATCCATCGGAAGAATAGATCAATGGCTAGCCGCAACGGCGGACATTCAATCCACTAACTTCATTCGATGGCCGATGACGCTAGGACTTAGAGATTTTTTTGAATTTTTCCCTTTAGTCTTCCTTTTCGCTGCTTGATCGGCTCAATACTCTTCTTTTTGTTGGATAAATAGTTCCATTAGCAGCCACAATGGTGGCCCACCATCTTCGATCTTCTTTTGATCAGAGGCCCAATCCGCTAATGCTTTCCAATCAGTGAACTGATTTTGACCGGCATTAGCAGTCGGAGCCTTTCCCTATCAGAAGACTAGTGCTCTAGGCTTCCAAAATGGCGGGCGCACGAACCACTAAATTTTGTTGATCCAAACAACTAATTTTCACCATTGTATCGGCTCAAACTTCTTCTAAATTTCACCGATCAAATCGCCTAAATCCTCCACTGCTTATCGGTGCCTCGAACAACTAAGTTTTGCCGACATATCGGTGACCTTCGGCTAATTCCCTCCGCAACTATGGCTCCGGTTTCCACTATTTTCCATCGATGATTTCAACACTTAAACCAAATTTTGAAAATTTCCTACTGTCGGAAATTCGAAACAATAACACTGCTGCATTGGTGTTTTAGTCCCTACGGCACCTGCAATAGCGGATTGACAAACCGCTAAATTATTCCGCGGTGTTGGCGAACCCAACATCTATTTTCCGTCGACGGCCATCAAACACTCAGAAAATTTTTCCTGCAATTTTCCTTCCAACTGTCCTCCGTCGGGTGTGCTTCCTCCTAGCTCTCTGCTGCATTAGAAGTCCGTCCCACTAAGTTTTCCAATGAACTGATAGTTCAAACACTTAGACAAATTTTGTGAATTTTCCAGTCATTCACTGATTTCTCCTGGGTAGAAGGCAACATGCCTCTGCTAACTAGTCTTTCATGGCCCATAAAGGCCCATGCTACAACTTGCAAGCTTTGATACCACATTGTAACGTCCCCGACCCTCTGACCGGTGAAGAGGATGCTACCATGGCCTTAACCATCCAGGAAACCAGCCCCATGAACATGTGCATTAACAAAATGTTGAAACAAAATGCATTGAAGTAGAACATACACAGATACAATTATTTATCATACACAACGGAAGCAACATACATTCATACAAGCATTCAACATGTTCAGCATATTCATTAACAATAAAATGATTGTAGGAGTAAAATAGATAAGATTACTTATCTTATGAAGAACTCATTCCGCAACCGGCTACATCACTCGAACGTTCCACCCAACCATAGGCTAGCATGCTCCTAAATATCTCAGCAATGCTGCCACCCCCGATTTGGGCATGATTCCCCAAGGAATAAGGAAAAAGCAGGCTTACACATAGCCAAGGATACACAAAACACAGCCAAGCCAACATAGTTGGGTTTATCAGGCCATCAACAAGATAGCCAAGCCAACATGGTCAGGTTTATCAGGCCATCAAGGAGATGGGAAAGGCTAAATGCTAAGCTGGTGAGCCCATTATAGATCTAGGAACATGTACACCAGAACTATCCTGACTTCTAAGACACCCACACACACCCAACACAAGGAATCGGTCC
The DNA here is from genome assembly GCA_001517045.1 of Pseudotsuga menziesii. Lineage (NCBI taxonomy): Eukaryota > Viridiplantae > Streptophyta > Pinopsida > Pinales > Pinaceae > Pseudotsuga > Pseudotsuga menziesii. Next base: position 177,708 of record LPNX010842521.1, on the reverse strand, counting down.
CTTCTCTGCTACACAGTCCCTCAGGCCCTGACTTCCCTTCCAGTGTTATTCAAGGGTTGTGGAGAAGAAAGCCAGTCCTCTAGCTTTGTCTGTGTGGTTTCCAAACACACCAAGTTTATCAAGCAAACAAATCCCCCATCCCTGCTCCCAACACGGTCCGAAGACCAACCACTGCATACACGCAGTCACATAATCGATTCATAGCTTGGTTAAGGAAAACAAATCCTTAGTCGTTCTTGGCCCTATCATTGCCAAAACGACTCACAAAACAACACAGACCACACTGGGGAAGAAAAATACAGACTCCCGACCTATGCATGAGGGAAATTTACATCAAACCTATAGAATTCGTATGGAAAACATACTAGATACCACTCTGTGGAAATGTGAGTGACATCCGAAACAGCTCCCTCCTCCTGGATGCATGAGACCACACCCGAAAAAGAAGCTTATGCATGGGAATCATCAAACTACAGTCCCTGCATGAGGATGAATAGACCATGGAAATAATGGCATAGTAGAGAGTGTGGAGAGTCTGCATGGAGTGATGGCGGTGGTGGTTTTTGCCAACGTGAGGGTCAACCTGCTGGTGCAGTGTGCGTGTGGGAAAGGACTGACAGTCCTGCCACACTCCACTCCCAGCCATAACTACCTCAACTACTCAGCAAAACATTAAAGTGGTAGTTGGATAAGACAAGGAAATATGGGAAAATCAAATAGGGTGGTGACACATGGATTTCCCCCCCCCATAGCCCAAGGTTTGACATCCCCCACCCTTATCCTTATGAGAATCATGCCCCTTCTCAATTTAGTTGCTGCGAACATAGCTGGTTGGGGTTCATTTTAATTAAAGATGCATATTTACATGAGGAAAAAACTTAATATATGTCGTATACCATGATATACCATCGGCAATGATTCCATTCACTGAAATATAACACACTTAAATCGATGGCGGGGCTTTTGCCTTTAGCTCCACACCATGATTCATTTACAATATATACATCATGTACATTTAATGCAACAGGGTCAAAACTGAGGTGTTACATGAAGACTTTGTATGGTTTTCAGTATATCAAAATTTAGCTCAACCACTAGTTCTGTGTCCTATGTGGGGGTATTCAGCTTTCCTTGCCGACTGTTGTCTTCTTTTGTGTTCATGATTTGAATTGTTCTTCTAATCATGCAATTGAAAATTTTTAATAACAGGAAAAATTTATGTTAGTTAAAAAAATCTAAAAACATACTTTATTTTCTATAATGAATGTTTGGCACGCCCATTACGTCTCTTAGTATTGAAATTGGGCCCCGATACCACTTGTAATGTCCCCAAAATTTGAAAAAAAAATTAGAGGCCAGTTAAATACTACCTAATCTCGATATTAACTTGTCTTATGTGGAATGTGTCGATCTTTGCTTACTACACCATAGTGTTGTAAGCTATCCTTACCATTTCTAGACATTTGCCTATGTAACTATAGATGTAATTGTACACTATGTTTATTTTACTTGATCTGGTTTAAATGATTACTATGCCAGTGATTTACTATTTTAACATGTATTTATGTAGTTATGTCTTACTTCATGTATACCTATTTCACTTAGTTATATCTTCCTTTCTGGTTATAATTTTTGTTCATTGTTTATGGAAAATCCTGACTTAAATTTTAACTGTCAAGGGGTAGAGGTGCGGGACTTGTATCCCTTTTGGGGCCACTTGAAGAGGTAACTAGTTGTACCTGTTGTTACGAGGTTTACTTAGTTCATATTGAACTAATGCAAACTTCTCCTTTCTTAGTGTAGGTTCATTATGTGATGAAGACTTGCTATGACCGCTAAGCTTGGCATGCTACCTATGTTATACTACTCCATTTCCTTTTGAAGACAAAAGGATCAAAGTCCTATCCTAGTAATTCTTACTACTACTGTTTGCATTATTTTTTACACATAGTTGGGTTATCAGACTTGCATTTATCTGGATGATATTATTATTGTGGATTGGTACTTTGACACCTCTTATTCTTATGCTATGTATTTATAACATAATATTTGTTTTGTGCTAAGCCTAAGGTTATGGATTAAATCCTAAAACTTTACCACCATTATATTTAAAGTTTGTGTAAACATTATATTAAAGTTTGTATGACATGGTTTATAGGGTAAGCCACTCATGGCATATTTCATATGCCATGAAACCATGGCTTAGTGAAGTCAATGAGGGTTTTAGTGGGCGTTTTACCACTAAGTCAACATATGGTATTTGGAACTATATGCATGGGGGTAAAAATTGCAACGAACATGGTGGAAAGGGTGGCATAGTTAATTCTCCTTGGGATGGGGGTAAACCAAATCCTAAGCTTGGGTCTTTCGTTATTTGGATTCATTTGGTCTATGCTATGGGTGGTTTGCACTACTTGGCTCTTTGCTTCGCCAACATTGTGGAGGAAATAGGATGGCCCGAAGTTGGAAGGTATGCACTCTAGTTGGTTTTGTAACATTTAACTATGGTTTCTTTGATTAGAGGTTTTTCATACTAATAATCATTCTTGGTTTTCATTTTACAGGTGATAGGGATTCCAAGTGTGCGTCGTGGGGGAAATACCAATATTTCTACGATACCCTTTCATGTAAGCCCTACAAAAACACAGGCCCTTTTACCTTTGTTTGGAAAGAGTGACCAAGTGTTTGCTCTGTGTGAGAAAGGGTTTTATTGTTTGTGAAAGTTTGGAATTCTGGGAATTCAATAGATGCATTTGTAAAGGAACCATGTGTTTTGAGATATATAAAATGGAGACTCTATGTTTCAACTTGTAGATAATGCGTTATTATATTTTGTGACTGTGCTATATTTTTAGTTGTTAAATATAGAAGGTATAACTGTATGCATTCACAGTTTGGTTTTATCACTGATACTACCACTAGCTTGGCAAGGCCATGACCATATGTGTTTCAATGTCTGGAACTTAAAATTCTAGTTTTAGCATGCTAATGAAGGTTATGAGTATTGGTTTTAAATGACTTAGTTTAGCTTACAACAGTTCCATTGCTTACAATGGAACCCTTGTTAATTCGCTAATGTGTAATTTATTATAGGAAATGTTATTAAATGAAAAGTTATGATGTAATTTACTTGTCTATGATTTAGTATGGGGATGGACGTAAGATTGGCTTACTGTTGCGAAAATGTAGATGTCGTGGTTGTGATAGTGTAGACAAAAGGGTTTTTACATGGATTATTTTAATGGGTTTTTTACTTCTCGGCCACGAGCCTTGATGAAGAATACAACGTGTATATTTTGTTTGGTTTTAAATGTGAAACATTGACAGAGCAATTATTTTGGTTACGAGTTGACGCTGGATTCCTGGGTTCTAGCTTGATAGTTGCAATTCTCACCCTTATGTGAAATATGTAGCCTGTGCAAAGTTTCGATGGTTAATCATGCACGTATTGTAGTTTTGTTATCATAGTTTACTTTTGAGTTATGTGGAAATTTGTAAATCTTTACAGTTTTGTTAATTTTGCCAAATCGAATCCTACTGGATTTGATTCTTGGCATGGTTTGATATAACCTCTATTTTTCAGCCTTGAGCCCATAGGATTCGATCCTGGGCTGCGTTGGTTTGTGTTTTAATGTTGTAAGTGTGGTTTTGTTTTGGTAGAAGTGTAGATAGGATTTGATTCTAAATCCTTTAATTGGATACGTTATTCAATAGTGTGTTTTCATTTAAGTTTGACTCTTATCTTAATGGTAGATAGTATGCTTATTGTTTATAATAATTGTGCCTACATACCTTGATAGGTCTCGATGGATGGCATACGATATGGTAAATCTATAAACTTGAAATTATTTGTTTGAAGTTTTTTAATGATATTTGGTAGGTTTTAAAATAGATTAACTCTATTTATCTTATGTTTTGTTATAATATATAAAGTTTCAATGATGATGTTTAAGTTATATTTTTATGCATAAAATTTATGCTAAGGCTATAAGTAATAGTTTTGATGGTTATAATTTATACAAGCCTACAGGAAATATCAAATCTAACAGTAGAGAAAAAGATATAAAGTTAGTTTTTAAATAGTTCTTTGGTTGACAAGGTTCATCAGTTAGGGTTAGTAAGATTTAGGTACAAAATATCTAATATAATTTATGTTGTGAACTTGAAATAATAAATAGGAAATCTAACTCACTTAAAAATCTAGACTCTGTTTAAATAAATACCTCTATTAGAGAACACTGAAATTTAACCTGTAAATGATTAAATAAAATGTAGAACTATAACATAGACCAAACCATCCTACTAATAAAACTAAAGGTGATAGTCTATCATTTACAAATATAAATAAGATATATTTTCCTAACTAGAATATCCTTGTTGAGTAAATAAAATAACATAGCTATAGCAGACATATACTAATTCTTCATTCATAATTTAATCTCATTTAATAAAAAAAACATGTGTAAATTGCAAGGGAAAATCAAGAACCTCATACCTGCAAGTTGAAGCTATATTAATGGCTAAAAATCCCGCACACTCAAATGCCTAGTATTAACAAGTTCATAGATAGATATGACCTCTGTTCAGATAACCGGATAACTTGGGAACTGCCACATTCCATCCAACCATGACCCAAAACCATTCCTGGTTTCAATCCGGATCCTCCCCGAGCTGGTTCCAACATGCAAGTAGATTAGAGGTCCTAAGGTAAGGCTTCCTTGTCTGAGATCTCAGGTTCTGTATCAGTTTCCTTTTTCCTCTTACGAAAAATGTTCTCCAAGAACTCTCTTGAATATCATGAGGTAGAATTATGGAATAAATCCAAAGATCCCCAACCCTCTCTTTGGCTTGAGTTTTTATACAAAGACTTTTCAGGAAAAGGGGCAGTTAAATCAAGAATCAATTGATTTCTTGAAATAGACATTTATTTAATTTAGGTAATTTTAATATTTATTTAAATTTATCTTAGGAACTTTTGACTAGTTCCTACTTTGACTCTTGTAGGTATTTAATATTTAATTTCCATTAGTAATAATAATAACATGTGAATCCTTTCATTGTTACTTATAGTTACTAGTATTATTACTATTCTTACTCTTTTATAAATATCATGTATAAATTTTATATTTATATATATACCATTTGTTAACATTTTAGCTTTAGGTATCATATAGCGTGATCCCTAATCACATGACACTTTTTTTTGTCTTAGTCACTTTCTTTAATAAGGCCTTCAGGTAGAGGTTAGGTCAACTAGGTTAGGCAACTCTAAACCTCCTTGCATGTTGGATTCCCTCGTATAACATGGTAGTTCTTCAGTACTTTGATGAGATACAAAAATTCAAAATTTCATTTAATCACTTAAAAATAAGTAATATGAGATCACTGTTCTATCAGAGTTGTTTTCACTCAACATATTAATTTTCCAGTAACTCCTAGTGCTTTATCTAGATCCCATACTCAATGCTAAAAATAGGGAGCTACAAACTTAATGCAATTCCGGAGCTCCTCACTCAACACTAATGCTAGGATGTATTTATAGGATACACCTAGTGATACAATGGCCAAGGATACGATGTTCCATAGCTTATGGTCAGCATCAATTTGTAAGCTTCCAGGGATTATGCCAAACACTTCTAATTTTTATCTTTTTGTGTGCTTTAGAGCTTCATGCTCAACACAAATGTTTCATAAATCATGCGTTCCATAGCTTATCCATCAACAAAAATATAAATACTCATGTGCTCTACAGCTTCTCTCTCAACAAAAACATCAAATACTCATGTGCTCCAGAGCTCCTCGCTCAACACAAAACATCTCATCAATTATGTGCTTCAGGGTCCACACCCAACACATGAAATCATATATACATATAACAAATGCAATTGGATTACACCCAATATATCAAAAAAATCATCATGTACATGTGTAGTGGGGTCTTAGACCCAATATACCAAATAAAACTTCAAAGTAACATCATAAGCAATGGGGCTTGTGCCCATAAATGTTAGGTCAAAATTATGGATATTACAGAATCTCAAGGAAAGTGATATTAGTTTCTGATAGGTTTGAAAAATTTATATATGTGTCTTATTAATATGGTATGAATTAGGAATTTTCACAAATAGTTCACATACCTTCTCCTTTAATACTTGGTTTTATTTTGAAACTAGGAAAAAGTAGTAAAGTAGTTTTTCTTGGTTTGGTTCTAAAGACCATTGAACCTTTCCAAATTTCTTATGGAATGACCCTATGGGATTTAAATCATCCTAATGTTCAAATAAGAAAAATCATTTTGACATGATATTCAATTTTGCACAATTTGTCCAATTCATAGCTTTAGACTAGTGAAACCCAAGTTGACCCAAATGCACCCAAATGACTTCAAATTATATATGGAATAGATTTATGGGTATTAGGATATCCTAATTAATGTAATGAATTCTCATACACTTTCCAAAAGTGTTTGCAATTTTCTTTTGCGCATAGTGAAAGAAGGACAAAAATAATGGGAAATTGATGTTAAAACCCCCAAGGGTATATGACACTTTTGGCTCTCCAAATGCAGTACAGACCTCCCAAATTTTAGAATAGAGTATGGGGATTTGTATCATAGATCAACGGATGTAATTAAATTCGTGGTTATTAATCTTTTCAAATTTATTATGAGGCACAACATATGTATGGTAACTTTATTGGAAATTCTTTATAGGGAAATTGCACTACTAGCTTAAGTCTGGAACATGAACAATAGAATGAATGGTTCATATAGTAACATGAAATATAATTTCCATCTACAACATACATGTAACATAACCTACTTGCTCGATTAATTTTGGGAGAAATGGGGTAAAAAAATTCATCTTTCAATTAATAGATCAAGTATTTTTTTTCTCGTTTGAACATGATGACTTTATAACTCTTGAAACTTTTTTATACTTAATATTCAATCAAGTATACAAATTGATTTTTCTTGTTTAAAATAATAACTTGCAACTAGAATCATTACCACGACTAATAATGACAACATAACATAATCTCAAATAAAAGACTTGTGTCCTTTTAATTGCTTTGAATACTGTATTACATAATAAACATATTCTTTAGTTACGGTTAGCATACTCTATAACAAGTAACCTTATAATGTACCTGATCCCCTAGGCACAAATAGTGGGAGAAGAGGTATGAATCTCCTAAGTTGACTGTTGAAAAAACAACAAGGTTAGAAGCTACATTTTTCGACAAATAAGTGAATCTAACTTTATAACATATTTAAACGTTTCGAGCATTCATCAAAATATATATATATACATAAAACTATATAATCGATTCCACCATACTGTCTTCATAGAATAGAATACTTCCCTTTCCACCCTGCTTTATTCATAGGATAGACTAATTCCGTTTCCACCATTGGAGCACATTCTCTGCAATCATAACTTTCGACAATTAAGTTAATACGTAAATGCTTAGGAGCAATATAAATCATTAAATATATTTACCATCATAACTAGATAATAAAAAACATATTAAGCTTGAAACATAATACGACATTTACTTAATCCAACTAATCATTAAGTGTTACTTTTCTAATTTAAAAGACTCAAGCGACGGAAATCTCGAATTTGACTTTCCTCCCAACCATTGACTCCATTTTTGTCCACCTAGAGCCACCCCGAGCTCGGCGACGAGTCCACTAAGGAAAATTTATATCATGAGAAACTCTTGAATGTTCAAAGCGATGTGGTTATTAACTCACATCCCATCCCAAATCAAGCTAGGAATAATGTTAATTGTTAAATCTAGAGTTTAGATCATACATCAATGCATACAATGGGAAAATGATGCATAGTTTAGATCATGCATCAACGCATACCATGGGAAAAGATGTATATATCTACATATCAAATGCAGACAAGAGGGAAAATATTAGAGATTTTAGATCATACATGCATCAATGCATACAATCGGAAAACAATGCAAATTTTATATCATGCATCAACGCATACAATGGAAAAATGATGCAGATTTGTACTTATGAATGCAAACCATTGGGAACCTACGCAGAATCTAGATCACATAAAAATGCAGGAATATGGAAATGTTTGCAGATTTTTATCACACATATCCATGCAGAACATTGGAAACATTGGAGAGTTTAGATATGTAAATATCAACAAAGATATTGAGAAAACATTACAGAGTTTTATCACATATCAATGCAGACCATTGGGAACGTATGCAAAATCTAGATTACATAAAAAAAAGCAGGCATATGGAAATGTTTGCAGATTTTTATCAAACATATGAATGCAGACCATTGGAAACATTGGAGAGGTTAGATCTGTACATATCAATGCAAATATTGGGAAAATGTTGCAGAGTTTTTTTATCAGACATATCAAATGCAGAAATTGGAAAACATTGGAGAGTTTCAATATGTCCACATCAACGCAGATATTGACGAAGTGATATGCAGAGATTTGATCGCACATTAACACAGGCACTGGAAAAAATGAAAAATCAAAAACAATTTATAGATATTAGATCATACCTCAACGCAGGATTTGGAAACATGAAACTCAAAGTATAGATCACATACAATTTGGAAACAGTTGCAGATATTATATCATATCTCAACGCAGGATTTAGAAACACAAAATTCAGAGTCTAGATCGCAAACAATTTGGGAGCGGTTACATATATTAGATCATACCTCAACACAGGATTTGGAAACAAATGCTATATCGGACACTCCAGATCCAAACAAAGATATTTAGGAGACATTGCAAGGTCTAAATCTGTAAATTAAGATACAGAAAGCATACGACATATCAACGGAGACACAAGACTTCCCAGATCAGATGCATATCGAAATCAAAACATGCTCTCACCTATAAAATACCCAAAATGGATTACATTTTTCCTTTCCCCATCGCCATTGTACCTCTAGAAATTTCCATTCTAGAATTTTTTTCGTTAATTACATTTTTCATCGTTACCAGAAATTCCATTGAAATTCCAAGGAGAGAATTTTCTTCATTAGTTACTTTCCCCCTCATACTTATAAATTCCATTATTGAGAATTTTCATTTAATTTAAATTTGATTTGAACCGTAATCATAACTTGAACGTCTACTCGAAATCTATTATATATTATTCTTCCAATTGTATTTTATTATGTATATTAACCTAGATACAACATAATGATGGATGAACCAATTTATTGTAACTATCACAGTGGATAAAGAGCATTCAAGGTCCATTGAAATAATAATACAAGAAAAATGATTTAGAGAAAAATAAGAGCAATTAGACAATTAGATTGATTTATTAGTTTTTTTGATTGCACCAAGAGAAGCGAGGTGCTCTCCAGCCCAGTATGGGAGAGATGTTCTCACGTTTGTACGTGACGCTCTAATAAAATAATAATAAATTTTATACCCAACATGTTGGTCTACACAAGATTAAAATTAATAATAAATAAAACCATGGGTTGTTTAGGAGGCTTTGCACATGGTTTTAAAATCATTTGCAAGGCCCTTCTAAACCATGTACAATAAAACCATGGGTTCTTTAGGATGCCTTGCACATGGTTTTAAAACCATTTGCAAGTCCCTACTAAACCATCTACAATAAAACCAAGGGTTGTTTAGGACGCCTTGCACATGGTTTCAACATTTTTTTGCCGATAATTAATTTATTATTTTTTATTATTTTGTTAGATATGAACATTACAACATATCCCCATATTGGATTGTTTGTCTCACAAACATTATTTTTGGGGGATAGTTAAATTTTTTTATTTTTTATTATTAATTTTTATTTTGTGTAGGCCGACATGTTGGATATAAAATCTATTATTATTTTATGAGAGCGTCACGTACAAATGTGACAACATATCTCCCATACTAGGCTAGAGAGCACCTCGCTTCTCCAAGAGAAGCAAGGTGCTCTCTAGCCCAGTATGCGAGAGATGTTGTCATGTTTGTACGTGACGCTCTCATAAAATAATAATAAATGTTATACCCAACATCTTGGTTTAGACAAAATTAAAATTAATAATAAATAAAACAATGGGTTGTTTAGGAGGCTTTGCATATGGTTTTAAAACCATTTGCAAGGCCCTCCTAAACCATGTACAATAAAACCATGGGTTGTTTATGATGCCTTAGACATGGTTTTAAAATAGTGAACTAATTGTATTGAGAGAAGCGAGGTGCTCTCCAGCCCAGTATGGGAGAGATGTTGTCACGTTTGTACGTGACGATTTAATAAAATAATAATAAATTTTATACCCAGCATGTCGGTCTACACAAAATTAAAATTAATAATAAATGAAACCATGGGTTGTTTAGGAGGCTTTGCACATCGTTTTAAAACCATTTGCAAGGCCCTCCTAAACCATGTACAATAAAACCATGGGTTGTTTACGATGCCTTGCACATGGTTTTAAAACCATTTGCAAGCCATACTAAACCATGTACAATAAAACCATGGGTTTTTTAGGACGCCTTTCACATGGATTCAACAATTTTTTGCCGATAATTAATTTATTATCCCCCAAACAATCCAATATGGGGATATGTTGTAATGTTCATACCTAACAAAATAACAATAAATTAATAAATTAATTATCGTCAAAAAAATGTTGAGACCATGTGCAAGGCGTCCTAAAAAATCGATGGTTTTATTTTACATGGTTAAGTAGGGCCTTGCAAATGATTTTTAAACCATGTGCAAGGCATCCTAAACAACCCATGGTTTTATTGCACATGGTTTAGGAGGGCCCTCGCAAATGGTTTTAAAACCGTGTGCAAAGCCTCCTAAACAACCCATGATTTTATTGTAAATTGTTTAGGAGGGCTTTACACATGGTTGCACTGAGAGAAGTGAGGTGCTCTCTAGCCCAGTATGGGAGAGATGTTGTCACGTTTATACATGACCTTTTAATAAAATAATAATAAATTCTATACCCAACATGTGAGTCTACACAAAATTAAAATTAATAATAAATAAAACCATGGGTTGTTTAGCAGGGTTTGCACATGGTTTTAAAACCATTTGCAAGGCCCTCCTAAACCATGTACAATAAAACCATGGGTTGTTTACAATGCCTTTCACATGGTTTTAAAACCATTTGCAAGCCCTACTAAACCATGTACAATAAAACCACGGGTTGTTTAGGATGCCTTGCACATGGTTTCAACATTTTTTTGCTAATAATTAATTTATTAATTTATTATCCCCCAAACAATCCAATATGGGGATATGTTGTAATGTTCATACTTAACAAAATAACAATAAATTAATAAATTAATTATTGACAAAAAATGTTGAAACCATGTGCAAGACATCCTAAACAACTGATGGTTTTATTGTACATGGTTTAGTAGGGCCTTGCAAATGGTTTTAAAACCATGTGCAAGGCATACTAAACAACCCATAGTTTTATTGTACATGGTTTAGTAGGGCCTTGAAAATGGTTTTAAAACCATGTGCAAGGCATACTAAACAACCCATAGTTTTATTGTACATGGTTTAGGAGCGCCATGTTTTAAAACCATGTGCAAAGCCTCCTAAACAACCCATCGTTTAATTGTATATTATTTAGGAGGGCCTTACACATGGTTTTAAAATAGTGAACTCATTGCACCGAAAGAAGCGAGGTGCTCTCTAGCCCAGTATAGGAGAGATGTTGTCACATTTGTATGTGACGCTCTAATAAAATAATAATAAATTTTATACCCAACATTTCGGTCTACACAAAATTAAAATTAAAAATAAATAAAAACATGGGATTTTTAGGAGGATTTGGGCATGATTTTAAAACCATTTGCAAGGCCCTCCTAAACCATGTACAATAAAACCATAGCTTGTTTAGGATGCCTTGCACATGCGTTTAAAACCATTTGCAAGGCCCTACTAAACCATGTACAATAAATCCATGGGTTGTTTAGGACGCCTTACACATGGTTTCACCATTTTTTGTCGATAATTAATTTATTATTGTTTTGTTAGGTATGAACATTACAACATATCCCCATATTGGATTGTTTGTGTGGCAAACATAGTTTTTGGGGGATAATTAAAATTTTTATTTTTTATTGTTAATTTTAATTTTGTGTAGGTTGACATGTTGGGTATAAAATTTATTATTATTTTATGAGAGCATCATGTACAAACGTGACAACATATCTCCCATACTGGGTCAGAGAGCACCTTGCTTCTCCGAGAGAAGACCGAGGTGCTCTCCGGCCCAATATGGGAGAGATGTTTTCACATTTGTACGTGATGCTCTCATAAAATAATAATAAATTTTATACCCAACTTTTTGGTCTACACAAAATTAAAATTAATAATAAGTAAAATTATGGGTTGTTTAGAAGGCTTTGCACATGGTTTTAAAACCATTTTCAAGGCCCTCCTAAACCATGTACAGTAAAACCATGGGTTGTTTAGGATGCCTTGCACATGGTTTCAACATTTTTTTGTCGATAATTAATTTATTAATTTATTATTATTTTGTTAGGTATGAACATAAGAAGATATCCCCATATGAGATTGTTTTTCTGGCAACCATTATTTTTGGGGGCTAGTTAAAATTTTTATTTTTTATTATTAATTTTAATTTTGTGTAGGCCGATATGTTAGGTATAAAATTTATTATTGCACTGAGAGAATCGAGGTGCTTTCTAGCCCAGTATGGGAGAGATGTTGTGACGTTTGTACATAATGCTCTAATAAAATAAGAATAAATTTTATACCCAGCATGTCACTCTACACGAAATTAAAAGTAATAATAAATAAAACCATGTGTTGTTTAGGAGGCTTTGCACATGCTTTTAAAACCATTTGCAAGGCCCTCCTAAACCATGTACAAAAAAACCATGGGTTGTTTAGGAGGCCTTCCACATGGTTTTAAAACCATTTGCAAGGCCCTACTAAACCATCTACAATAAAACCATGGTTTTTTTAGGAGGCATTCAAGGTCCATCAAAATAATAATACAAGAAAAATGATTTAGAGAAAAAAATGAGCAATTAGACAATTAGATAGATTAAGTAGTTTCTTTGATTGCACTAAGATAAGTGAGGTGCTCTTAGCCCAGTATGGGAGAGATGTTGTCACATTTGTACGTGATGCTCTAATAAAATAATAATAAATTTTATACCTAACATGTCAGTCTACACAAAATTAAAATTAATAATAAATAAAACCATGGGTTGTTTAGGAGGCTTTGCACATGTTTTTAGAACCATTTGCAAGGCCCTCCTAAACCATGTACAATAAAACCATGGGTTGTTTAGGATTCCTTGCACATGGTTTAAAACCAGTTGCAAGGCTCTACTAAATCATCTACAATAAAACCATGGGTTGTTTACCACGCCTTACACATGGTTTCAACATTTTTTTGCCAATAATTAACTTATTAATTTATTATTATTTTGTTAGGTATGAACATTACTAAATATCCCCATATTGGATTGTTTTTCTGGCAAACATTATTTTGGGGGGATAATTAAAATTTTTACTTTTTATTATTAATTTTAATTTTGTGTAGGCCGACATGTTGGATATAAAATTTATTAGTATTTTATGAGAGCGTCACGTACAAATGTGACAACATCTCTCCCATACTGGGATGGAGAGCACCTCGCCTCTACCTCGCTTCATCGAGAGAAGCAAGGTGCTCTCTAGCCCAGTATGCAAGAGATGTTGTCACGTTTATACGTGACGCTCTCATAAAATAATAATAAATTGTATACCCAACATGTCGGTCTACACAAAATTAGAATTAATAATAAATAAAACCATGGGTTGTTTAGGATGCTTTGCACATGGTTTTAAAACCATTTGCAAGGCCCTCCTAAACCATGTACAATAAAACTATGGGTTGTTTACGATGCCTTGCACATGGTTTTAAAACCATTTGCAAGCCCTACTAAACAGTGTACAATAAAACATGGGTTGTTTAGGATGCCTTGCGCATGGTTTAACCATTTTTTTGCCAATAATTAATTTATTATCCCCCAAAAAATCCAATATGGGGATATGTTGTAATGTTCATACCCAACAAAATAACAATAAATTAATAAATTAATTATCGGCAAAAAATGATGAAACAATTGTGCAAGGCATCCTAAACAACCGATGGTTTTATTGTACATGGTTTCGTAGGGCCTTGCTAATGGTTTTAAAACCATGTGCAAGGCATCCAAAGAAACCCATGGTTTTATTGTACATGGTTTAGGAGGGCCTTGCGAATGGTTTTAAAACCATGTGCAAAGCCTCCTAAACAACCCATGGTTTTATTGTATATTGTTTAGGAGGGCCTTACACATGGTTTTAAAATAGTGAACTAATTACACCGAGAGAAGCAAGGTGCTCTCCAGCCTAGTGTGGGAGAGATGTTTTCACATTTGTACATGACGCTCTAATAAAATAATAATAAATTTTATACCCAACATGTCGGTCTAGACAAAATTAAAATTAATAATAAATAAAACCATGGGTTTTTTAGGAGGCGTTGGACATGGTTTTAAAACCATTTGTAAGGCCCTCCCAAATCATGTACAATAAAACCATGGGTTGTTTAGGATGCCTTGTACATGGTTTTAAAACCATTTGCAAGGCCCTACTAAACCATGTACATGAAAACCACAGGTTGTTTAGGATGCCTTGCACATGGTTTCAACATTTTTTTGCTGATAATTAATTTATTATTATATTGTTAGGTATGAACATTACAACATATCCCCATATTGGATTGTTTGTCTCACAAACATTATTTTTGGGGGATAATTAAAATTTTATTTTTTATTATTAATTTTAATTTTGTGTAGGCTAACATGTTGGGTTTAAATTTTATTATTATTTTATTAGAGCATCACATACAAATGTGAAAACATGTCTCCCATACTGGGCTCGAGAGCACCTCGCTTCTCCCGGAGAAGCGAGGTGCTCTCGAGTCTAGTATGGGAGAGATGTTGTCACGTTTGTACGTGATGCTAAATAAGAATAAATTTTATACACATGTCGATATACACAAAATTAAAATTAATAATAAATAAAACCATGGGTTCCTTAGGAGGATTTTTCACATGGTTTTAAAACCATTTGCAAGGCCCTACTAAACCATGTACAATAAAATCATGCGTTGTTTAGGATGCCTTGCACATGGTTTCAACATTTTTTTGTCAATAATTAATTTATTAATTTATTATTATTATGTTAGGTATGAACACAACAACATATCCCCATATTGGATTGTTTGTATGGCAAACATTATTTTTGGGGGATAGATAAATTTTTTATTTTTTATTATTAATTTTAATTTTGGGTAGGTCGACATGTTGGGTATAAAATTTATTATTATTTTATGAGAGCGTCACGTACACACATGACAACATCTCTCCCATACTGGGATGGAGAGAACCTCGCTTCTCTACGAGAAGCGAGGTGCTCTCCATCCCAGTATGGGAGAGATGTCACGTTTGTACGTGACGTTATAATAAAATAATAGTACTAAATTTTATACCCAACATGTTGGTTTACACAAAATTAAAATTAATAATAAATAAAACCATGGGTTGTTTAGGAGGATTTGCACATGGTTTTAAAACCATTTGCAAGGCCCTCCTAAACCATGTACAATAAAACCATGGGTTATTTAGGATGCCTTGCACATGGTTTTAAAACTATTTGCAATGCCCTACTAAACCATGTACAATAAAACCATGGGTTGTTTAGGACGCCTTGCACATGGTTTCAACATTTTTTTGTTGATAATTAATTTATTAATTTATTATTCCCCAAACAATTCAATATGGGGATATGTTTGTTCATACCTAACAAAAACTTCTTTACATGGAGAAACACACAACTGGGCTTCTGCAGCCTATGCCTTTCCCGGCCTTGCCCCTTATACATCTAATCAGACCTAAACCTTCCTAACCCAAAAGAGGGAGATCCTCGATTGTGCAAGGTTCAATACCAAAGTTACAAACATAGCAGCGTAGTCCAACCTAACTAGACCTATCTGAAACTGACTGCCAAACATATTAAATAGAGGATTTAGAACTTGAAAACACCACCCATAGAAAACTTAAGGTGTGGCTTGCCTCCCTAGGCCAGAGCAGTGATTGTGGTGTAGGAACCCCATATGATGCACCGAAGGGTCTCCCCTCTGTGGGGGTATGATGCTAACATAGTATTGAATCCCCCCATCCATTCGACGATTGATTATTCCTTCCACTCACTGCTCCAAATCATGGCTATATAGGGATATGCCTACACGTGAAGCGATCTGGTCCACTTTGAAGTGCATCAGCTTGCAATCCACACTGAGGGACTCTATATTTTTCCCCATGGCTTGGCATTCTTCGTTGTGTTCTTTCCATGCTTTGACCAGCTTCGATTCTCCCTCTTTTTTTTCCACCATCTCCTCCACTTTTGCTTCAATTGTCATGGATGCATGGGTTACCAGGTTCATTAAAACCCAATAAAGCATGAAAAGATGATCATGGGCCGAAGACCTCCCACTGTTGAGGCTGAATCTATAATCCATACTTCAACCTCCTCCCGCACCATCTCGATTGGCATTGACAAGACTTGCTCCCATAGAGCCTTCTCAATACCCTCTGTAGCTTGACACGCAAGGAGCGAAATTTGGTCCTTGAATAATCCTGAGCATGCAGCTGAGCCCGAGTGACCACTCCCTTGCCTCATCAAGTGTTGAGCTTCCCCTTATCCTGATGCTTATCGTTAATGCTTCTTGCACTTGACCTCCCAAGACCACCCCTTGGTGGAGCCATTTTTCTCCTCACTCTCCTCCTCCTTACACACCTGCTATGCAAATTTATCAGGAAGCCAACCTTTTGTAAGCTACTCAGCCTAATGCTCTCATCCCTAAGAGCATAGATGAGGAACGAAGAACTCACCCTGAGATTAATAAGCAGGAGGATAATGGCCATGATAATGGTTTTGTATGGGATATCGATCTCCCATATCTTGCAATAACTCACTTTTGTACTTGGAAATATTTGCGTCATCATTCCCATTGCCATTCCTAGATCACCATCCTACGAAAAAACTATCCTGGCACTCCTATTAAGCCTTCCATCATACTCTGGGTTAATGTTGGAAGGACCATCCTGGATTACCTTAATCTTGAGCTGCATGAATACACGTGTCACTCAAGCAAATCTCCGATCAATTCATTATGCCTCTTGTCCCTGTCTCAATCCGCCATCGTAGCCTCCATCACCTGTCCTCCCATGCTCACATCCAGAGATGCTAGCTATCAACATCTGGGAATCCATTGCTCTGCCTTAAATTCCTCCAGCCTATCCACCCTACGAGCCCCCCTTTCCTCGACCCCAGTGTTCTCCAGTAGATCTGCCACATTGTTCACGTCCCATTTCACATGGTGAAAGGACATTGTTGGATGTGATAGGATAAGGCCACAAAGGACTTCTAGTCTATTAGCTAGGATCCAACTCGATGACACCTTTTCTTTCAACCCCCCGTGGCCTAGCTACTTGGCCATCAGAATGAGGATGAGAGAGTCGCCTTCCACAATTGTAAGTAGCCAACCCTCCTTGATGACTATATTAATCCCTTGGAGCATTCCTTCCAATTTAGTTAAATTGTTAGTGTCTTCCCCAATCGAACCCAAGAAGATATGCAATATTTCTCCATCTGAGTTTCTCCAAGTTCCCCCAAATCCTACGATTCCTAGGTTTCCCTTTGTCACCCCATCAAAATTTATCTTATATACCTACTAAGGAGGAGGAAGCCACACATTAGGCCTTGAGATGCTCCAGGTCTTGATCCTCTCATGAATACCATCCAACATTGCTTTGTTCAGTACCCATTCCTCCGCTATTCTCTTCTTTTAGGGTTTTTCCTGGATCCCCTCTGCTTCTATTACCTCTCTAAAATAATTGAGCTCCTCTATCCCAAAGGTGTGAAGTGAAGGGGCAAGTATCTAGCAGATGGTTCATGACCTCCTCCTATTAAGAGCATAGAACACACCGAGACGGGCCTTGAATTCCCCTCCATCGTAAGTTCTCTCCTGTTAGAATCCTACATTTGACCACTAACTAGCAAAAGGTGGCCACTTTTGGCTAAGGGTTGGTTTGCCATATTTTCCCACAGATCTCGTCTTCCTCTACTTGGTTTCTAATCCTGATAGTATAGGATTCCTTAATGATAAATGTTCCCTTTTGGGAGTAGCCCCAGTGAAGGACATCATCTTCTTCTTTGAGCAGGATGCAACACTCCTGGAGTTAACCCATAAAGGTTCTAATATCAACCTCTGAGATCTTTTCATCTCCTCTAACTAGGGCTGCCCATCGGCGCTGGTCTTCTTGGGTCTCATTCTCCCAGTATTGATTGACTGTTGTTCTGCCTTCTTCCAAGCCTCTGGCTCTTATGTGCCACCATCGATGATCATTCCTTAGTTTGGGTAATTGATTCCATGAATCATCCTAGAAGTGGGCTAAGTTCCCTGCTTTAACCTCCCAGAAGCTATGTTCCTGAATTATTAGTCGACCCACGAACGCTTTTTTCCAAATGTGAGATCCCTGTGGGGTTGCATTATATCTTATCAGTTGAGACTTAGGTCTATCTCTTGCATATTTTATGTGCCATATTTTCACCCATGGTTCTTGCGAATCGTTACACCACCACCACCATATCTTAGCTCCTTGAATTTCTCCCATGATTTCAGTATCACGAAGTCCTAGGCATCCCTTCTCCTTAGGGTTGCACACCTACTCCCAGCTGGCCAATGTGAACTTTGCCTTGGATTCGCTTCCATCCCACAGGAAATTCCGCTAAGTTCTTTGAATCTCTCGAAGGATTGACTTAGAGGCCAAAAGAATTGAAAAAAGATACACAAGAATGGCATGGAGGACTGACTTGACCAGGACTAATATACTTGGAAGATTCAAGGGCTTGAGGGTCCATTTTTCCAATCTAGATTTAATCATATCTAGAAGATCTTGCCAAGACACCTTTCAAATAGTTCCCGGCCCTAGGGGAACACCCAGGTATTTGGAAGGCATGGTTCCCTTGGAGAAACCCAAAATCCTACCAATGTTTCTTTGAGTAACAACGAGAGTGTTAAAGAAAAATACCTAAGACTTTTCTACATTGACATCCAGTCCTGACACCTTAGCAAATATTGTCAAACTTGATTTGAAAGCTTGGGCCCCTTAGACTCGAGGGTGTCCCATTATCATCGTATCATCCACGAATTGCTGAGGAATCTATTTTTCCATATTGTCGTGAAGCACCAGTCCCCTAATCATGCCTGCTCCTACTTGGGATTGGATGAGTTTGCTTAACCCTTCAGCATCCAAAATGAAGAGGAACGAGGAGAGCGGATCCCCCTGTCTAATCCCCCTTGTGGAGGAAAATAGCCTCGGTGGGGATCCATTCAAAAGGATGGAATAGAAAGGATATGAAACCAAGGACATCACCCATTCTACCCACTCTAGACTAAACCCATGAGCCTTCAAAATTGCCTCCAAATATTGCCATCTCAGCTTGTCATAGGCCTTGGCTATGTCTAGTTTGATGAGCATTCCAGGGTGTTTAGTGCACTTCAAAGAATGGGTGACCTCGTGGAATTCTATGATGCCATTCAGGATCTGTCTACATTCCACAAAGCCCGACTGCTCTAGACTAATCAACCCTGGGAGGAGAGGTTTTAAACGGTTCGTGATCACTTTTGTAATTATTTTGAAGATCACATTGGATAGACCTATTGGCCTGAATTTTTCTGGCAAATCTGCCCCCTCTCGCTTGGGAATTAAAGTGAGGAAGGTCGCATTAAAATCCTTGAGCACCCCTCGTTTGTTCCTGGATTCCTCCATAATGGCCCATACCTCCTCTTTAATAATTTCCCAAAAGAAGTGGAAGAAGTTGGTGGTAAATCCATCTGGGCCCTGGGCCTTCCCATGGGCCATCTAGATCAAGGCTTCCTCCAAATCCTACATAGAAATAGGTTTGTTCAGATTCTCATTATCCTCCCTATAAATAGACTTGGGGATTAGATCGGTGACTTGAGCAAGTTCCTGCTCCCTTGAATTATTATCCTTTGTCGGTATTCCCTTGAAGTAGCTTAATAGTTCCTCCTCAACCCTTCCCTAGTTTCCACCTAGGTCCTACCATCCCTCTTGATTCTGTGAATCTTCATGCCCAATCTGTTATGAACCACTTAATTATGGAAGAATTTGGTATTTTTCTCCCCCTCCTGCAACCATTTGATCCGATAGTTTTGCTTCCAGAAAATCTCCTACTATCTCTCCTTGGCTTCTAGCTGGGTGAGGAGTTCTCTTTATTTTTCTTTCATCTCCACGTCCCATCCTAGTTCCATCCATTTTTTCTAGAAAAGTTCGATATCCTAGATGATCATTTTCTTGTCAAAAAAGATATTACCAAAGTCCTCCTTATTCCACGTGCGAATCTTAGCATTGAGTTCCTTAAGCTTCTGCTGAAAGTTGTACATTCTAGTATCCCCTGTGATATCTAGCTCCTGCCACCACCGGTGAACTAGTCCTTTGAATTTGTTGTGCTCCAACCAAAACTTATCAAAGTAGAAAGGCTTGGGAAGGAAGGTATTCATTGAATCCCAGTTCAGGAAAATTGGCCAGTGATCTGAGCTTGCTGCTGGGAGGACGTTTTTCCAGATTTATCCTGAACCCCTCATGACATTCTCTGACACCAGGAATATGTCCATCTTGGAGGCAACAAGGTGGTCCCCTACCCTCCTTTTGTTCCATGTGAACCAGCCATCTCCTATCTCTAGATCCACTGGGGGGCCTTGGGCTAGAATCTCCCTGAATTCCTCCTGGTATTTGTCCAATACTCTTCTCCCCCATTTGTTTTCCTTAAGGGAAGTGATTAAGTTAAAATATCCTCCTACTATCCATGTCCCTTCCTTCACCAGGAAATCCAACCACCTCAAGTGATGGATAAAGGCCATTTTTGTGGGTAGGCACTAGGACCATATATATTGGCAATCATCCCAGTAATACCAGATCCTAAGATCTTGAAATCTGCCATCAAAGAGAAATGACTAGCTCTCTAGGCTATAGGTCAACAATCTTAGGCTACCATAGGACGAGAATCCCCCCCTCCGAATCCTTCTGCGTCAGCTACCATTACACTACTACCCTTCAAAATTATTTGGCTAATTCTCATTAAGGATTCAAAGCTGCACTTGATTTCTTGAAGAAAAAGTAGATTTGGTTTTTCCTGTTTCATTTTCCTAGCTAGGGTCTTGATCTTCCTCGGGTGATTACACCCCCTAATATTCCATGATATTATCTTCATTGAGTAACTTTACTTACCTCAGAGAAGGCTTCCCGAATCGTCAGGTATTGACCTGATTCGATCAACCTTACTCCTATTTTTACAATCCTTTGCTTGTTCAACTTCCTTCCTCTTTTCTGTTATTCCTCCAGGGATTTCCTCTTTCTTCCTTTCTCGGGTTCCATGCATATCCCCAGCTCCCGACATGCTTTGGAATTGATGATATCCTTTTGAATAAGTTCAATCTGTTCCCGTGGGGCATAACCCTTGCCTTACTTCTCGCATTCCTTCTCTATTGCATCTAGATCTAGATCTCTCAGCTCCATTTCTTCCACCTCATCTTCCTCCATGATATCTTGCATACTGCTATCTTTGGTTTTTTCCCTATATTCCTCTATCCGAACTTCCTAAGTGTTATTCCATCCCTCTTTTTCCCCCATACCCTCCCCCTCTCTCTCCAATATTTGCAAGGGGTTATTTCTCTCTAGAGATTTTTTACTCTTCTCTCTCATTCTCCGTGCTTGCCTTTTTTCCTACAAATCACAAAAAAAACTTTTCGAAACTATGGGGTTAGATCTTGGTTATCTTACCCAGAAAGTCTACATTTTCAAATTTTCTCATTGTTTCTAATTCACCGCGATCACACAAGGTGCACGGCAAAGAGCATATGTAGCCAAGAAGACAAGAAAAAAAAACTTTCCCTTTTTGTATCTGATTTGCCGTGATCATGTAAGGTGCACAAAAAAGAGCATACGCAGCCAGGGAAGGAAATAGTCTGAGACTAAAACAATAAAGATCTAATAACAAAACTGAAAAAATATGAGAGATTTAAAAAAAATAAAACAAATCCATCACTGTAACATTATACCTTCAGATTTGCTGAAATTGGTGTTTTTGGATCAAATGGAAATGACTTTCGATGAAATGGAAACTATTTCTTAATGGAAACGACACTCCAGACGCAATGGAATAGCTCCCATAGACCAAAAATGCATAGAAATTATAGAACCCGAAACCCTTTCAAGTTTTGACAACACCGGTTCCAGATCTTGATCAAAATCTGAAGCGACTCTTCATAAACGCTCTGATACCATGTCTGGGTACACATGGTACTCCCAAAAGGATGAAAAACTAGAGAAACCACTTCACACAAATAGATCACAGATCAATACACTGATGTTTGTCACGTGGTTAAAACCCTTGAGAAGGAAATAGTCCACGGCCCCAACCAAATAGCTACTTGGAGCAATTTATTATGCAAAAGAAGAAAGTTACAAATGAGCTTCTCATAATCGATCAACTAGCCAAGGACCCTCCATGCTCTTTAAATAGAGATCATGGACCAATTGGGTGTTAAGCCACAGATCAATGGTAGGTATGATCTAAGAGAAGTTGAACCGTCAGATCACTTTATGTCTAGAACATATCGTGACCGTCGGATTAGAATATTTACAAATGCATAATAATGCATACTAAAGAAACACACTTTACCTAATGTATATATTACACAAGTTGATCTTAACTAACTCTTAAGCGTCTAAATATCCTAACATTACATAAATAAGCTAAACCAGGGTATCACGATACTCATCGTACCAAGCATCGAATCCCATAAGAACTTCAAGCATTTGCATGACAATGCTTAACCATAACATTAAAGATTAAATAAGAGAATGAAGTTAGGTATTTTCTCGTGCTTTTGTAGAGAAGTGAAACAAACCAAAGATATTCCACTCCAACAGTCAATACAAAACAAAACAAGTTACCCATGGTGCCATTGTTGGCAATGGAACTCCTAACGCAGACCGTCACAACCTTAAACAAATTTCATTGCTCACTGTTTAATGCTTTATCCAGAATTTAACAAGACCACGAATTCATAAATTTAAATAATGGATTCGAGATAAAGGATTTCTGTAAAACCAAATCAACTACATTTTCCCAGATATTCTTTTCACATTCTTTTAAACAAACATAGAAAGTATTAAAGCACATATCGTTTCATCTTGAAAACATTAGCTTTGGGAATGTACAGGATACATTCAAAACTAAAAACACAAATATTTTAAACCCACAAACTGCTTCATCATTCATCCAACCAACAAAAATTTAAACCAATTATAGAGAACATGAAAGAGCATGCCTGTACAAACTGGCATTTCCAGAAAATGGGTTTTTCTTAGGTTTTTCACCCAGGATCAAAATTAATTTACAAATTCATCAAATGCCTGAACATGTTCATAAACACTAAACCCCTTTGAAATTTCCTGAGTATCATTTTGTTTTGAAAAGGCCATGAAAACCACAAACAATGCTTCCCAAAATTTCCCTTCGAAATGCAGAACGACCAACCAGAGGCAAAGGAACTTAAACTTGGGCTTACCAGTTTTTCGATTGAGGGTTTCTCCCCTTCCTCTAGCTACATGTGTTTTTATACGATGCACCAACTTGACACAAAACTAGACAAGGTTTCAGTCAAAAAATTCCATTAAAAAGAAGAATAGAGTAACATATTTTAGTTTACTAGGAAAGGCACGTACTTGAGAAGAAATGGTTTCTTCGTTATCCCATATCCCACACCCTTTCCAAACCAACTCCAACCGGGCGCTCAATCCTCTCCTCCATTACATCATACAAAGAGGGTTTCGAAATATGAGGCAAGCACTCTTATGCCTGAGCCAACATGGAAGGAAACCATGAGGCCCACACAATATGGCATCATGTAAATACATTAACCACTTCCACTAACACTTAGATATATTACCCAATCCCTATAGTTTTGTATTCTCCTTGATTTCAAGGGTGTGTTTCTCAATGCACTATAACCTTGGTTTCAAAGGTCAATACCTTTAATTACTTGATCAAAACTACTCCTTTAAACATTACTCACAACTTAAGTTTGGTTGTAGTGCCTGCAAGCAAAGAAGCTTTCATGTCTTAGTTCATAATGAACTAAGTAAGCCCAAGTCATAGGAATCCTTCATACATTTTTGTTGATTCATTAGGTAAATCCATCCACTCATTTTCCTTTGGGTGTAGAGGTAAGTAAACCACAACGATTTAGCTCAAACGAGGCTAGGTCACATGTTAAGTCAAAACATCCATTATAAACAAGTAGGAGGTAAGTAGACTCTAAATTGCACCAAAAACATTATTAAACAAATAAATGGTATAAATATACAAGAAACATCATTATACAAATAAACGATATAAATATCATCGTAAGAAAATAGAACACCATGTATTAACCTAC
This sequence comes from Pseudotsuga menziesii, assembly GCA_001517045.1. Classification (NCBI taxonomy): domain Eukaryota; kingdom Viridiplantae; phylum Streptophyta; class Pinopsida; order Pinales; family Pinaceae; genus Pseudotsuga; species Pseudotsuga menziesii. The sequence continues at coordinate 153,128 of LPNX010842521.1, read as the reverse complement.
AAGAGCAATCCAGAACATGAATACAGGTATCTTTCCTAATAATTTTACATAATGCTAAAGTTAATTTTAGATGAAACTTAGATCCTAATAGTTTTATTGGCCATGCAATTTTTTTTATTTACGGATTTAAGAGACATTACAA
>LPNX010842521.1:126128-145454 GCA_001517045.1 Pseudotsuga menziesii | reverse complement strand
ACCCTTGCATGCTTTGCAACCATCAGGTGAACATGTCTCAATGTGTTCACAGCAAAGCAAATATCTGGTCTCAGGTACATCAAGGACCCAATCATCTGAAGATACATCGTAGCATCAACCGACTCTGATGAAGCATCACTCAATAGCTTCATGTTCAATTNNNTTTTAGGGAAGACACTTGTGGTACAAGTTGATCCATGACTGAATCAACCATGATCTTCTTGGACTTGACCAAGTTCTTCTTGTGTAAGGCTTCTAGCCTGATCTCCCTTTGAAACTGGAACCTCTCTACTCATGTAGGTGTCCAATCCATTTCTTCAGAGAGATCAAATACTTCTATGCTTGGAATTTGTGAACTTCAAAAAGCTTATCATCAATCTGATGTGATAGATCACTTTGAAATGAGAACCTCAAATGCAAATAGCAAAGGATTAGATCTTACCGATTTGAGGTGTCCGTCCTTGTCCCAGAGTTTGCTGATCTAGGGTTTGTCACAGAAACCCTAATTTTTAAAACTTGGAATCTTTTAGATATGATTTGATGAACAGATAGATCTCTTCAAATGGAGCTATCCAATGTACTCCTTTTCTGAAAACAGTGGAGGGAAGCTCCCAGAACAGGAAGCCCTAATTTTCTGATTTCTTCTGCAGAAATTCTTGTTACTGTTTCTATGATATCTCTGAAATTACTACTCCTCTATGTCTGAAATTTCTCACAGAGGTAACATCGCATGTACCTGATCCAACACCATAGGTTTCATCAGAATTGGTTTCACCATTTAGGATTTATGATCCTTTTCCCAAGGTGACCTGTTACAGGACTGTTCAGAACAGAGAAGTTGTACGGCCTACCACGTGTCACTGGTTCATCTTCTGAGTCTGATATTTGGACCACAGAAAGTACAGTCCATTTAATTTCTTTAAAATCTTCAGGAATTCCATTTGGACCTATGTAGCCCAAGATATTGCAGATCTCCCCAGGTGTCCTATTTATGGATGATTTTTGGAAGAGGATAGAACCCTAACTTTGAGAGATCATAGCTCCCAGAATACAGCGAATCTGAGGCTGAGCTTTGGACGCAGTGTTCATCAGTATGTTATATTCGGCCCCTGCAATTTTCAGCTTTTCATACTTCGCCAATCTCAGAATATAGCGACTTTACCAAAACTTAGTAGTTTTAGTATTTAGGGTTTCTCCTAGCTCAGGGTCAAACTAGGGTTTGAATTTCCTGGAGTTTCACCCAACCAAATTTCTTGATCCAGGTCTCTAAAATTCGGTTTTGATGAGGAGAATAACCCTATGCTGGTCTCACTCAAAAATTATTCTTCTGTAGAAAGCCCTAATTTCCACATCGAAACTAAAAATGCTTGAAATTGAATTCCGCATCGACAGAAAGATGCACCCTTCAATGGAGAGTCATCCTAGCATACTTTTGCTGAAAATCTGTGGAGGAAGATCCACAAAATAGGAAGCCCTAGTTCCTGTAGCTGCACAATGTCTTCTTCTCAGGTTAGCTCTGATACCATGTTAGTTTTTCAACATTTAAGCTAGCATTATGTTAGGATCTTTTCACTGAGAGAATAACAAGCACAGCGATAACATAAGCACATCACATGAGACAAGAGACAAAGAGTTTTGATAGGGGAAACCATAAATGTAGAAAACACCTCAACTTCCTCTAAGATAGTATCACCACAAGATGTGAAACCCAAAATAGTAAGATGACTTCCCAACACAACAGCAGCCTTCTGTCTTCTGTCAAGCCAAAGTATTTCCTTCTCCAAAGGTGAGCCACACTTGAGAGAGCAAGTGATGTATTTCACAAGTGATAAACAGAGAGACTCTCACTCTCTATTTATATTCTTCCGTTGACTTGAAGTGCACTCAACCATGTAGGATTAACTTACAATTACTTACTCGAGCCTACACCTTAATTAGTGTATAATAACCCAAGTGCCCCGAAACTGTGGGGACTTACCTAATGACTTGATATGACTTGTTTACATTATTAATCCTCCCGATCGAAACATCGGGGTAAGACAACATGACTCAAATGCATAATAGAAACATCTCGGAATAAACATCGGGTTACAATACATGAAATACATAGAACAATACATTCTGAAGTTACATATACATCAACAGAGGTATTGTGGACCATTTGATGTTTTAGCAAAAATTGGACTGGTGGAATATCAACTAGCATTACAACCTACAATAAAAGTACATAATGTTTTCCATGTTTCAATTTTAAAGAAATGTGTTCATGATGCTACTCATGTGATTTATTGGAATTTTATACATGTGGAACCCAAAGGAGAATTTCAAGTGAAAATGAAACGTATTCTCTACAAGAGAGAAATTTTACTCTAGAACTGTACCATCGGACAAGTCAAGTTGCAATGGAAGCACCTTAGTCCAAAGGAGTCCACTTGAGATTTGGAAAGTAATATGTTGGAGGAATATCTAGTTCTATTTCAGACATAAATAATGGAAGAATAAAAGCACAAAGAAATAATAACACCAAGGACGTTGTTATCCTTTAAGGGGAGGTGTGTGTAATACACCTAACAATTGTTAAATTGTTTATTTACTTTGAATATATTTTTTGACAAGTAAAGCCAAAATAAATGTAATGGAATTATTATTATTGATTAATTAAATAACTAAGAGGAATTGGAACTGAAGTAGTCGTTAAAAGAGTGTGTGTTGACCCACAAGGGGAAATCACAAATGGTGAAAACATTTGAGTGAGAACTCAACTGATGTAGGAGGCATCTTCCCCAAAATCAGGTCAAGACTCCTTGTGGAGAGCTAAAGAGCAGAAGGCTCATAGCTGACCAAGACCTAGGAAAATGCTATAAAATAGTATGTCCATCGAATAAGCAAGAGGCTAGGGATGGATGGGGAAATAATCTATTGATGCAAATAGCCTATGGCACATCGATCGAAATTTTGTCTTTTGGTTCAGCAAATAGGCTCGAGGGTTCTAGAGAAATTAAGTTTTGGCTGCTCTATGAGTTGGTTGGGAGGAATGACAGATTCCATTTTGTTTCCCTAAAAGTGGTGACAAGTTCCTTACTAAATTTACTTACTGATTTTGTCTTGATAGTTACAATCTAAAAGTAGATTATAATTCTGAGTGTATAATAAACTGGGATTATATCATCATATCAATTAGTATTCATTTACCTTATTTTTTATTAATTCTTACTTTATATTTTGTAAGTAGTCATTTACTTATGTACAGAAATGTAAAAATCAAAGATTTCTTTTCCCATGCAAAATACAAGAAATTTAAATGGTAAACCAATCTTCTCTAGAAAGTCCCTATGTTAAGCTAATCAACTATTAACCAAACTTTGCAATATTTAACAAAATATTAGACTTAATAGGGAGAGTTGAGAGGCTTCCCACAAATATGTTGATGTAATTGTAACTTCGAAATGTATTCACTTGTATTTCTTATGTATTGTAACCCTATGTTTATTCTGGGATGTGTCTATAATGTACTTGAGTCATGTCATTCCCCGATGTTCCTATCGAGAGGTTCTATAATGTAAACAATTCATGTCAATTCATTGTGGGTAACCCTCCTATTGGTTAAGGGTTAAAGTCCCCACAGTTCCAGGGCACTAGGGTTGTTAGACTCACCTAGTGAAGTGGGCCATAGTAGGGTTTTGTCAAGTCAAGAATTAGTATAAATAGAGATATAGCCTCTCTATTTATCACACACTCACTCACACTGAGCTGTAGAGCATAGTTGAGGAAGAAGAAGACACTAGGGCTAAGAAGAAAGAGGTTATTGTTGTCGGGAGATCATCTTACTATTTTGGGGTTTTACTTTTGGTGTTGATTCTATCTCTGAGGAAGTTGTGGGGTTTTCAACATTTATGGTTTCCCCGAGGAAAAAGACTGTGTTCATTGTCTCTTGTTTTTGATTGCTGTGCTTGTTATTCTCTCAGTTAAAAGATCCTAATATAATGCTAGCTTAATGTTAAAAATCTAACATGATATCAGAGCTAACCTAGGAAGAAGACAATGTGTAGCTGTGGGAACTAGGGATTCCTAATTTGTGGATCTCTCTCCATATATTTTCAGCAAAATAAGGTTGGAATAACTCTCCTCCCTAGGGTGCATATTTCTATCAAAGCAGAATACAATTCTGAGGTTTTTCAGTTTTGGACCCGACACTACTGCCGGAAATTAGGGCTTTCCACAAAAGTGGAATTTTTTAGTGAGCCTAGGCCTGGATTGATCTCCTCCTCAAGATCAAAGTTTATAGATCAAGATCAAAGCATTTGGTTGGACAGAACTCTAGAAAAGAAAAACCCTAATCTGCTCCTAAACCAACACTGGAGAATTTCAGCTCCAAATCCAGATATGACATCTTGACCTGGTTAGATATAAATATTTTGTATTTCCATTTGAGGTTCTCAGTTAAGATGTCTCATCATACCAATATTGATGAAAATATTGAGGGAGATGATAACTTTCGAACCTAGGAGTATAGGATCTCCCTAGTCCTGGAAGAAAATGAGTTGGACTCCTATATCAGTGAGGAGGTTCCAGTTCCAGAGGGAGATGAGGATAAGGCATTACATAAGAAGAAGTTGGTTATGGAAAAGAGGATTATTGCTGATTCAATCAAGGATCACCTCATACCATAGGCGTCCTCCCTAAAGACACCTAAAGCTATGTTTGATTCCCTAACCAAGCTATTTGAAGGGAAGAACATAAACCAGAAGATGACTCTGAGAAACCAACTGAAAAATGTAAAGATCCAGAATGCAGAGATCATCCAGTCTTACTTTACAAGGGTCTTTGAGATCAAGGAACAGCTAGAATCAGTAGATGAAGAAGTGGAGAATGTAGATATTGTAATGACCACCTTGAATGGTCTCCCTAGATCATGGGACTCCTTTATTCAAGGAATCTCTACTAGAAAGAAGTTAGTCAAGTTCAGAAGACTATGGGAAGAATGCTCTCAAGAAGTAGCTCGAATAGTAGCTTGAGAAGAAAAGATGGGAAGTGAAGATCAAGCTTTCACGGTACACTCCAAGAAAACTAGAAGAAGTTCTCATCAACCTAGAAGTAATCCCTTTCATAAAGATAACACTAGGAAAGATTTGTCTAGAATCAGATGTTATACATATGACTAGAAAGGACACTATGCTAGAGAATGTCCTAGAAACAAAAATGTCTCTCACAAGAAGAAGGGAAACAAGAGAAGACATCATGCTCATGCTACAGAGGATGACGAACCTTCCACAAAGAGAATCAGACAAGAAAGTGATTCTTCAAGTGATGAAGAATATGTTCTGATCTCCGCTCTCATGGGAACTATCACACATGGAAGCAATGATTGGCTTATAGATAGTGGGGCTTCCAAACATATGACAGGATTCAAGGAATCCTTTGTGAAACTATCAGAACATGAATCACCACACAAGGTGAAACTTGGAGATGACTACCAGTATCCAATAAAAGGTAGTGGGGAATACTCCTATAAGCTAGACTCTGGAAATTCTATGACAATGAAGGAAGTATTGTTTGTACCAGGACTAAAGAAGAACCTTCTCTCCATATCTGCATTAGATGCAAAAGGAATGAGAGTTGCATTTATAGATGGCCAAGTTATCATGTGGCTAAAGGTAAAGACTATTAATGATGCAGTTGTGATTGGGGAACAAGAAGGAGGTTTATACAAATTGAAGGGCCATCTAGAACAAGCCTTAGTCCATGACACAGTAGAGATAAATGAACTTTGGCATGGAAGGCTTGCACATGTGCATTACAGAGCACTACCACTTGCAAGCAAAGTTGTTGAAGGTCTTCAAAAAATTCAAGCAAAACATGATGGGGTTTGCAAACGATGTGCAAAAGGAAAGAACACAAGGAATACATTTCCAAGTAGCGAGAGCAAAGCAAAAGGAATCTTGGAAATCATCCACTCTGATGTATGTGGTCCAATGTCATCAAGTTCACTAAGCAGGTATGTATACTATGTTTCTTTTATTGATGAATTTTTTAGGAAGACATGGATTTACTTCATGAAAAACAAAGATGAAGTCTTCAGCAAGTTCAAGGAATTCAAAGCCTTGATCGAAAACCACACTGAAAATAAGATCAAGACCTTTTCATCATATAATGGTGGATAATTCACATCAAATGGATTCAAAGAGTTATGCAAAGACTCGGGGATTAAGAGGGAGTTGTCCACTCAATATAATCCACAATAGAATGGGATTGCAGAAAGGAAGAATAGAACTATCATGGAAGATGCAAGAGCAATGCTTCATGATCAAGATCTTCCTATGCATCTATGGGAAAAAGCTGCCAAAACAGCGGTGTATGTACATAACCGTACTCCACATAGAGTACTCAAGAACAAGACACCTGAAGAAGTCTTTTTTGACAAGAAACCAGAAGTCAGCCATGTCAGAATATTTGGATGTCCACTGTACATACACATTCCAAAAGAGAAGAGGACAAAATTAGATCCTTCAAGAAAGAAGGGTATATTTGTGGGATACTCTGAAAGCTCAAAGGCTTACAAAATATACTTCCCAAGATTCAAGAAGATCGGCATTAGCAGGGATGTGACATTTGATGAAGACTCCGCTTACAAAAAATCCAGAAAGAGACCTGCTAAAGAAACTGAAGAATTAGAAGCACCCAGAATTCATGACACAACCATGAACGAAGAGACTCAAGAAGAAGATCGAGAATTTGAAGAACCTCAAGAACCTATAGATCCACCTCAAGAGAAGAATCCTCATAAGAGGAAACCTACTTGGGTACGAGAAGCTATCCAAGGTATGGAAAGATATGAGGCTCCACAAAAGAATCATAGAGAAAGAAACAGGAACAGATCCTACTCTGGATATGTAGCTTTATTATGTGATTTCATCGATAAAGAACCTTCCAATTATGAAGAAGCGAAAGAGCGGAAAGAATGGAAGGATGCTATGATCGAAGAGTATCAATCGATCATGAAGAATGATGTTTGGGATGTTGTCCCAAGACAAGAAGGGGAGTCTGTTGTAACTTCCAAATGGATCTAAAAGATTAAGCATGCTGTAGATGGTAGCATAGAAAAATATAAGGCAAGATTTGTTGCTCGTGATTTCTCCCAGAAAGAAGGAATAGATTATGAATAAACTTTTGCACCTGTATCTAGATATACTTCCATCAGATCAGTACTTGCTCTGGCTATAGTGATGAAATGGAAGATACACCAAATGGATGTTAAGACTGCTTTCTTGAATGGTGTAGTAGAAGAAGAAGTGTATGTGGAGCAGCCACTTGGTTTTGAGACACATGACAAGGAGTCTCATGTGTGTATATTGAAGAAAGCCCTGTACAATTTGAAACAGGCACCCAGGACATGGTACGACAGAATTGACAACTTTCTATCCAGTTTGGGCTTTACCAAGATTAAAGCAGATTCCAACCTTTACTACAAGGTTGAAGATAGCAACCCAGTGATGCTACTATTGTATCTTGATGATCTATTTGTAACAAGTATGGATGGGTTGATTGTTGATACAAAGAGGAAGCTTGCTTCCGAGTTCGAAATGAAGGACTTGGGTATGCTGCATTATTTTCTAGGCATGGAGGTGTGGCAGAATGCGGATGGAATCTCCCTCAGACAAGGGAAGTATGTAGTAGAGATCCTAAAGAGGTTTAGGATGATGGACTGCAAGGACATGACCACACCTATGGCATCAAACTTGAAGCTATTGATTGATGATTCATCAGAAACAATTGATGCTACGATGTATCGTTAGATGATTGGGTCCTTGATGTAGTTGATGAACACGAGACCATATATTTGCTTTGCTGTGAACACCTTGAGCCAGTTCTTGACAGATCTGAGAAATGTTCACTTGATTGCTACAAAGCATATTCTGAGGTACCTGAGGGGTATAGTTGATTATGGGCTCAAGTATGAGGTGAATCAGAAGATTAACTTGGAGGGTTATGTTGATTTATATTGGGCAGGTAGTTCCATCGATAGGAAAAGCACTTCAGGGTGTTGCTTTAGTATGGGATCAGGTGTGATCTCTTGGTTTAGCAGGAAGCAATCCTGTGTGGCACTGAGTATAGCTGAAGCAGAGTATGTCACATCTTGTTCAGCTAGTTGTGAGGCAATATGGATAAGGAAGATACTATCTGATTTATTTGATCTTCAGTTGGATGCTACTTGTATATATTGCGACAACCAGAGTTGTGTGAAGTTGTCGGAGAACCCGGTGTTCCATGACAAGTCAAAGCATATCGAGATCAAGTATCACTATATTAGGGATATGGTGCAGAGGGGAGCATTAAAGCTCCAGTATGTTGCGATGGATGAACAGATAGCTGATGCATTGACGAAGCCATTAGCTAGAGTGAAGTTTGAGTACTTCAGGGAGAAGCTTGGTGTTCTCCAGATCGAGGTTCCCTCCAAGGGAAAGTGATGAATCTGTGAGCCATTCTGACATGGTGAGAGGATTGATTTCTTCCATGGTTAGATGTAAGGGCTAAGCCATTCTATCATGGTGAGAGTATTGGTTCCTCCCATGTTAGATATGAGTGCTGGCCATTCTGACATGACTGTAGGATTGGTTCCTACATGATCAGATATAGGGGCTATTGCCATTCTTGGAATGGAGGTTCCTGGTCAGTTACCAAGAATACTCGATCTAGGACTGAGGGCCATTATGATATGACTATGATATGTGTTCTCACATGATCAGATGTGAGCACATGGCCATTTTGATGTGATTGAGGGATGTGTTCCCACTTGATCAGATATAAGGGTTGTTTCCATTCTTTGAATGGAGGCACCTGGTCAGTTACTAGGAATCCTCAGTCTGGGACTGATAGCCATTCTAATGTGATTGAGGGATTGGTTCCCACATGATCATATATAAGTGCAGAGCCTTTCCATAGATGATAGTAGGTGTGTCATATCATGTTGGTGGATATGAGTTTTGGCCTTTCCACAGATGATAGTAGGTGTGTCCTATCATGCTGGTGGATGTGAGTGCTGCGCCTTTTCATAGATGGTAGTAGGTGTGTCCTACCATATTGGTGATTGTAAGTGTTGTCCCTTTCCACAGATGGTAGTAGGTGTGTCCTACCATGCTGGTGGATGTGAGTGTTTTTCCTTTACACATATGATAGTAGTTGTGTCCTATCATGCTGGTGGTTGTAAGTGCTGATCCTTTTCACAGATCATAGTAGGTGTGTCCTATCATGCTGGTATATGTGAGTGCTACGCCTTTTCATAGATGATAGTAGTTGTGTCCTATCATGCTGGTGAATGTAAGTGCTAGGCCTTTCTGACATGACTCGATTGGTTCCTATCATGTTCAGATGTGAGTGCTGGGCGTGCCTTTCTGACATGGTGTTGGATGTGTTCCTCTCATGGGCATATGTAAGTGTTGGGCGAGCCATTCTGACTTAGGTTCAAATATAAGTGCTAAAGAAGACCTACATGGAGGCTAGGCCTACAACCAACATGAAAAAAGGGTTGGCTTTGTAGAACTTCCTGTGACGAAAAGAATAATGAGATAGAACTTGTGATGATCCAGTGATGATGGTCTAGCAATGATGATCCAGATCTAGTGATGATCAAGATCCAGTGATGATGATCCAGATCAAGTGATGATCTAGATCTGATGATGAAGATGACTTGAAGATGAAGATAAAGATGAATTCAAGATGAAGATGACTTGAAGATGACGAGGACTCAATGACGATTTAGATGATTCAGAGAAGAATAATTGTGCTGATAAATTGTGTCGAGAGAATACCTTCCTAGTTAATAGGGAGTGTTGATGTAATTGTAACTTTGAAATGTATTCACTTGTATTTCTTATGTATTGTAACCCGATGTTTATTCTGGGATGTGTCTGTAATGTACTTGAGTCATTTCATGCCCCGATGTTCCTATCGGGAGGTTCTATAATGTAAAAAAGTCATTTCAAGTCATTGTGGGTAACCCTCCTATTGGTTAAGGGTTAAAGTCCCTGCAGTTCCGAGGCACTAGGGTTGTTAGTCTCACCTATTGAAGTCATCCCTAGTAGGGTTTTTTCAAGTCAAGGATTAGTATAAATAGAGAGCTAGCCTCTCTATTTATCACACACTCACTCACACTTAGTTGTAGCACATAGCTGAGGAAGAAGAAGACAATGGGGCTAAGAAGAAAGAGGTTATTGTTGTTGGAAGATCATCTTACTGTTTTGGGGTTTTACTTTTGGTGATGATTCTATCTCTGAGGAAGTTGCATGGTTTTCTCTATTTATGGTTTCCTCGAGGAAAAACACTATGTTCATTGTCTCTTGTGTTTGATTGCTATGCTTGTCATTCTATCAGTTAAAATATCCTAATATAATGCTAGCTTAATGTTAAAAATACAACAAAATATTTCCTCTGTGTTTAAATAAATTCAAATCTAGGTTCGTTTACAAGTCTTTGTTTCAGCATTCATATATTGAGATAACAACATATCTAATAAAATAAGTAGATATGATTCAAACAGAACCAAGATATCAACTAAGTAATATGCAATCTCAAAATAAATTTACATATGACTACCAAACTTTGTTCCAACTTTTATATATCAATAAAAATACACAAATATGAAACAAAGTATTTAGCTAAGATCCAAACAAATCTAAACAACACATTAGTTCAAGGATCTAAGTAATGCAATCACAGTCACTCAAATCGAATTGAAGTGTTAGGAATTGGATATCCACCGAATTGAATCCATATATGAATCACATTAACATTTAAATATAAACAGTATAATCCACGATGGTTGTGTGCCAATCGTCAAAACCACTCTACTGTCAATTTATCAAATCGCAATAGAATTCAATCAAATTCTAGGCCAAACATTTTAATAATCAAATGTATCTTAAATATAAAGGAGGAGGTTAAGCCCTTTTTTACCAAACATGCAGAGCAGAGTAACCTTGGAACTCTACCCTTTAGGCATACTATACAAAATTAAGGCATACATGTAACTGAAACATTGATCCAAGTGTACAGTGAAGGAGCCGTGTCGGTGTATATATGCATTTAAAATTTGCTAGGGTCTGTATAAAAACACAGTAATTTAATTTGCAATTTTTTTTATGAACATGGTTTAAGGGTAGGGTTCCTCACCATAGGGAAAATAAGGATGAAACTTGAGAGGAGATAACCTTGTCACCACTCATGCATGGCCACACACCAACTCTGCATCCACATTTTTATTTCAAAAGTTATAATGTATTTATGAAATCATTATCAAACTGTAACATGCATTGTAAACCTAAAATCTATGAGAAATTTACCATTATTGGGGGATTGGGGCCATAAAGGAAATGCCAAGCTTTAGGTACCCTTTTGTTGGAACCCTAGCTTCACCTTTCGAAATAAAGTTGTGAAGTTAATACATTTCATTCAAGTGTGAAATTTGAATTTTCAAAATAAACAATTAAACAGGAAGAGACTCATACCTTCGCTAAACGTGCATAGGGACAAGGGTTGGATCCTCTTGGATTCCCTCTCCTCCCTCTACCCTGCACAAGAAAAAATAAGTAAAGTCATCTCTGTTAAATTCTGTGAAATCTCATTATCGAATAAAGAGTGAAAGACTGCAAGTTAGTAGCTTCATACTTGTTAAAACCCTTTGTGGGTTTGGGAAGTATTTTTTGAGAAACCGAAGGAAAGCACCCAAGTTTTACACCTTACCACATGAATAACAAGTAATGGATGAGACTATGCAAAGAAGGAACGGAATCCACACGTCCATTAAACAATAGTAAAAAATAACTTTGAACATCTCAAAATCGCAGCATATAAAGCAAGCAAGCGATTGCAGATTTGTCAAATGGAAAGCATGGTCGCATCCAATCACCATGGAATCTCTTAGAAAAACCTCCCACAACCATCAACATGAACCAGACAAAAACCCTATGACCAAATTAATGTGATCATAAAAACCCTACAAATTCTCTCCAACGACAAGAATCAGAGCAAGGACAAATGAAGGGCCAAGATCAATTTTCTTCACACAAAAAACACCTGGACAACCAACCATCTTAACTCTTCATGGATGCAATGTCAACATGCAACCAATGCTTATGAAAACATATTAAAAACCTCATTAAAATCCTTCTTTATTGCACGCTGGCCTCCACCTTGTATCTCCCATGGTCGCATAACCAAACCTTGCTATAAGCTTTTATAACATGGTCATACCTTGCACTATCACCTCATCTCATGTAAATCTCGTGGGGCTAGCAACCTTTGTCATAACCTTATGAAAGTAAGATAAGAACTTTAATACAACATATAAAGCATAAGTCCAAGTAACTTATGGATTAGGAATAATATCCAAATTCTAGGATGTAATCCTATGTAACAAACCAAACATCTCTTTTAAACATTAACATCACCTTGTAAAGGGTTGCAACCAGGTTTTTGTTTCAATAGAATCAACATCGAGCGGACAACAAGCCATGCCATCAAATATTTTAAAATTCCATTTAATATTATTCATGCAAACAAGTAAAAATTATGTTATAACTAAGAAAGACATATTGCGACGAGTAATTATTTTAAATCATAAACATATATATATATATATATATATAGTGAAATATGGGTTCATGACACTTTGCAATAAAATCTCTAATAACTTTTCCATATTTTAAAATGGCTTTAATATTAAGAATAACTCTTTTAATTCATAATTAGTGAAAGAATGTAAAATTTGGTTCAGTGTAAAAATTTTATTTTATTATTACAATTCCAAATTGGAATGGAAAAATATATTGTTTAGTTAATAATAAACTAATAATTTAGATATTAGTTTTGGGTAAATAGCTATTTTAGTTTATAATTAATGAACTAATGTAGCTTTTTCTTCATTGTAGGAAGTAGGGGATTTGATCCCTTTGGGTGCTTCATAAGTATCTAGTTGTCCTATGAAGCTAGAGTTGTCATAATGCAAATGATCACAACCCTAATGTTAGGTTAGAATTGACTCAAATGAACCGTTGAGTTAATCTTGTTTTAGGTCAAATCAAGTAGTTTTGAGGCTCATGGTTTTGGTATCCCATGGTATTGTGCACATGGGATTGCATGTAATGAAGTCTATAAAAATCCTTGATATGCCATTGTAATAAGGCCTCAAGGTGAGTGGTGAAGGCTTACTTGCTGGCTTGAATGGGTTTGGTCAAGGGAACAATGATATTTTTGGTTGGTTATTCTGTGTGTTCTATTGTGTATGCATGATTTATGATTGGATAATGTTGCTATGTAATTTATTTTATTATTTTTATCTTACATTAGATTATTGTTATTCCTAACATGTAGTATACTTGGAATTGAAAATCATGAAGATTTTGACAAATTTTAAAATTTGTTTCCATGAGAATTCTGGAACATCTTGAAGGACTGGATTATCTTTTTTGGGGATGTATGTTCACATAATGGTGAAAAAATATAGTTTGTCCTTAAATGTGATATTTTTTGGGGATATATGTACGCATAATGGTGAAAAGATCTATTTTGGACTTAAATGTGTGGAACTTTGTTTATGGATCCGTAGATCTACAATGGAAGGGAGAAAATCTATGAATCTATGACATTGAGATCATGGAATTGCATGGATGCATTGGATCTAAAGATCAATTTCTAGGATCTACGAAAAGAGAGAATTACTTAGTAAAGGTATAGCAATAACAATAGCAATGACAATGACAGTGTGAGGAGCCTCCTCTAATAAAGAATGAAAATGCATGATATACCAGAAATAGAAGAGCATAGAAGATATTTTATTGATCGCAGGACACTTCAAGGGGGAAAACTCCTTTGAAGAAGCTCAATACAAAATAAATCGTGGATTCCTTCATTGGCCTCAACACGTACTTATATGGTCAGATTAATCTAAACAACTATTACTTCTCATAAATGTGGGATAATACAATATACTAATGGGACGAATTACAAAGCATATGCGTCCAACAAAAATATACTAACGAAATAAAGAGGAGGGTGACACGGGTTCTTAACATCCCCTCCCTCTTAGAAAATATTTGTCCTAAAAGCTTTAGATATGGAAATTGTTTCTGAATCTAAAGCACTGGTTCCCATTTAGCATCCTCTCGTTGCATGTCGTGCCACTAAATTAAAACCTTTTTGATGACCTGAGAGAGAAGATGGCGAGGGTGGTTATTGAGGATGGCCTCCATATCCAAAATGATGGATCCTTCATTATCCATTTCTGGTAAATTAGTTTGTGCTCTGATGTTGGTTCCAATCACTTTCTTAAGAAAATAGACATTAAATACTCAGTGAATGCGAGAAGAAGGATGAAGTTCCAATTTATAAGCAACGAACCCAATCTTCTGCAGAACCTTATATGTCCCATATAAATTTGGAGCTAGCTTATGATGCCCTTTGAGTTTCAAGGAGTATTTATTTTAATGCTAGAGAAGAAGAAAAACCATTCACTGACTTGAAAAGTGTGCTCAAAACGGTGTTGATCTTCATGTTGTTTCGTGCAGTTTCTTTCTATGTGAAGAGTTTCCTACATAATATGAAAAATTTGATCTCGGTTATAGAGACCTGTGTCAACTGCTGGGAGTGTATGGAAGGAGCATTAACGGTTCCTGACCATAAACTACTTCATATAGATTCATTTTAGATGCAATATGGTAGGAATTATTGTATTGCCATTCAACAAGAGGGATCCACTTTGCCCACTAATGTTATTGTTCAGACGTGAAGCAACGAAGATAAGTTTCCAAACATTTGTTGATGACTTTAGTCTGGCCATCTGTTTGTGGGAAATATCCTAAGCTCTATTCATCTTCGTGCCCATGACAAGAAATAGTTCTGTCCAAAAATGACTTGTGAAAGTTGCGTCATGATTTGAGACAATGGAAGAAGGGATTCCATGAAGATGGAATATCTGGTCCATGAAAATTTGTGTGACAAAGGAGGCAGTATATGGATGGTTGAGAGCACAAAATTGACTATATTTGGAGAGACGATCAACCACAACCAAGATTAAGGTATTCCCTCCATATTTAGGGAGCCCTTCAATGAAATCCATTGAAATATATGTCCAAATCCTTGTAGGGATGGACAATGATTTGAGCAATTCAGGAAGGAGTGTCATTTCACCCTTGTGGCGCTAGCATATATCACATTCAACCACCATCTATTAATTTACCTCTTCATTCCTTTCCAAAAGAATTTATGTCATTCTATCTCATACATTTTGAGTAACCCAGAGTGCTGTGTCAATGGAGAGGCATGGAGCATTAGAGGAAATTTCAACTCAAAATGCGCCTTTTAACCCAAATTCAAATGCCATGTCATCAGGTGTTAGCCAATGAAATTACTTTAAATTTGAAATACCGTATAGGTCTTAAACAATTTTTTAATATAAATTTGGGGATAGGTATCATAAAAAAAACTACTTTTTTGTTCATATTTTCGACATATCTCCCTGTGTTTTTACTCAAATTTCGATTGGGAGAGCTCGTTGGATGCGGAAATAAATTCCTTGTTTTTGCAGGTATTTCTTGTTTTTGGGGTACCGGGTTCCATCAAAATTAAGGAGAGTGGGTACTCGTTGGATGCGGAATTTATTTCCGCATCCAATGAGCTCTCTTGATCAAAATTTGAGTAAAAACATAGGGTAATATGTCGAAAATACGAACAAAAAGAGTAGTTTTTTTCTTTTCTTCCTCCAAAATTAATAAATATTATTTTATTATTTTAACTATTATTTTATTATTTTTCTTAGGAGGCCCATTTTGAGTTGAAATTTCCTCTAATGTTCATAGAAGACGACCTAGTGAAGATCTGTGCTCTGGGGAAGCACTAGACGATCCTTGTATCTCAAAGAAGAATCATCCCAAGAGTAATGCAGAAAAGAAGAAGGGTTACTAGCCAACTGTTGGATGATTTCAAATAATGAATATTCATTGACATAGATTTGTTGAATAGATTGTAACCAATTTGGAATAGGCATAGAAATAGATGAAAGAGAAACACGGTCATCAAATGTGTGGGAAATACCATCTTCCACAAGATTGTCCTTACCCTTATTGTAAGTGATCTAATAGTCATAACCAATGAGTTTGATAACCCATTTATCTTGTGTTTGGTATGATACCCATTTTTCTAAGAAATATTTCAGACTCTCGTGATCAGTCTTGATGCAGAAATAATTCCCCAAGAGGTATGGCCGCCACTTCTGTACTGCATGCAAAATAATCATCCTTTCCTTCTCATATGTAAAGGCAGCTAAATTCTTAGCAGAAAGGGATTTGCTAGTGAATGCAATGGGATGTTCATCTTGAAGGAGAACAACACCAATTCCATTTTTGCAAGCGTCGATCTCAATAGTGAAGGGTTTGGAAAAATAAGGCATAGATAGAACAGGTGTGGTACACAGATTGTTTTAGTTTGTCAAATGCACGCTCAAAAACATGTATCCATGTAAAAGCATCATTTTTAAGTATAGATATTAATGGATATACAATCTTCCCATAATCCTTGAAAAACTTGCGGTAGTATCGATTTAGTCCCAAAAACCCACAAAGGATTTTGAGTGTCTGAGGATGCAGCCAATTTTTCATGGCATCTATTTTGGTAGGATCTACGCAAAACCCTTGTGCTGAAAAAAATGCTCGAGATACTCTACTTATGTCTTCCCAAAAACACATTAAGATTGTTTGGCACGGAGATGATGATCACAAAAACGTTGCATTACAGGATCCAAATGTTGGAGATGCTCAACCCATGTTTTACTATAGATGTGGATATCATCAAAGAATACTAGAATGAAGTTCTGTAAGTAGGGCCAGAATAGTTTATTCATCAATTCCTAGAATTTGGAAGGAGCATCAGTGAGTACAAGTGGCATGACCAAAAACTCATAGTGGCCATCATGTGTGCAGAAATTTGTCTTAGGGATATCATCATCATGAACCTGAATTTGGTGATACGGGGAACAAATGTCCAACTTAGAGAAAAAATGAGCACCATGAAGCTCATCAAGAACCTCATCAACAACAAGAATTGGAAACTTATGCTTGATTGTGATGTGATAAAGTGCTCAAAAGTCATTGCATAGGCTCCATGACCCATTTTGTTTGGACAAGAATTGGTGAAGAGAAGGAAATGGTACAAGGGTGAATAATACCTTGCTTCAGTAAGTCTCGAACAAGAATCTCAATCGTTGTCTTGTGGTGAAATAGGTAGCGATAGGGCCTAATGTTGGGAGGGACGCTTCCAGGAAGGAGAAAAATATGATGGTCCTCTGGTTTTGAAGGTGGCAATCCCACTGGCTCAACAAAAACAAATGCATATCAATCCAAAATTTGTTATAGATCCAAGAGAGTAGTTGAGATTGCTGAAGGTAGCATCTAAATGAGATGGATTTAAGCGATGCCACCATATGAATTCTTCTTAAGGAGATTTTTCATGTGATGTGAACTGATGATGCTAAGAGATCCTAGTTGTAATCCCTTCAATGTATGTTTTTTCTCATTTACTAAAAATTACATCCAAAGTTCAGCAAAATCACATAAAATGAGTCAAAGTGTGCGTAACCATTGAGTGCCCAAAACCACATCACATCCTCCTAAGGGAAAGGAAAAAATGTTAGAGCACAAGTTATAATCTCCAATAAAGATTCACACATTACGACACTTCCCTTTGCAAGGTAAGGTTCCCCCATTGGAAGTCATTGCTTCAAAGTTGGAGCAAGGATGGACAAAAAAATCATGCTCTTTGGAAATCCTGTGGTCAATGAAGTTATGAGTGCTACCAGAATCAATGAGTATTGTAAGAGGGAGATTTTTGAGTAAACCCTTGAACTGCATGGTTTGTGGGGTGGTGGCTCCAACTAATGTATGGAGATATATATTTGGATGGTCATCCTAATCAGGAGGGTAAACAGGTAACTAATGAATGTCATCCCCATAATCTACTAGATCTTGAGCATCATAAAAAATGTCAGGTATAGGAGAAGAATCCATATCCAAGAGATAGAGATTTTTATCAGCACATCGATGTCCTCGGGTGAATTTATCATCATAGTTATAGCAAAGCCCTTTTTTCTCTACGTGGCTGCATCTAAACTTTATACAAATTCTTGATAGGAGTGGGTCTACGAGATGGCAGGATTGTAGGTCTTTGGGGAACCATATTTCTAAATGGAACACAAGTGGATTTGGAACATTGTTGAGCCATGATCTTGTCCTATTCCAACTTATCCAACCCTAGAGCTTCCATCATTGTGTTGGGGAATAACATTTTAATCGTGGATTGGATTGCAACCTTCAAGCCATTTATAAAACAACTCTTGTATAATGCATTAGGAAATCCTTCTATGTGATTGGCTAGTTTCTCAAATTCTATCTGATATTCCCTCGCAGTGCCATTTGGGAAAAGTTTGGTGAGTTCTCCTGTGAACTCATCAAAAGCAGTAAGGACAAATCCTTGGAAAATGAGTTGGAAAAAATATATCCAGTTTGGATCTTCATGGACCTTAATGTACCAATATTACCATTGAAGGGCTTCATGTTCCAAATGAAAGTATGCAAGTGGGACTTTATTGACATCAAACACGTTATGCATATTAAAATATTGTTCTTCTCTGTAAATCTATCTAGTCGGATCATCGTCATTGAAGCAAGGAAAATCAAGCTTCAGCCCACGAAAATTGTTGGAAGAAGAGAAACCAATGTCTATAGAAGAATCGGGTTGTTGGCGGTTGCTCATGGATGAATGTTGAAGATGGAGGCTAAGAAAGTTTTCATCCAGATCTTGGAGTTTGGTATTGAAGGCGGTAAGTTCTTCTTTCATTTGTTTATTTGCTCCAGCATGGGTGACAACCATAACCAGGATTTTTTGGGGGGAAATGGGTAGAAAAACAAAAACATAAAGGTTTTTAGTAAAGGGAAATTTGGATTTGGGAAAAACTCGGGTGGGTAATTAGGGTTTGACTAGGTTTTGGACACTTTCTCAGAGACAATCATTAGAGGAAATTTGGGGTCTAAAATGGGCCTTATAAGAAAACGTGCCAAAATAAGTTTTTGTGAGTTGGAATTCAAGAACCAATAGAATTTCAATAAAATAAGTCAACCATAATGGTTGAATTGACATATTTGTCATTAAAAAAAACTACTATTTTGTTCGTATTTTCGACATATCTCATTGTGTTTTTACTCAAATTTCGATCGGGAGAGCTCGTTGGATACAGAATTTGATTCTGCATCCAACGAGTACCCACACTACATACTTTTGATTCAT
>LPNX010842521.1:26335-117537 GCA_001517045.1 Pseudotsuga menziesii | reverse complement strand
TTGGTTCAAAGTTAGCAGATAAATTAAATTCACAATCAAATGATACATCCATGTCATCACCTGAGTTATCTGCTCCTTCTCCATGTCTATTCGAACTTCTTATTCCCGTCTTTCCAACTTCATCTGGATGGACACTTTCAAGTGTCTTTGTGGCCCATTTAGGAATCTTCTGTGATGGTCCTGGTTGATCAGCTGGTGGAGCTTCATCATTGATTGAGAGTCTTTCAATTCTCTCAATCACATCATCCATTTGAACCTCTTGTTCAAGTGAAGTAGCAGGAACTTCTTCATGCGGGGGAGTTGGTGCTTCATATGGAAATTCCAAAGGTTGATCCAGAATTGGAATCCCCCCTTCAATATTTGGAATTTCATATTCATTTTCATAATAGTTCTTTGGATGAGGATAATTTTCTAGATGATCAAGCTGCCTCTCAATGGACTGGTCATTTTTATTAGTTTCAAGAAAAATGACATCTCTGGAAATAACAAATTTCTTGTTTACCTCATCATATAAACGATATGCCTTGGAGTATTCTTCGTACCCCAGGAAAATGCACTTTCTGCTTCGAGCACCAAGCTTGTTTCTTTGCTCCTTCGGAATCAAGGCATAATAGGTGGAACCAAAAACTATGAGATGCCTGACTGAAGGGAGATGACCAAACCACATTTCATGTGGAGTCTTGTTATCAAGTGCATTTGATGGACTTCTATTTCTCAAATATGCTGCACATATTACTGTATCACCCCAAAACATTAGTTTTACATTCTTGAAAAACATCATTGAGCGAACCATATTCATTATGGTTCTATTCATTCTCTCTGCTACACCGTTTTGTTGAGGATTGTAGGGAACGGTAGTCTGATGTGCAATTCCATGTTGACGAAGATAAGCTTCAAAAGCATTTGAAGTGTATTATTTTCCATTATCAGTACGAAGTGTACCAATTTTTGATTGTGCTTGTTTTTCAATCAATGCATGGAAGTCTTTGAATGTTTGAAATGCTTCTGATTTTGTCTTTAAACAATATGTCCAGCACATTCTTGAGTAGTCATCAACAAATGTCATAAAATACTTGTTCCCATTTGCTGAAGGAGTTGGAATTGGGCCACACAGATCAGAATGTACTAACTCTAATGTCCTACTTGCTCTGAAATTAGATTCATGGAATGGCAGCTTACTATGTTTCCCTAAAATACATGCATCACATTTATTCTTCTCTTTAGGAATGGTGGGAAAGCCAAATACACCATTCTTTCTCAACAAATGAAGACTGTTATAATTTAGATGACCAAATCTTGCATGCCACAATGAAATAGATGACATATTACCTTCTCCATGCTGAGAGAGGTAGGCATAGTTCTGAAATCTTGTGGATGAACCCTTGAGCTTCAGCAGCTTTCCATCTTCGTATCCAGTCATGATGACTTGGTTGTCAGAGGAATTTCTTATTTCAACGATTCTGTCAAACATGTGGATGGAATGGCCTTGCTGTCGAATCTCCACCAAGGACAACAGGCTCCTCTGCAACTCTAGAAGATAGAGAACGTTCTTCAACAAGAAATCAGGGAATCCAGGCATCTTCAATCGAATGGTGCCCATTCCCTTTGGTTTAATACTTGACTTATCTGCAAAGTAAACTATGCCATCTATTGTTTCATTCAGTTCTTCAAAACAGTCTTTTCTAAATGTCATGTGTGATGTTGCACCAGTATCAAGCAGCCAACAATCTTTGTAAGATGAAAGAGAAGTCATTTCATTAAATCCAAGATTACAATGTGCAACAATACAAGAATTAGAAGATTTACTAGTATCTTGGTCATCTTTCTTATGGTTGTGCTTGTCTTTGATGGAATCCCATGAAGCCCAACACTGATTTGATGTGTGCCCAGTCTTTCCGCAACTCTTGCACTGCAACTTTGATCTTTTGCTTCTGCCCCCTCTGCCTCTGAAATTTCTTCTTCCGTGTCCTCTCTCTTTGCCGCAATCTCCCTTGGAAGGGTCTTTGGATTGGTCTTTGCCAGCTAGGGCAGCACCAATACTAGATGCCAAAGAGAGCATCTTTACAACTGTCAGTGAAATTTACAATAATAAACTTGATATGACAAAGAGAAAAACAATAACCTTACAGGTCTACAGTCTCTGCCAAGGTGATTTACAGAGGTGATGGTGAGGGAGAGGCACAACTCTCAAAGAAACACAGGATTAGAATTCTTTCAACACATCTCCATGTAATTTACTTTAGAGTGTTGTTTACATGGACAATTCTAATATTCATATGAAAAATTACAATGATACCTCAATCATAACTGTAACTTTCCATTGTGATTGTCTAAATGATGTGGATCTGGTTCTGCAACTTTTCTTCTTTTGGAGCAGCTATAGCAACAACTGCAAGCTTTCTTAGACCACTCGTGAATCCTTTTTGGGAATTCAATACGGTCGACCAGCTGCAACTTTTCTTCACAATATAATTTCTTTTGTGCACCAACAATCTTTGCAATGATTTCTTGTAAGCGAAACCCTATTTAAATCCATTAAAAAGCACAGACAGAATGCCAATAATCGCTGTAGGGTTTCTGGTTTTGCAGTCTATTGCAACAAATAGGCTTACAATGTTGTGAACAAATTTTCTACAACCTACAAGATTTTGAAAAGCTTATAACAATATCCTTAAAAATATAGTAATCGCTCAATGAGAATAAACAAATACTTGCAGAATTTACCAACGCGCAGAAATTAGGGCATAAATGAGGTTTTATGCACTTCCAAGCAATAGACTCGGCAGACGCACCAGATGCACCAGACTTTACAGCTCTTCAATATCCACGCTGGTCTTCACATTGGTAGCAATCTCAACAGTGCACAATGTTAATGTAGGCAATAATCACCACTGATAGGTATTATACCACGCAGCATCATCTCACAACTTCCATCTTCATGATACTCCACAGGAGCAGGTCGCAGCACTTCATTATTTCTACAGCGCATACATTCAAAAATCTCCAATGCATACATTAATAACTCCAGCGCATACATTAATAAGTCTCCAACGCATGATGCAGTCCATGCTCAACATATGTAGGATACATATATTAGTCAAAGCAAATCAGTCCACGCAGATATAAACTCAACACTATATAGCTAGCTCAAAACGCAGCTATCTCAAAAATATATGAGTCACAATATATATCAATATATATCAATATATATCAGTCTTCAGATGAAATCGCAGCTCTGATTATAAACTCATGAGTCTAGTAACAGGTCGCATCTCACAACAGTCTATCAACGCAGTCTATCAACACTTCAACGCATTCTTTAGGCTCTCCACGCAGTCTATCAATACTTCAACGCATTCTTCAGTCCGTTCAGAAAAATTAGGGTTTCTTTTGAAAGTCACTCAGGCAGTCTCACTATATATCAACGCAGTATATATCTTCAGTCCAGATTCGATCAACAGCATGTATTATATACCATCAATAGCATGCAACGGTCTTCAAGTCTTCCAGAACGCAACAATGGAATGAATTGCAAATTATCTCTCTTAGTAGCAACTGAACACACAGGGTAAAAGGCACACATCATGGAGATATTGTTTAGTAAAAATCGAAGGTATCACAATGTCCAGGAAACTAACAGGTCGCAACTCACGCTCACAATACACGAGCAAGCTCATACAACAGCCTTTACAATGCAGCAGGTCGCAGCCCACCAGGATGAAAATGCAGCAGAAGAATAACTCAAGATTAGGGTTAGGTATTGCATGCACGCAGAGAATAAACTCAGGCAGATGGAGTAACGCATACATGGCATGCGACTCCACTGACAGACTGATGGAGCAGTATGGCAATGGACTGGCAAGCAGAATGCCAGTAATGGGCAGAAATGCAGCAGGAGTTATGGTAGACAACCCTGCTCTGATACCACTTGTTGGTAATAACTCCCGATCAATATTATTCCCTTACCAAAGCAAATATTTATACATTACAATGGCGGTTGAGAACCAGCCTTTTCACCTTCCTATCTATTCATATTCCTATTTATTATTTATTTACAATAATCCCGACGGATTATTCTAACAATATTTAATTAAATATTACCTTAAGCATTACTTTAATCCATCTATGGTTCTTTCACTACTTAGCGATCCCTATATCTCCTCTCCAATCTAATGAATTTTCCTTCAACTAAAACCACTCTTATAAAAATGGTTTTGCGAGTGTCAATAACTCATTTCATTGTGTTTCCTTTAAACATGTCCTCTCTTTCTTCCTCATCCAATTCTCTTTATGAGTTTATCTTCATATTTCTTATTTTTTCATGTGAACCTCAAAAATAATAAAAATAATAATAATAATCTGATTTAACTACTAAAACCCATATAAGTTTGCATACTTTACCATCTCTAGATTTAAACCTTTGACGTCATAAGAGGAAATGATATTTTCAATGCTTAGGATCATTAACCAATCACCTAGTTCACATTCTTCTCACTCCAATCCTCTCATTTAAAATTAAAACTCTTATCCCAAAGAAAATAATTTTTAAATACTACCCTCTTTCTGACTCCTCCCTATTATGTTCATGTTTCATTTATTTCTTACACAAGTATAAATTTGACTCCCATTGATTTATATACTCACACAAATTAATATTCTTCTTCAAAACGAATTAACTACACTATAGTCCCTCATCGAGTACCTTCATAAAAAAAAGTATACTCTATTGAATCTGTCAACTTCAATTTTCTTATTCATGAGGCTGAAGAAATCAAATAAAATTACATTTGAATCCTTGGTTATGCCAAATACCACTCACCCAACCTCACTAGAGATCAATTCATGTGCTTTAGTGCCCAGTAACAATCTCAACATAGTCTCTCTATAATACCCTCGATTTTAAAAGTTAAACTACTATTTTAAAACATGTAAATATTGCTTATGAAGCTAAAATTTTAATTGATGATGTAAATGATCCGGGAGGGTCTAAAAAGGCCAATTTTCAAAATAATCATATTGCAACAAAAATAGTACCATGTCGAAGATCTCGTCAAGACGATTCCAACGGTGCAAACGGCGTGTCAAACGGACTCCGGATGCAAAAGATATTGCGTTTTGAAGTTTGGCCCCAACAGGGAAAATTTTGGCTGAAGTGCCACGTGGCACTCCCTCAAGCTGCCACGTGGTATTCAAAAAGTGCATTCTAATTACATGGCATGATAATGTTTCATGATGATGTGGTATGATGATGTGGCATGTTGACATGGCATGATGATGTGGCATGATGACATGGCATGCTAAATGGCATGATGATGTGGTATGATGACATGGCATGCTGATGTGGCATGATGACATGGCATGCTGATGTGGCATGGTGACATGGCATGATGAAGTGGCATGATGACTAGCATGCATGCATTTGTGCTTGAAATGAGTTTTAGGACATTCATGCATTTACTCATGAGAAATTGTAAAATGATTAATATTTGAAGTGAGTGGAAAAATTACTCACATATTACTCATTTATTTTATTCCTTGAGTTGTTATGATGTTAATGCATGGTTGTAAAAAAAAACAAACATGCCATATTTGTAAAGAAGTTGTAACAAGTTGGTTTATGGTTGAAAAACCAACATGCTATTTAAAAAGGGGATTTTGTTATGTAATGGATTATTGTTGGATTTTGTAAATGTCATTATGGGGAAGTAACTAAATGTGAAAACCCATGGGCATGTGGGCATGAACCATATTTTTGGTTTATGTTCTTAAAAGCCAAACCAATTTGTAACTAATCCAAATTTGGGGAATCACATGTATCATGCCACCAAGAGTAGCTTCTCCTATTTAAGCACTTGTCATGTGCATTTGAAGGGAGCCCAAGTTTGGAGAGATGTAGCCCATAGAGGAAGCAAGCATCTGAGAGGCCCCATTGGGGGTCTCCATTGGAGAAGCTCATGGAGAGGCTCCAACCTTATAGTTCCAACTCAGAGAGCAAGCATGGCTCCATCATGTCCGAAGGTGATCCAACGTAGGAGACAAAGAAGCATAGTCAGTTCGAGGAGGCAACATTTCAATTTGCATTTGAAGGCAAGTAGCGACCATCTACACTCTCATCCCGAAGGAAAAAGGTGAAGGGATTGGTTGGTAAGAGTGTGACTTTGGTTTTATTGATGCACTTGTCATGCAAACATATTGTCGTATATTGAGATCATCCTGCAGAAGATCATGTGGTGTAGCTCGAGGTTCGTGGCTCGTAGAGTCAGTTGAAAGAATGCGATTTGCAACATTATGCAAGTCTTTGATCTGCTCGAGGTTTGTGGCTCGTAGAGTCAGTTGAAAGAGTGTGATTGGCTACATTGGGAAAATATCTTCATGTCCAAGTTTGGCAACTTCTTGAGACAAAGGAGGCAGGCATTTGCTTGCTTGATTTCCGCAGTCTTTGATTGAGTCCTATAGCTTGTGCACTTATGTGACCCATCAGAGGCAGTTATGGTGCGGCGGTAGAGATGAACAGATGATGAAGACTCTGTAAGTGAATCCGTTGTGATGTATCTTATGTATTTGTGCATCTTTGCAATGGATTGGTCACTCTATTTTGGAGTAGGCCCGGAGACGTAGCCAGGAGATCTAGTGAACTTCGTAATCAAATCATGTCCCTAATGTGCTTGAATGATTTTTCATTTTCATGTGGATGATTCTATGTTACACACTTATATTATGCTCATGTTCACTTGCACTAACGTCAGAAAAACGGTCCTATTGGTCCCGATTGTTTCGAGCGGGTTCGATGACTTTCCGGGCTCGCCCCCGGGATCAAATCAGTAAATAAATAGTTATTTAATAATTATTGATTAATTTACTATACAATTATGAGCGACCATGTTTTGAATAGACAGAACTCTTATTTAATTCAAGTGTTGATCTTTTATTCATCCTGGTGGGGACAAGTGGCCAATAGGAGGAGGTAGTTACTACTAAGAAAGTACTAGGAAAATAAAATCCCATCCTACGGAGGAAAACCCCTGCTTTTGGAAGGAAAAAAATATCTCACGGGCTCTGAAGAATCAAGCTATTAGGCTCTATTTCTTTGAGCTTTCGAGCTTATATATAAATACCATATCTCTCATGCTCTATTGTCTGAGCTCTGAGGATCAAAAGGAAATTAGGGATTTTAGGCTTTGTAATTAATTTGAGCTCTTGTGTTCAGAGAGCTTTCACTCTCTCGGTAGTCATTATCCCTCACTGTTGGTGGAACTTGAAGAGGAGATTCAACATTTTATGTTTGAGTTATAGAAAAGTGGTGGACTCTTGCAGGTCCGTTGAATTTGAGGTCCTAAGGTCGGGTGGAGTGTGGGTGCTCTGAACTCAGTACCCATTTTATTTACAGATGAGTTACATTTGTTATTGAAGTGGTGTTTATTAATTTTATGATGTTGTAATTAATAAATTAGTTTCGGTGGAATTATCGATATGGCCGATGTATTCAGGTAAAGATTATATAATTTGTTTGTTTGTCTATCATATTCATATTATGTTAATAAAAATATTAAAGTATTAAACTACAAGTAGACCATTTTATTGATTTGGGTTAAGTATTAGTTAGAGTTATTCCTAATTAAACCCAACTAGAGATTGAGTAAAGGCTAAATAGCGCAAAGTGGGTTGTTGTAGTTTATAGCAATAATTCTATGCGACTCTAATAGAGTCTTAGTTTAGTTATACAAATACAAAGAATTAAGCAAACCCTAAAGATATGAAAAGCAAACCTTTAGCTAGTGATGCTAAATACAACACTTGAGTAGGGTCTCTAAAAGAGTCTTGTATTTAGTTGGCATAATTTTCCTTTCAATTTCTTGCAAGATAGAATCTAGAATAAGAGTGTTTTTTAAACTTAGACTTGAACCCAAAAATATTTTATTAATTGTGTGGAAGGGATGATTATCAAATAAAAACATTATTAACTTTAGGTTACATAATAGTGTTATGCTAATTAAATAATTAAAAAATATGTCTGCAAATAGGTTTATCCTGGTTAATAGGAATAGCAGCTAACTAATTAGTTAGTGAAATTGGTAATACACCTTTATCAAAACATGTTCATTTATTCAAACAATAATTGGGAAAGTATCTTTAACCAAAATTTTAGCTTCATGTTGTTACTCAGTTGTTCAGAAAGAAACTAAATAGGATCTATAAAGATTAAAAACCCCCAAACCTAAGGATCATGATTATCCAAACTCTTAGTAGCAAGTTGAATTTAATACTCGAGACAATGTGGTTAGGTATCAATGTAAACACTAAGAGGGGTCTATTTATAAACAAATTCCAATTTTCAAAACTATAAATTTAATTGTAAATCCATCGAGTCGAATGGCTATAATATTCAAAGTTACAGAGAAAAGAAACAAATGAGCATTCATCTTCATAGGCAACACATCGACATGTTGACTATTATCTATAAAACAAATTTCAAATTTAGGCATAAGGCTTCCCTTACACAAATTTCAATGTAGTGCTAAGTTGAAAATAGTCTCTACAAAAAAGGAAAACTTACATAACCTAGACATTTAAATCACAGCTGAAGCTTGTAGTTTCTTTTACTCAAACAAAACCCTCATTTGATTTAGTTTTTTCCATAGTTAATCACCAAAGTAATTATACATGTAAAGTGTCACAGAGAATCATCCTTTAAATTCAAGAAGAAATCATTCTAGGCCAGAAAACACTAGTTACCGGGAAAAGTCGATGGAGGCTCTATGCAAAACCAAAAATATTATCGAAGTCCCAACACCTACATGAGAATGCAACTTAATTATTAATCTAGTATGAATAGATATTATAAAGAAAAAGAGAAACTGTTGAGTTTAATAAAGTCATAGCAACATTACCCTATTAACATAGAGGATGACCAATACCCAATCCGCTTACTATCGGATTCATATTTACGAGATGCAGATCTCTAGGTAAGATAATTATAGTGATCAAGATCCTCCAGTTCGCCAAAATACCAGCCCGTGTAAGGTTTTTTTGCAAAGAGCCTTGCAGAGCTAAGCCTTCTGGCTCATGCTAAATTACAATAAAAATGAATAGAACCCTAAGAGGGATTTTTTTCCACTTAAATTGATGTTACTTTCGAGGTGAATTAAATACACTGTCAGTTTCATTCTATGTGGAAATACTAATGTGCCAAGCGTTAACTAAAGTATAACCCACTTATAAACCATACATATTTTGGAAGTTGTAATAAACGAATATTTGCAAGTTGTATGCCTTTAATTGAACCCAAGGTTTTGCCAACAGGTTGGTTTAACTCCTTATTAACTAGTCAAAAAAATATATGGAAAATATGGAGCTATATGGTTGTAATATGCTACTGACATTAACATAAACTCTACTTTGAAAAACCTAGGAATACAAAATAATAATAATAAGAATTATGAGAATAACATTAAGCCTACCTTTAATCCTCCATATAGGGTTTGGAAGATCCAAATACTAACCATCGCATTTTTTTTTTTTAATCTTCAACCTGTGAGAGAAAAGTGGATGTATGTTAGCTCCAATCTAAGTAAACAATGCTATCCACCTTGGTCTAATTTCTTCCCTAGTTTGTAGAATAACTCAAAAAATAATTATGTGGGTATAGAAGAAATCTCGTTAATTGTTTTTTATTTCATTTAGTATGATATTAATTTGATAATTATTCCATATATTTATGGGGTGTTGTGACAAATGGTATCAGAGTTGTGGGTTGTAGCACTTGAACCTAAAGAGTTCCATTATATATATATATATATATTTTATTTTATTTTTTGAAAAAATAATTTTTAAATTGACAAACATTTCCTACTGCACACAGACAGAAAAACTAGAACAAACTCCATTCAGGAAATGAAAGATGAAGGAAGAAAGACATCTTATAGATGACATACTAGTATTAGAGGAGGAATGAATAGGGGGGAACTAGAGGAGACAAAGAAAGCATATGTATAATCTAAAATGCTTGAGACCATGATAATTCTCAAGAAAGACTTGGAAAGTTTGAAAGAAAATAATGCTAAGTTATTTAGGGCCAAGTTTGAATGGGGGAACTAAATGAATTTTTTCTAAAAGGTCCTACTGATAAGGAAGAACCAAACCATAATGGTCATAATTCTTGTAGTGCAGGAAAAAAAAACCTACTAAGATAAGAAATTATGATGATGAATCTTCAAAAAATTTACAAACTTCACAGGATAAATCAATAAACAATTATAACAATAGTGAACCTGTACCAAAGGGAAAGAAATGGGAGAAGGTAGAATTGCAGGGGAAGAATCAGAGGAAGCATTCGAACCATGTTTTTTAAACATAACTAAATACTTTCAAATATTTAAGTATTTAGATGAATTAAAATCTCAGCTAGCTATTTACCAGCTAAGCAGTAAAGTTGTTTTATGGTGGTAGGAGGCTAAAAATGTAAATAATGTACGTAGAAAAGAAATAATTTGGACAACCTTTAAGAAGCTATTTAAGAAAAAATACGTGTCAAAAAGCTACTATTATGAAAAAGAAAAGGAATTTAATGAATTGAAGCTAGGACAACTAACAATGGATTAATTTGTATCCAAATTCATGAATTTACAATGCAATGTACTGCATTTAAAAGTAGAGAAAAGATAAATTCTATAGATTCACCTACTGCTTTCCTTAGTATTATAAGGATAAGATCGAGTTTCACATGCCAAAAACCATTAATGATTCTATTAGAAAGGCAAAAACTGTGTTATTTTCAATTTAAGCAGCGGTCTGAATTAAGTAAGGCATGGTAGAATAAAAAGAAAGAAAAATAGGATTAGAGGAAAAGCAGATTTAAACCTTCACCATTTCTAAAAGGGACCAATTTTTTTTCAAATAATAAATAAAATGATTCAAAACTCCTTAGAAATTTGATGCAAGTGGTGAAGCAATGAGTATAGGGGATATTAGTAGCAATTTTAATCACATGGTAAATTCTGGGAGAGAAATGGGCCTCATGTGTACCAAACTACCCACATAGAAATGAAAATAAAGTGCCAAATGTGAACAATGTACATGGGGCTTCCACTATAAATAATATAGTGAGAAGCATACCTTGAATTAATGCTTCCTTGGAGGATCGTCAAGAATATCATCAATATACCACGCTAGAAGTTGAAGGTAAGATACTAGACACTATTGCTTCCATTCTTATTGATTATAGAGCAAGTTTGAGCTATATTGCACCTCAATTAGTTGAAAAATGCAAGTTACTATTGGTTAAACAATTGCAACCATGGCCAGTCCAGTTGGATACTAGGACCAAAAGAAATTTTTTGTAAATAGTAAAAGAATGTAACATGTCTATGAATAACATGACTACATGAACAAAATTGAATATCTTACCTTTAGGATCCTACGATTTCTTGATTGGCATGGATTGGTTGGAAGCTTATTATGCAATTATAAATTGTTTCAACAAGACATTTACATGTATAGATGGCCATGGATATTGTTAATTAATTAAAGGTATATTTAAACTAATGTCTATAATACAAATATCAAAAGTACAATTTAATAAGTGTGGTAGGAAAGGTTGTCAGTTGTATGTTGTTTAAGTGAATTATACTGAAACGACAGTAAAAAACAGTCCTAGAAGATATTAATGTTTTGAAGGAATTTTAGGATTTCTTTCCTTAAGAAATTACAGGTTTACCTCCTAGGAGAGACTTGGAATTTACCATTTCCCTAATGCTAGATAATCACTAGTATCTAGGGCCCCTTATCGCATGAGTATTCCTAAACTCACTAAGTTAAGAATGCGGTCGCAATAACTTTTTGATATGTAGTATATTCGGTCAAGTGTATCACAATGGAGTGAACTTGTACTATTTGTTAAGAAAAAGGATGGTTTGTTATTTTTATGCATTGATTATAGACAACTGAATAAGGAAACCATAAAGAATAAATATCCTTTACATTGAATTGATGATATGTCTGATCAAATAAGAGGAGCGGAGATTTTCTCTAAATTTGATCTCAGATCTGGGTACCATCAGGTTCGGATAAAGGATGAGGTTATACATAATATTGTTTTCCAAACAAGATATGGTCATTATAAATTTGTAGTCCTTCCTTTTAGATTGACTAATGCTCCGACCACATTTATGTGTTTCATGAATACTGTACTCAATAAATACTTTGACAAATTTGTGTTCATTTTTATTGATGACATTCTAATCTATTCAAAAGATGAGAATGAACATGAAGAACACTTAATATTGGTTTTACAAACCTTACGTGAACATCAGTTGTACTCTAAAATCAGTAAATGTGAGTTCTTCAAGAGACAAATCCAATATCTAGTTCGCATTATTTCAGATCAAGGCATAACCATTGATCCTGCAAAAATTAAGGCTAATGGCCTGTACCCAAATATGTCCATGACATCAAGTCCTTTATGGGTATTACACGATAAGTTATAGAAGGTTTAATGAAAGTTTCTAAAAGGTGGACAATCCTATCACTTCCATACAGGAAAAAGGAGTAAAATTTGTTTGGATCCAAGAATGTCAAGAAAACTTCAACAAGATGAAACACTTGCTGACCACTACACCTATATTAAAAATAGTTGATCCATATCAAGATTTTGCGGTTTGAATGGATGCAAGGAAGGAAGGATTTGGTGGTGTACTGACTCAAGTAGGCCATGTCATTTGTTATGAATCTTATAAACTGAAGGATTATTAAAAACATTATGCCCCCTGTGATTTATAATTAATACCCATAATCCATGCATTAAAAATATGGCGACATTACCTTTTAGGAAATGAATTCATATTGTTAAGATATAGTTATGGAATGAAATACTTGTTTGATCAGAAAATACTAAATGCACGAAAAGCCAGATTGCGTGCCTTATTAAGTGAGTATGATTTTGATATACAACATATTAGAGGTAAATAAAATGTAGTTGCAGACACTCTTATTCAAATACAACATGGCCTATATGCAATTTTAACAAGAAACTATGAATAAGGACTGAAAAAATATAATTAACTATGAATAAGGACTGAAAAAATATATTAAAACAACCTCTAAAGAAGACTGAGAACACATGAATATGGCAGAAAAATGTATTAACATACCTGAAACATATGTTGAAAACGAATTTCATCTTGATGCAGAAGGTTTTATATGGTTTAAAAATAGAATATATATACCTAAATAACTGGAAATTTAGCGCATTATTTTCAAAGAATTTCATGACAACCCATATTATAGACATCCAGGATACTAGAAATTGAAAAAATATTTTAATTAGCCTAATGTTAAAAAACACACTTGAATATGTTTCTATATGCCTAGAATGTCAACAAGTTAAATCAATGATCACATATATGGATACTAAGTTTACTTCAAATTTCTAGAAGGATTTGTTTACATGCATGGATACATTTTAGCATTATTTACCACCTGCAAACAAATGGGAAGAAAAAATGAATGAATTAGGTACTTGAGAGGATATGCTACATATTTATGTTATGAGACATCCATGTAAATGGAAATATTTCTTACATTTAGTCAAGTTTTCATATAACAATGGCTACATATTTATGTTATGAGACATCCATGTAAATGGGAATATTTCTTACATTTAGTCAAATTTTCATATAATAATGGCTATCAGGACTATCTCAAAATGATCATTTTTGAGGCACTTTACATAAGGAAATGTAAAATACCCCTAAGTTGGGGAAACCAAAAGGATCAATTATCTCTAGGGATGGATTTTTTAGAACAAATGTAACATGTGCAACAATTTAAGCAAAATCTAAAAACAACCCAGGATAGGAAAAAGAGTTACATAGACACTAAGTAGATAAAAATAGAGTTCCAAGTATGGGAACATGTCTTTCTAAGAGTGAAACTGAAAAGAGGCTATTAGAACCAAATCTCGTGCCAAACTTGCAACTAGAATTGTGGGTCCCTTTGAAATATTAGTTGGAGTGGGGTCAATTGCATATCAACTAGTACTACCCCCTCATAGTAAAATTCATGACGTTTTTCATGTATCAGTGTTAAAAAGATATGTTTATGGTAAAAATCATATTATTGTCTGGAATTTGCTTCAAGTGGAAGCGGAAGGAGATGTTCTTATAGAACTAGTTCACATTATAGAACGGAGAGAAATAGTTCGCAAGAAGTGGGAAATCACCCAAGTTAAAGTACAATGGGAGAATTATGCTCCAAAATATGCCACCTGGAAAATAGAAGAAGAGATAAGGCATCTTATCCTTTCCTATTTCAAGGAGGAAATGCTGAAGAAATTTCACCAAGGACAATGAAAGGTTTTAGGTTGGGAGGATTGTAAAACCCTCGATTTTAAAAGTTAAATTATTGTTTTAAAACATGTAAATATTCTTTATGAAGTTAAAACATCAATTGATGATGTAAATGAATAGTTATTTAATAATTATTAATTAAATTACTATACAACTATGAGAAGCCTTGTTGTGAATTGACATAACTCTTATTTAATTCAAGTTTTGATCTTTTACTTACGGGGATAAGTGGCCAATAGGAGAAGGTATTTACTTGCAAGAAAGTCCTAGGAAAATAAAAGTCACGCCCAAGGAGGAAAAATCCTACTTTTGGGGAAAAAAGAGCTCTCGAGCTCTGAAGAATTGAGATATTAGGCTCTTCTACATTGAGCTTCCAGGGTTAAAAAAAAATACTAGAGATTTGAGTCTCTACTGTTTGATCTCTCAGTCCAATCAAATGGAAATCAAGGATTTCAAGATTTGCAATTTATTCGAGCTCTCAGGCTCAGAGAGAATTCAAGCTCTGCGTAGTAATTATCCCTTACTATTGGTGGCACTTGATGAGGAGATTCAACATTTTAAGTTTGAGTTCTTGGAAAAAGGGATCACTCTTTTTGGTCTGTTGACTTCAAGGTCCTAACTCTGGGTGGAGCATGGCTCCTCTATACTCAATACCCATTTTATTTATAGATGAGTTACATTTGTTATTGAATTGTTGTTTATTAATTTAATTATGATGATGTAATTAATAAATCCGTTTCAGTGGAATTATCGATATGTTTTATGTATTTGGGTAGAGATTGTATAATTTGTTTGTTTGGTTATCAAATTCATATTATGTTAAGAAAAATATTAAAGTATTAAACCACAAGTAAAGGGTTTTACCAATTTGAGTTAAGTATAGTTGCATTTATTCATGATTAAAGCTACCCAAATATTGAGTAAATGATAAATATTGCAAAGTGAGTTGTTATAGTTTATAGAAATAATTTTTTTATGACTCGAAAAGAGTCTTAGTTTAGTTATACAAATTCAAATAAATAAACAAACCCTACATATATGAAAATCATATATTTCGCTAGTGATGCTAAAGACAACACTTGAGTAGGGTAGACTCTAAAAGGGTCTTGTATGTATTTGGCATAATTTTCCATTCAATTTCTTATAAGATAGAGTCTATAATAAGAGAGTTTTCTAAACTTAGACTCGAACCCAAAAACATTTTAATAACTATATGGAATAGTTGATTATTAAACAAAGACGTTATTAACATTTTGGTTACAGAAAAGTGCTCTGCGAATTAAGTAATTAAAAAATATGTGTAACATATAGGTTTACCCTCATTAATAGGAACAACAAATGACTAATTAGTTAGTTAATTTGTTGATAAAAATTTCTGAAAACACGCTCATTTATCCTCAAAGAATAACTAGGAAAGCATCTTTAACCAAACTTTTAGCTTCATGTTGTTACACAATCATTCATAAACCAATTAAATAGGATCTATAAAGATTAAAAATGTCAAGCCTAAGTATGAGGCATCTCCAAAATCTTAGCAACAAGTTGAATACCGAAATGGATAAAATCATGCTGGGTATGAATGTAAACACTACCGAGGGGTTTATTTATAAACAAATTCCAAATTTTAAAACCATAAATTTAATTGTGAATACATAGAGACAAATGAATATAATATTCAAATCTAAAGAGAAAGGAAAATAAATGAGCATTTATCTCCATGGCCAACACATCGACATGTTCACCATTACCTAAAAAATTTCAAATTTCGGCATAAGAATTTCCTTACCCAAATTTCAATGTATGACTTAAAGTTGGAATAGTATCTACAGAACAAGGAAAAGATAAATACCCTATACATTTAAATAATGGCTGAATCCTATAGTTTCTTTTACTAAAACAAAACCCTCATTTGATTTTGTGGTTTCCATCGTTTCTCACCAAAGTAATTATTGATCCCCATTGTCATAGAGAATTATCCTTCAAATTCAAATAGAAGTCATTCTAGGACAGAAAAGAGTGCTTACCGGGAAAAGTAGATGATGGAGGGTCTACATAAACCCTAAAATATTACCGAAGTCCCAATACTTGCAGGAGAATGCAACTTAATTATTAATAGTATGAATGGATATTATAAATAAAAAGAGTAACTGTTGAGTTAAATAGTCATATAAAAATTACCCTATTAGCATAAAGGACGACCAATGCCCAATCCTCCCACTATCAGACTCCTGGATAGGAGATGTAGATATCCATGTAATATAAATTACAGTGATCGAGATCGTCCAATTTTCCAAAATATCAGACCATGTAAGCGTTTGTTGGAAAGATCCTTATAGAGCTAAGCTCTTTCTTGCTCATGCTAAATTACAATAAAAATGAATAGAACCCTAAGAGGGATTTTTTTCCACCTAAATCGATGCTCCTTTTGAGGTGAATTTAATACACTCTCAGTCTTGTTCTATGTGGAAATACTAATGTGGAAATAATAGTTATGATTCTCTTAGTTGGATACATCTCTCCTTCATAGGTTGGGGATTTTATCTTCCTGAACTCTCCCTAGAGATTGTCATCATTTCTCTATTTCTTTCTGCAAGGAGAAAACGAATCATCACTAGAAGGACTATGGAAATCTATTTTTGGAGGTTCAAGGGTATGTTCTTCTTTTCCTTCTTCTCTTAGGATTTTGGCTCGCTTATGATAGAATTCTTTCTTGAACATGTTGGTTAGATGAGTGGGTTTTCCCTACTATTTTCCTCTCGTCATGTTCCGCAGCAAAACTTCATTAATTTCTTATTGTTCCTTTCTTTCATTCATATTATCATCCTTGAAACTTTGTAAGTCTACTTGAAGTGTAACATCCCCAACCCTCCGACCGGCAAAGAGGATGCTACCATGGCCTTAACCATCCAAGAAACCAGCCCCATGAACATGTGCATTAACAAAATGCATTGAAGTAGACCATACAAAGATACAATTATTTATCATATACAGTGGAAGCAACATGCATTCATACAAGCATTCAACATGTTCACCATATTCATTAATAGTAAAATGATTGCAGGAGTAAAATAGACAAGATTACTTACCTTATGAAGAACTCGTTCTGCAACCAGCTACGTCGCTGCAACGTTCCACCCAACCATAGGATAGCATGCTCCTAAATCTATCAGCAATGCTGCCACCCCCAAGCTGGGCATGATTCTTCAAGGAATAAGGAACAAGCAGGCTTACACATAGCCAAGGATACACTAAACACAGCCAAGCCAACACAATTGGGTTTATCAGGCCATCAACAAGACAGCCAAGCCAACATGGTCAGGTTTATCAGGCCATCAAGGAGCTGGGAATGGCTAAATGCTAAGCTGGTGAGCCCATTACAGAGCTAGGAACACCTACACCAGAACTAGCCTGACTTCTAAGACACCCACACACATCCAACACAAGGAATCGGTCCCTTCTCTACTACACAGTCCCTCAGGCCCTGAATTCCCTTCCAGTGTTATTCAAGGGTTGTGGAGAAGAAATCCAGCCCTCTAGCTCTGTATGTGTGGTTTCCAACAACACCAGGTTTATCAAGCAAACCAAGCCCCCATCCCTACTCCCAACATAGTTCGAAGACCAATCACTGCATACACACAATCACACAAGCGATTCACAGCTTGGTTAAGGAAAACAACTCCTAAGTCGTTCTTGGCCCTATCATGGCCAAAATGACTCACAAAACAACACAGACCACACTGGGGAAGAAAAATATAGACTCCCGACCTATGCGTGAGGGAAATTTACATCAGACCTCCAGAATTTGGATGGAAAACATACTAGATACCGCTCTATGGAAACGTGAGTGACATCCGAAATGGATCCCTCCTCCTGGCTACGTGAGACCACACCCGAAAAAGAATCTTGTGCATGGGAATCATCAAACTACCGTCCCTACGTGAGGATGAACAGACCAGGGAAATAATGGCGTAGTGGAGAGGGTGGAGAGTCCGCATGGAGTGAAGGCGGTGGTGGTTTTTTCCAATGTGAGGGTCAGCCTGCTGGTGGAGTGTGCGTGTGGGCAAGGAATGACAGTCCTGCCACACTCCACTCCCAGCCATAACTGCCTCAACTACTCAGCAAAACATTAAAGTGATAGTTGGATAAGACAAGGAAAGATGGGAAAATCAAACAGGGTGGTGACACATGGATCCCCCCCCCCTTAGCCCAAGGTTTGACATCCCCCACCCTTATCCTTATGAGAATCATGCCCCTTCTCAATTTAGTTACCGCGAACATAGCTAGTTGGGGTTCATTTTAATTAAAGATGCATATTTGCATGATGACAAAACTTAATATATGTCATATACCACGATAGACCATCGGCAACAATTCCGTTCGCCAAAACATAACACACTTAAATTGATGGTGGGGATTTTTTCTTTAGCTCCACACCATGATTCATTACAATATATACATCATCTACGTTTAATACAACAGGGTCAAAATAGAGGTGTTACATTCCCCTCCCCCTTCAATAGCACTATCATCACTGCTTTACAAAATTGAACAAAATGCTACACTGGTATCGCCTCAGTGTTCTGCAGAATTGAACAAAAATGGATGTGCCAATCGCATGGCATCCTCCAGCTCCCATGTAGCCTCTTCAGGTCTGTAGTGCTCCCATTGCACCTTTACCTGACCCATGACCCAGTTCTGGAGCATTGTGACCTTCCTATCGAGGATACACATTGGCTCGGTTCGGAACTCTCCCTCAGGTTCCACCTGAATCACATCCCAATTTATCACATGGTTAGGATCACGTACATATCTCTTAAGCAAAAAAACATGAAAAACATTATGAGCTCTAGTACTAGCAGGCAATGCAAGTCTATATGCAATTAGCCCTATTCTTTCGAGCACTTCAAATGGCCCACAATATCTTGGTGACAGCTTGGCACAACTTCCAAGCTTCAATGAACTCTTCCTTGCCCTCACTCTAAGGTAAACATGATCCCCAACACTAAACTCCCTGTTCACCCTATTCTTATCTGCATATCTTTTCTATCTGTCTTGTGCTACTTTCATATTTTCCCTTATCTTTACAACCTCTTGCTCCATTTCCCTGAGCAATTCTGGTCCAAGCACAATCCTGTTCACTGGATTATCCCAAGTCACAGGTGTCCTACACCTTCTCCCATACAAAGCTTCACATGGACTCATCCCCAAGGATGTATGTTGTCCATTATTATAAGAAAACTCTACCAAGTGCAAGTAATCTTCCCACTTGGTTGGTTTGTCCATCACGTACATGCGAAGCATGTATTCAAGCACCTGATTAACTCTCTCTATCTGCCCATCTATTTGAGGATGGTATGCAGTGATGAATTTTAGCTTTGTACCCAAGTCTGCAAACAACCCCTTCCAAAAATTGGAAGTGAACTTGACATCTCTGTCGAAGACTATTGCCTTCAGCAATCCATGCAATCTAAAAATCTCCTTCATGCATATCTTTGCAATATAATCAGTCTTATACGTAGACTTAACCGGTATAAAATGCACTGCCTTAGTCAACCTGTCTACCACAACCATGATGGAATCATGTTGTCTCTAAGTCATCGGCAATCCTGTAATAAAATCCATGGAAATAACTTCTCATTTCCATTCTGGAACTGGCAAAGGCTGCAACAAACTTGCAGGGTGTTGATGCTCAACCTTTACCTGTTGACATTTCATGCACCTAGAAATGTATTCAGCCATGTCCTTTTTCATTCGTGGCTAGAAGTATTGCTTCCTAGCTGTAGCAATTGTCCTTTGGTATCCTGGGTGACTAGAATACGGAGCTTGATGGATTTCATCCATAACAACTCTCCTCAAATCTGCTACATTTGGAATATAAATTCTACCTTTATAAGTAAGAAGTCCATCTTCTTCCAATTTATATCCCTCATACCTCTTTTCAAGACTTTGCTGCTGCAATTTTTCTTTTACCTGCTCATACAATTCATCTCTAGCAGCATAACAATCTGCTGCCTCAAATCCGATTGGCAACTACTAAGACATGCCACATGCATTTCTTGCACCTTCCTGCTGAGTGCATCAGCTACCTTGTTTTCTTTCCCTTTTATGTGCTTGATTTCAAAATCAAATTCACATAAAAATTCCAGCCATCTTGCTTGCCTAACATTCATAGTAGGCTGATCAAATAGATACTTCAGTCCATAGTGATCTGTTCTGAGCTCAAATCTTCTACCCATCAAGTAATGCCTCCACATCTTGATGGCATGTACCCATCAAGTAATGCCTCCACATCTTGATGGCATGTACTATGGATGCAAGCTCTAGATCATGAGTGGCATAGTTCTTCTCATGTTCCTTCAGCTTTATTGACTCGTAACATATCACATGGTTTTCCTGCATAAGGACTCCTCCAAGCCCTTGTCCGCATGCATCGGTACACACCACAAAACCTTTCTCTGGATCTGCAACCTTCAATACGGGTGCACTAGTGAGAATATTCTTCAACCGCTGGAAACCTTCTTCACACCTCGATGTCCATTCAAACTTCATCCCCTTCTTTTACAAAGAAGTGATGGCATGTGCAACTTTGGAGAATCCCTCAATGAATCTCCTGTAGTATCCTGCAAGTCCCATAAAAGATCTTACATCTGGCACATTTCTTGGAGTAGGCCAATTCATAATGGCTTCAATCTTTTTAGGGTCCATAGATATACCCTCCTCTGAGATAATGTGACCCAAATACTGAATTCTATCTCTATAGAAGTCACACTTTCTTAGTTTTGCATACAACTCGTGCTCCCTAAGCAATTGCAATGTCAAACTCAAATGCTCTTCATGCTCTTTCTCATTCGTAGAATAAAAAAGAATGTCATCAAGGAAAACAAGAACAAACTTGTCCAAATATTTGCTGAAGACACTATTCATAAGGCACATAAATGTAGCTGGTGCATTTGTGAGACCAAATGGTACCGCTACAAACTCATAATGTCCATACCTTGTCTTGAAGGCTGTCGTATGAATGTCTTCACCCTTGATTCTCACATGATGGTAACAAGACCTCAAGTCAATCTTGGAAAATACCTTTGCTCCTCTCATTTGATCAAAGAGGTCATCAATCCTAAGCAAAGGATATTTATTCTTCACAGTAACCTTGTTCAATTGTCAGTAATCAATACACAACCTGAGTGTACCATCTTTCTTCTTTACAAATAGAATTCGTGCTCCCCAAGGAGACACACTCGGTCGGATATACTTCTTTTCAAACAACTCTTGCAGTTGCATCTTCAATTCTAGCATCTCCAGTGTACTCATCCTGCAGGGTGCCTTGGACACTGGTGTTGTTCCTGGCACAAGTTCAATTATGAAATCAATGTCCCGCTTTGGAGGAAGCCCTGGAATCTCATCAGGAAAAACATCCCTAAATTCATGTAACACCTGATAGTCCTCCAACCTAGGAGTTTCATCTCCTGATGTCTCCAAAATGTGAGATACATACAACTGGCAACACTTCCTACAGAACTTCTTTAACTGCATTACTGAAACCTACCATACTGAAATCACCTTTGGAATACCTTTCGCAACTACTAGGTTCCCTTCTTCATTCATGCATTCGAAAGTCTTATTGTGGCAGTCAAGCTTTACCCTGTGAGCTTCTAGCGAATCCATTCCAATGAACATCATAGGAACCAAGCGGCAAAACATTCAGATCTACACAAGTGACTAATCCATCCATGACCAATGGACATTTCTCCACCACTTCACTAACCTTTCTCTTAGTTCCAGTGGCTAGCTGAACTAACCAAGAATTCCTATGCTTTATTTTCTTAAAAGCACAAATCTCCACTACTCTAGGAGTAATGTAACCGTGAGTAGAACCAGGGTCAATCAAAATAGAAATAGATTGCTCAACAATCTTACCTGCTACTTCAACCACAGTTGACTGGTGATCTGCCTGGCGGTCCTCTAGTGCTGCATAAATCCTAGGGACTACCCTTGCTACTTGACCCACTATTTCTGCTTCTTGAAAGTTATAAGCTGGCATTGCACTCTCATTCTCGAGTGGATAATTTCTGCGCATGTGGGGTCCTCCACATTTCCAACATTGAAGCGGCCCTCTATTCTGTTGTGGATCTTTAGTATTTTCTCCTATCACTCCAACTGGCTTACTCGCAGCTTGGGATGGCTGCTTCTACTGATTCCTGAAGTTAGAAGGTTTGAAACCTTTCTTTCTTTGGTCAAAATTCTTGTTCTTCTTGTCCTTCCATGCCTTATGGTAATCCAACTTACCTTTGCTTTGCTCATAGCAATACTTAGCCTTCCTTATTGCTTCCTTAAGAGTTCTAGGTTCATAAAACTCGATTCTATATTTGTAAGACTGAAGTAATCCACTTAGAAAATGTTGGACCTTCACTTTTTCATCTTTGATGTACTGGACATACCTCAACAGCTCCAAAAAATTATTTGCATATTCTTCCATGGTCCGCTGTCCCAATCTCAACTCATGGAACTCCTTAATCTTGTCATCATAATACCTATCAGAGAGGTATTTTTGCTTGAAATACTTCTTGAACTGTTTCCACTTAAGTCTCCGTTCACTGATCCTCTTTACTTGCTTGAAGTGTTCCCACCAAATGGATGCTCTTCCATTCAAATTGAATATGAAAACTCTTTCCTTCATGTTTCCTGAATAATCATGCACTTGAAAGTACTTCTTTATAGTAAGAAGCCAAGCTTTAGCTTCTTGTCCAGTCTTTACCCCACCATCAAATGTAGGAGGTTTAGCTTTCATAAATTCATCTCAAGAGCGATCCCTATGGTGCCTTCTTCTTTTCTTATGAGGAGATGAACTTGTATCCCCGCTAGATACTTCAGAATCAGATGATCCACTAGAAGTCCTTCCCCTTCTCCTAGTGTTGCTCTTACTGCCTTCTAGCCTTGATGTACCCCATCCAGAATCTATCTTTTTCTATAAATCTGTCAAACCTTGAAATATGGCAGCATTCAACTGATGTTGCTCTTCCTGGGCTTTAACCAAGATTCTCATGGTGGCTGCAACATCTGATGGTGTCTCTTGGAATCTCCTTCCATTGGACTCAATGTTGTCATTCCCATTAGGGACATTTTCTCCCATGGCATCTTCTGCTCGCTCGTATGAATCCTGAGCATCATACCCATCATGGGTTCTCATGACTGAACCACCTCTGGCTTTACCACACTGTTCTTTCTGGAGTACTGCTCTTGGAAGTTATCTAAAGTTCTGCAAATGTGTTCGTAGCAAACTGTTAGATGCACAATATTAATATAAATCAAAATTACTTACCTTTTATTTTGAAAATTCATAAAACAACAATTATGCAAAAACACATAATTTTCTCTATTTCATATTCATCTCTGTGACCATGGACAGTTTGCTGAAATTTGCTAAAAACCAGTTGAAGATAGAAGAAAAGTGCTCGAAAAAATACTGAGAAATTCTTTTGAAAAAACCCAAAATTCCTTAGGCCCAATCGGACCTCTTCCCAGCTATTCTGTCGACACTGTGGTAGTTAAAACAACTACACCTCCTATCTGCATCGGCGATCAAGTTGACTGTGCATCAGGTCCATAGTCCTTTGGGCAGCCGAAATGGCAAAAAGTGTTCTTACTTTGGTTTCTGCAGGCAAACATCTAGACTTCTGATCGACGATGTCAACTACTGCTCATTGGGCGTTTCGACGGTTGAAACTTCTAAGTTCTTCCACTGTATCAGTGAGTTACTCATCTAATTCCTTCTGCTGCATCAG
The DNA here is from genome assembly GCA_001517045.1 of Pseudotsuga menziesii. Lineage (NCBI taxonomy): Eukaryota > Viridiplantae > Streptophyta > Pinopsida > Pinales > Pinaceae > Pseudotsuga > Pseudotsuga menziesii. Next base: position 93,413 of record LPNX010842521.1, on the reverse strand, counting down.
CCTACAATGGTATATTATCCCACGTCTAATCGGCAATAGCATAAACTGTTAGTCACCCAGCTTTCCGCAACGGCAGCCAACAATCTCCTTAAGAATTCTACAGTCGTAAGTCTATCGGTGGTCAGAAGCACTAGTTGCTACAGCATCGAAGGGCTAGTTGACTAAGCAGCCACAATGGCGGATTCTCAAACCTTTAACGTACCTGATTGAAAATTCGATCCTCAATAACTTTTCGATGACCTTATACTTAAACAAAATTTTCAAATTTTATTCTCATCGGCTGTCAGAAGTACTAATCACTACAGCATCGACAGTTGAAGCCTCTATCTGTCAGAAGGATAGTTCACTGGCTAGCCACAATGGTGGACGTTTAATCCACTAACTTCATCCATCATAGCTCATCAGCTGTCGAAAGTACTAATCACTGCAACATCGGTGGTTGAAGTCTCTATCCATCGGAAGGATAGTTCACTGGCTAGCCGCAACGGCGGACGTTCAATCCACTAATTTCATTTGATGGCCGATGATGCTAGGACTTAGAGATTTTTTTGAATTTTTCCCTTTAGTCTTCCTTTTCGCTGCTTGATCAGCTCAATACTCTTCTTTTTGTTGGAGAAATAGTTCCATTAGCAGCCACAACGGCGACCCACCATCTTCGATCTTCTTTTGATCGGAGGCCCAATCCGCTAATTCTTTCCAATTGGTGAACTGATTTTGACCACCATCAGCAGTCGGAGCCTTTCCCTATCGGAATACTAGTGCTCTAGGCTTCCGAAATGGCGGGCGCACGAACCACTAAATTTTGTCGATCCAAACAACTAATTTTCACTGTTGTATCGGCTCAAACTTCTTCTAAATTTCTCCGATCAAATCGCCTAACTCCTCCACTGCTTATCGGTGCCTCGAACAACTAAGTTTTGCCAACATATCGGTGACCTTTGGCTGATTCTCTCCGTAACTACGGCTCTGGTTTCCACTGTTTTCCATCAATGATTTCAACACTTAAACCAAATTTTGAAAATTTCCTACTGTCGGCAATCCGAAACAATAACATTGCTGCATTGGTGTTTTAGTCCCTACGGCACCTGCAACAACGGATTGACAAACCGCTAAATTATTCCGCGGTGTTGGCGAACCCAACATCTATTTTCCATCGACGACCATCAAACACTTAGAAAAATTTTCCCACAATTTTCCTTCCAACTGTCCTCCATCGGGTGTGCTTCTGCCTAGCTCTCTGCTGCATTAGAAGTCCGTCCCACTAAGTTTTCCAATGAACCGATAGTTCAAACACTTAGACAAATTTTGTGAATTTTCCAGTCATTCACCGATTTCTCTTGGGCAGAAGGCAACATGCCTTTGCTAACTGGTCTTTCATGGCCCATAAAGGCCCATGCTACAACCTGCAAGCTTTGATACCACACTGTAACGTCCCCGACCCTCTGACTGACAAAGAGGATACTACCATGGCCTTAACCATCCAGGCAACCAGCCCCATGAACATGTGCATTAACAAAATGTTGAAACAAAATGCATTGAAGTAGAACATACATAGATACAATTATTTATTATACACAGTGGAAGTAACATACATTCATACAAGCATTCAACATGTTCACCATATTCATTAACAATAAAATGATTGTAGGAGTAAAATAGACAAGATTACTTATCTTATGAAGAACTCATTCCGCAACCAGCTACATCGCTCCAACGTTCCACCCAACCATAGGATAGCATGCTCCTAAATCTCTCAGTAATGCTGCCACCCCCGATTTGGGCATGATTCCCCAAGGAATAAGGAACAAGCAGGCTTACACATAGCCAATGATACACAAAACACAGCCAATCCAACATAGTTGGGTTTATCAGGCCATCAATAAGACAGCCAAGCCAACATGGTCAGGTTTATCAGACCATCAAGGAGCTGGGAAAGGCTAAATGCTAAGCTGCTGAGCCCATTATAGATCTAGGAACACCTACACCAGAACTAGCCTGACTTCTAAGACACCCACACACACCCAACACAAGGAATCGGTCCCTTCTCTGCTACACAGTCCCTCAGGCCCTGACTTCCCTTCTAGTGTTATTCAAGGGTTGTGGAAAAGAAAGCCAGTCCTCTAGCTCTATCTGTGTGGTTTCCAAACACACCAGGTTTATCAAGCAAACAAAGCCCCCATCCCTGCTCCCAACACAGTCCGAAGACCAACCACTGCATACATGCAGTCACATAATCGATTCACATCTTGGTTAAGGAAAACAAATCCTGAGTCGTTCTTGGCCCTATCATTGCCAAAACGACTCACAAAACAACACAGACCACACTGGGGAAGAAAAATACAGACTCCCGACCTATGCGTGAGGGAAATTTACATCAGACCTCTAGAATTCAAATGGAAAACATACTAGATACCACTCTGTGGAAATGTGAGTGACATCCGAAACAGCTCCCTCCTCCTGGCCGCGTGAGACCACACCCGAAAAAGAAGATTATGCATGGGAATCATCAGAATACAGTCCCTACATGAAGATGAACAGACCAGGGAAATAATAGCATAGTAGAGAGTGTGGAGAGTCCGCATGGAGTGATGGCGGTGGTGGTTTTTGCCAACGTGAGGGTCAACCTGTTGGTGCAGTGTGCGTGTGGGAAAGGACTGACAGTCCTGCCACACTCCACTCCCAGCCATAACTACCTCAACTACTCAGCAAAACATTAAAGTGGTAGTTGGATAAGACAAGGAAAGATGGGAAAATCAAATAGGGTGGTGACACATGGACTTTCACCCCCCATAGCCCAAGGTTTGACATCCCCCACCCTTATCCTTATGAGAATCATGCCCCTTCTCAATTTAGTTGCTGCGAACATAGTTGGTTGGGGTTCATTTTAATTAAAGATGCATATTTACATGAGGAAAAAACTTAATATATGCCGTATACCATGATAGACCATCGATAACGATTCCATTCGCTGAAATATAACACACTTAAATCGATGGCGGGGCTTTTGCCTTTAGCTCCATACCATGATTCATTTACAATATATACATCATGTACGTTTAATGCAACGGGGTCAAAATCGAGGTGTTACATGAATAATTTGTATGGTTTTCAGTATATCAGAATTTAGCTCAACCACCAGTTCTGCATCCTATGTGGGGGTATTCAGCTTTCCTTGCCGACTGTTGTCTTCTTCTGTGTTCATGATTTGAATTGTTCTTCTAATCATGCAATTGAAAATTTTTAATAACAGGGAAAATTTATGTTAGTTAAAAAAATCTAAAAACATACTTTATTTTCTGTAATGAATGTTTGGCATGCCCATTACGTCTCTTAGTATTGAAATTGGGCTCCGATACCACTTGTAACGTCCCCACAATTTGAAAAAAAACTTAGAGGCCAGTTAAATACTACCTAATCTCGATATTAACTTGTCTTATGTGGAATGTGTCGATCTTTGCTTATTACACCATAGTGTTGTAAGCTATCCTTACCATTTCTAGACATTTGCCTATGTAACTATAGATGTAATTGTACACTATGTTTATTTTACTTGATCTGGTTTAAATGATTACTATGCCAGTGCTTTACTATTTTAACTTGTATTTGCGTAGTTATGTCTTACTTCATGTATACCTGTTTCACTTAGTTATATCCTCCTTTCTGGTTATAATTTTTGTTCATTGTTTATGGAAAATCCTGACTTAACTTTTAACTGTCAAGGGGTAGAGGTGCAGGACTTGTATCCCTTTTGGGGCCACTTGAAGAGGTAACTAGTTGTACCTGTTGTTACGAGGTTTACTTAGTTCATATTGAACTAATGCAAACTTCTCCTTTCTTAGTGTAGGTTCATTATGTGATGAAGACTTGCTATGACCGCTAAGCTTGGCATGCTACCTATGTTATACTACTCCATTTCCTTTTGAAGACAAAAGGATCAAAGTCCTATCCTAGTAATTCTTACTACTACTGTTTGCATTATTTTTTACACATAGTTGGGTTATCAGACCTGCATTTATCTGGATGATATTATTATTGTGGATTGGTACTGTGACGCCTCTTATTATTATGCTATGTATTTATAACATAATATTTGTTTTGTGCTAAGCCTAAGGTTATGGGTTAAATCCTAAAACTTTACCACCATTATTTTTAAAGTTTGCGTAAACATTATATTAAAGTTTGTATGACATGGTTTATAGGGTAAGCCACTCATGGCATATTTCATATGCCATGAAACCATGGCTTAGTGAAGTCAATGAGGGTTTTAGTGGGGGTTTTACCACTAAGTCAACATATGGTATTTGGAACTATATGCATGGGGGTAAAAATTGCAACGAATGTGGTGGAAAGGGTGGCATAGTTAATTCTCCTTGGGATGGGGGTAAACCAAATCCTAATCTTGGGTCTTTCATTGTTTGACTTCATTTGGTCTATGCTATGGGTGGTTTGCACTACTTGGCTCTTTGCTTCTCCAACATCGTGGAGGAAATAGGATGGCCCAAATTTGGAAGGTATGCACTCTAGCTGGTTTTGCAACATTTAACTATGGTTGCTTTGATTAGAGGTTTTTCATACTAATAATCATTCTTGGTTTTCATTTTACAAGTGATAGGGATTCCAAGTGTGCGTTGTGGGGGGACTACCAAGATGTCTACGATACCCTTTCAGGTAAGCCCTACAAAAACACAGGCCCTTTTACCTTTGTTTGGAAAGAGTGACCAAGTGTTTGCTCTGTGTGAGAAAGGGTTTTATTGTTTGTGAAAGTTTGGCATTCTTGGAATTCAATAGATGCATTTGTAAAGGAACCATGTGTTTTGATATATATAAAATGGAGACTCTATGTTTCAACTTGTAGATAATGCGTTATTATATTTTGTGACTATGCTATATTTTTAGTTGTTAAATATAGAAGGTATAACTATATGCATTCACAGTTGGGTTTTATCACTGATACTACCACTAGCTTGGAAAGGCCATGACCATATGCGTTTCAATGTCTGGAACTTAAAATTCTAGTTTTAGCATGCTAATGAAGGTTATGAGTATTGGTTTTAAACGACTTAGTTTAGCTTACAACAGTTCCATTACTTACAATGGAACCCTAGTTAATTCGCTAATGTGTAGATTATTATAGGAAATGTTATTAAATGGAAAGTTATGATGTAATTTACTTGTCTATGATTTAGTATGGGGATGGACGTAAGATTGGCTTACTGTTGCGAAAATGTAGATGTCGTGGTTGTGATAGTGTAGACAAAAGGGTTTTTACATGGATTATTTTAATGGGTTTTTTACTTCTCGGCCATGAGCCTTGATGAAGAATACAACGTGCATATTTTGTTTGGTTTTAAATGTGAAACATTGACAGAGCAATTATTTTGGTTACGACTTAACACTGGATTCCTCGGTTCTAGCTTGATAGTTGCAATTCTCACCCTTATGTGAAATATGTAGCCTGTGTAAAGTTTCGATGGTTAATCATGCACGTATTGTAGTTTCGTTATCATAGTTTACTTTTGACTTATGTGGAAATTTGTAAATCTTTACAGTGTTGTTAATTTTTCCAAATCGAATCCTACTGGATTTGATTCCTGGCATGGTTTGATATAACCTCTATTTTTCAGCCTTGAGCCCACAGTATTCGATCCTGGGCTGCGTTGGTTTCTGTTTTAATGTTGTAAGTGTGGTTTTGTTTTGGTAGAAGTGTAGATAGGATTTGATCCTAAATCCTTTAATTGGATACGTTATTCAATAGTGTGTTTTCATTTAAGTTTTACTCTTATCTTAATGGTAGATAGTATGCTTATTGTTTATAATAATTGCGCCTACATACCTTGATAGGTCTTGATGGATGGCATACGATATGGTAAATCTATCAGCTCGAAATTATTTGTTTGAAGTTTTTTAATGATATTTGGTAGGTTTTAAAATAGATTAACTCTATTTATCTTATGTTTTGTTATAATATATAAAGTTTCAACGATGATGTTTAAGTTATATTTTTATGCATAAAATTTATGCTAAGGCTATACGTAATAGTTTTGATGGTTATAATTTATACAAGCCTACAGGAAATATCAAATCTAACAGTAGAGAAAAAGATATAAAGTTAGTTTTTAAATAGTTCTTTGGTTGGCAAGGTTCATCAGTTAGGGTTAATAAGATTTAGGTACAAAATATCTGATATAATTTATGTTGTGAACTTGAAATAATAAATAGGAAATCTAACTCACTTAAAAATCTAGACTCTATTTAAATAAATACCTCTATTAGAGAACATTGAAATTTAACCTGTAAATGATTAAATAAAATGTAGAACTATAACATAGACCAAACCATCCTACTAATAAAACTAAAGGTGATAGTCTATCATTTACAAATATAAATAAGATATATTTTCCTAACTAGAATATCCTTGTTGAGTAGATAAAATAACATATCTATAGCAGACATATACTAATTCTTCATTCATAATTTAATCTCATTTAATAAAAAAAAAACATGTGTAAATTGTAAGGGAAAATCAAGAACCTCATACCTGCAAGTTGAAGCTATATTAATGGCTAAAAATCCTGCACACTCAAATGCCCAGTATTAACAAGTTCATAGATAGATATGACCTCTATTCAGATAACCGAATAACTTGGGAACTGCCACATTCCATCCAACCATGACCCATAACCATTCCTGGTTTCAATCCGGATCCTCCCCGAGCTGGTTCCAACATGCAAGTAGCTTAGAGCTCCTAAGGTAAGGCTTCCTTGTCTGAGATCTCAGGTTTTGTATCAGTTTCCTTTTTCCTCTTACAAAAAATGTTCTCCAAGAACTCTCTTGAATATCATGAGGTAGAATTATGGAATAAATCCAAAGATCCCCAACCCTCTCTTTGGCTTGGATTTTTATACAAAGACTTTTCAGGAAAAAGGGCAGTTAAATCAAGAATCATTTGATTTCTTGAAATAGACATTTATTTAATTTAGGTAATTTTAATATTTATTTAAATTTAACTTAGGAACTTTTGACTAGGTCCTACTTTGACTCTTGTAGGTATTTAATATTTAATTTCCATTAGTAATAATAATAACATGTGGATCCTTTCATTGTTACTTATAGTTACTAGTATTATTACTATTCTTACTCTTTTATAAATATCATGTACAAATTTTATATTTATATATATACCATTTGTTAACATTTTAGCTTTAGGTATCATATAGCGTGATCCCTAATCACATGACAGTTTTTTTTGTCTTAGTCACTTTCTTTAATAAGGCCTTCAGGTAGAGGTTAGGTCAACTAGGTTAGGCAACTCTAAACCTCCTTACATGTTGGATTCCCTCGTATAACATGGTAGTTCTTCAGTACTTTGATGAGATACAAAAATTCAAAATTTCATTTAATCACTTAAAAATAAGTAATATGAGATCACTGTTTTATCAGAGTTGTTTTCACTTAACATATTAATTTTCCAGTAACTCCTAGCGCTTTATCTAGATCCCATACTCAATGCTAAAAATAGGGAGTTACAAACTTAATGCAATTCCAGAGCTCCTCACTCAACACTAATGCTAGGATGTATTTATAGGATACACCTAGGGATACAATGGCCAAGGATACAATGTTCCATAGCTTATGGTCAACATCAATTTGCAAGGTTCCAGGGATTATGCCAAACAATTCTAATTTTTATCTTTTCCTGTGCTTTAGAGCTTCATGCTCAACACAAATGTTTAATAAATCATGTGTTCCAGAGCTTATCCATTAATAAAAATATAAATACTCATGTGCTCTAGAGCTTCTCTCTCAACAAAAACATCAAATACTCATGTGCTTCAGAGCTCCTCGCTCAACACAAAACATCTCATCAATTATGTGCTTCAGGGTCCACACCCAACACATGAAATCATATATACATATAAAAAATGCAATTGGATTACACCCAATATATCAAAAAAATCATCATGTTCATGTGTAGTGGGGTCTTAGACCCAATATACCAAATAAAACTTCGAAGTAACATCATAAGCAATGGGGCTTGTGCCCATAAGTGTTAGGTCAAAATTATGGATATTACAAAATGTCAAGGAAAGTGATATTAGTTTCTGATAGGTTTGAAAAACTTATATATGTGTCTTATTAATATGGTATGGATTAGGAATTTTCACAAATAGTTCACATACCTTCCCCTTTAATACTTGGTTTTATTTTGAAACTAGGAAAAAGTAGTAAAGTAGTCTTTCTTGGTTTGGTTCTAAAGACCATTGAACCTTTCCAAATTTATTATGGAAGGACCCTATGGGATTTAAAACATCCTAATGTTCGAATAAGAAAAATCATTTTGACATGATATTCAATTTTGCACAATTTGTCCAATTCATAGCTTTAGACTAGTGAAACCCAAGTTGACCCAGATGCACCCAAATGACTTAAAATTATATATGGAATAGATTTATGGGTATTAGGATATCCTAATTAATGTAATGAATTCTCATACACTTTCCAAAAGTGTTTGCAATTTTCTTTTGCGCATAGTGAAAGAAGGACAAAAATACTATGAAATTGATGTTAAAACCCCCAAGGGTATATGACACTTTTGGCTCTCCAAATGCAGTGCATACCTCCCAAATTTTAGAATAGAGTATGGGGATTTGTATCATAGATCAACGGATGTAATTAAATTCATGGTTATTAATCTTTTCAAATTTATTATGAGGCACAACATATGTATGGTAACTTTAATGGAAATTCTTTATAGGGAAATTGCACTACTAGCTTAAGTCTGGAACATGAACAATAGAATGAATGGTTCATATAGTAACATGAAATATAATTTCCATCTACAACATACATGTGACATAACCTACTTGCTCGATTAATTTTGGGAGAAATGGGGTAAAAAAAATTCATCTTTCAATTAATAGATCAAGTATTTTTTTTCTTGTTTGAACATGATGAATTTATAACTCTTGAAACTTTTTTATACTTAATATTCAATCAAGTATAAAGATTGATTTTTCTTGTTTAAAATAATAACTTGCAACTAGAATCATTCCCACGACTAATAATGACAACATAACATAATCTCAAATAAAAGACTTGTGTCCTTTTAATTGCTTTGAATACTCTATAACAAGTAACCTTATAATGTACCTGATCCCCTCGGCACAAATAGTGGGAGAAGAGGTATGAATCTCCTAAGTTGACTGTTTAAAAAACAACAAGGTTAGAAGCTACATTTTTCGACAAATAAGTGAATCTAACTTTATAACATATTTAAATGTTCCGAGCATTCATCAATATACATATATATACATAAAACTATATAATTGATTCCACCATACTGTCTTCATAGAATAGAATACTTCCCTTTCCACCCTACTTTATTCATAGGATAGACTAATTCTGTTTCCACCATTGGAGCACATTCTCTGCAATCATAACTTTCGACAATTAAGTTAATACGTAAATGATTAGGAGCAATATAAATCATTAAATATATTTACCATCATAACTAGATAATAAAAAACATATTAAGCTTGAAACATAATACGACATTTACTTAATCCAACTAATCATTAAGCATTACTTTTCTAATTTAAAAGACTCAAGCGACGGAAATCTCGAATTTGACTTTCCTCCCAACCATTGACTCCATTTGGCGTATATTTGTCCACCTAGAGCCACCCCGACATATCAACGGAGACACAAGTCTTCCCGGATCAGATGCATATCGAAATCAAAACATGCTCTCACATATAAAATACCCAAAATGGATTACATTTTTCCTTTCCCCATCGCCACTGTACCTCTAGAAATTTCCATTCTAGAATTTTTTTCGTTAATTACATTTTTCATCGTTACTAGAAATTCCATTGAAATTCCAAGGAGAGAATTTTCTTCATTAGTTACTTTCCCCCTCATACTTATAAATTCCATTATTGAGAATTTTCGTTTAATTTAAATTTGATTTGAACCGTAATCATAACTTGAACGTCTACTCGAAATCTATTATATATTATTCTTCCAATTGTATTTTACTATGTATATTAACCTATATACAACATAACGATGGATGAACCAATTTATTGTAACTATTACAGTGGATAAAGAGCATTCAAGGTCCATTGAAATAATAATACAAGAAAAATGATTTAGAGAAAAAAATGAGCAATTAGACAATTAGATTGATTTAGTAGTTTTTTTGATTGCACCAAGAGAAGCGAGGTGCTCTCCAGCCCAGTATGGGAGAGATGTTCTCACATTTGTACGTGACACTCTAATAAAATAATAATAAATTTTATACCCAACATGTCGTTCTACACAAGATTAAAATTAATAATAAATAAAACCATGGGTTGTTTAGGAGGCTTTGCACTTGGTTTTAAAACCATTTGCAAGGCCCTCCTAAACCAAGTACAATAAAACCATGGGTTCTTTAGGATGCCTTGCACATGTTTTTAAAACCATTTGCAAGTCCCTACTAAACCATCTACAATAAAACCAAGGGTTGTTTAGGATGCCTTGCACGTGGTTTCAACATTTTTTTGCCGATAATTAATTTATTATTTTTTATTATTTTGTTAGGTATGAACATTACAACATATCCCCATATTGGATTGTTTGTCTCACAAACATTATTTTTGGGGGATAGTTAAATTTTTTTATTTTTTATTATTAATTTTTATTTTGTGTAGGCCGACATGTTGGATATAAAATCTATTATTATTTTATGAGAGTGTCACGTACAAACGTGACAACATATCTCCCATACTAGGCTAGAGAGCACCTCGCTTCTACCTCGCTTCTCCGAGAGAAGCAAGGTGCTCTCTAGCCCAGTATGCGAGAGATGTTGTCATGTTTGTATGTGACGCTCTCATAAAATAATAATAAATGTTATACCCAACATCTCGGTTTAGACAAAATTAAAATTAATAATAAATAAAACAATGGGTTGTTTAGGAGGCTTTGCATATGGTTTTAAAACCATTTGCAAGGCCCTCCTAAACCATGTACAATAAAACCATGGGTTGTTTATGATGCCTTAGACATGGTTTTAAAATAGTGAACTAATTGCATCGAGAGAAGCGAGGTGCTCTCCAGCCCAGTATGGGAGAGATGTTGTCACGTTTGTACATGATGATTTAATAAAATAATAATAAATTTTATACCCAACATGTCGGTCTACACAAAATTAAAATTAATAATAAATAAAACCATGGTTTGTTTAGGAGGCTTTGCACATGGTTTTAAAACCATTTGCAAGGCCCCCCTAAACCATGTACAATAAAACCATGGGTTATTTATGATGCCTTGCACATGGTTTTAAAACCATTTGCAAACCATACTAAACCATGTACAATAAAACCATGGGTTTTTTAGGATGCCTTTCACATGGATTCAACATTTTTTTGCTGATAATTAATTTATTATCTCCCAAACAATCCAATATGGGGATATGTTGTAATGTTCATACCTAACAAAATAACAATAAATTAATAAATTAATTATCGGAAAAAAATGTTGAGACCATGTGCAAGGCGTCCTAAACAACCGATGTTTTTATTGTACATGGTTTAGTAGGGCCTTGCAAATGGTTTTAAAACCATGTGAAAGGCATCCTAAACAACCCATGATTTTATTGTACATGGTTTAGGAGGGCCTTGCAAATGGTTTTAAAATTACCATGTGCAAAGCCTCCTAAACAACCCATGGTTTTATTGTATATTGTTTAGGAGGGCTTTACACATGGTTGCACCGAGAGAAGTGAGGTGCTCTCTAGCCCAGTATGGAAGAGATGTTGTCACGTTTGTACATGACCTTTTAATAAAATAATAATAAATTCTATACCCAACATGTCAGTCTACACAAAATTAAAATTAATAATAAATAAAAACATGGGTTGTTTAGCACGGTTTGCACATGGTTTTAAAACCATTTGCAAGGCCCTCCTAAACCATGTACAATAAAACCATGGGTTGTTTACGATGCCTTGCACATGGTTTTAAAACCATTTTCAAGCCCTACTAAACCATGTACAATAAAACCACGGGTTGTTTAGGATGCCCTGCACATGGTTTCAACATTTTTTTGCTAATAATTAATTTATTAATTTATTATCCCCCAAACAATCCAATATGGGGATATGTTGTAATGTTCATACCTAACAAAATAACAATAAATTAATAAATTAATTATTGACAAAAAAATGTTGAAACCATGTGCAAGACGTCCTAAACAACCGATGGTTTTATTGTACATGGTTTAGTAGGGCCTTGCAAATGGTTTTAAAACCATGTGCAAGGCATACTAAACAACCCATAGTTTTATTGTACATGGTTTAGGAGTGCCATGGTTTTAAAACCATGTGCAAATCCTCCTAAACAACCCATCGTTTAATTGTATATTGTTTAGGAGGGCCTTACACTTGGTTTTAAAATAGTGAACTAATTACACCGAGAGAAGCGAGGTGCTCTCTATCCCAGTATGGTAGAGATGTTGTTACATTTGTATGTGACGCTCTAATAAAATAATAATAAATTTTATATCCAACATTTCGGTCTACACAAAATTAAAATTAATAATAAATAAAAACATGGAATGTTTAGAAGGATTTGGGCATGGTTTTAAAACCATTTGCAAGGCCCTCCTAAATCATGTACAATAAAACCATAGCTTGTTTAAGATGCCTTGCACATGCGTTTAAAACCATTTGCAAGGCCCTACTAAACCATGTACAATAAAACCATGGGTTGTTTAGGACGCCTTACACATGGTTTCACCATTTTTTGTCGATAATTAATTTATTATTGTTTTGTTAGGTATGAACATTACAACATATCCCCATATTGGATTGTTTGTCTAGAAAACATAGTTTTTGGGAGATAATTAAAATTTTTATTTTTTATTGTTAATTTTAATTTTGTGTAGGTTGACATGTTGGGTATAAAATTTATTATTATTTTATGAGAGCATCATGTACAAACGTGACAACATATCTCCCATACTGGGTCAGAGAGCACCTTGCTTCTCCGAGAGAAGAGCGAGGTGCTCTCCGGCCCAGTATGGGAGAGATGTTGTCACATTTGTACATGATGCTCTCATAAAATAATAATAAATTTTATACCCAACTTTTCGGTCTACAAAAAATTAAAATTAATAATAAATAAAATTATGGGTTGTTTAGGAGGCTTTGCACATGGTTTTAAAACCATTTTCAAGTCCCTCCTAAACCATGTACACTAAAACCATGGGTTGTTTAGGATGCCTTGCACATGGTTTTAAAACCATTTGCAAGGCCCTACAAAACCATGTACAGTAAAACCATGGGTTGTTTAGGACGCCGTGGCACATGGTTTCAACATTTTTTTGTCGATAATTAATTTATTAATTTATTATTATTTTGTTAGGTATGAACATAAGAACATATCCCCATATCAGATTGTTTGTCTGGCAACCATTATTTTTGGGGGATAGTTAAAATTTTTATTTTTTATTATTAATTTTAATTTTGTGTAGGCCGACATGTTGGGTATAAAATTTATTATTGCACTGAGAGAATCGAGGTGCTTTCCAGCCTAGTATGAGAGAGATGTTGTGACGTTTGTACATAATGCTCTAATAAAATAAGAATAAATTTTATACCCAACATGTCGCTCTACACAAAATTAAAAGTAATAATAAATAAAACCATGTGTTGTTTAGGAGGCTTTGCACATGCTTTTAAAACCATTTGCAAGGCCCTCCTAAACCATGTACAAAAAAACCATGGGTTGTTTAGTAGGCCTTCCACATGGTTTTAAAACCATTTTCAAGGCCCTACTAAACAATCTACAATAAAACCATGGTTTGTTTAGGAGGCATTCAAGGTCCATCAAAATAATAATACAAGAAAAATGATTTAGAGAAAAAAATGAGCAATTAGACAATTAGATAGATTAAGTAGTTTCTTTGATTGCACTGAGATAAGTGAGGTGCTATCCAGCCCAGTATGGGAGAGATGTTGTCACGTTTGTACGTGATGCTCTAATAAAATAATAATAAATTTTATACCTAACATGTCGGTCTACACAAAATTAAAATTAATAATAAATAAAACCATGGGTTGTTTAGGAAGCTTTGCACATGTTTTTAGAACCATTTGCAAGGCCCTCCTAAACCATGTACAATAAAACCATGGGTTGTTTAGGATTCCTTGCACATGGTTTAAAACCATTTGCAAGGCTCTACTAAATCATCTACAATAAAACCATGGGTTCTTTACCACGCCTTACACATGGTTTCAACATTTTTTTGCCAATAATTAACTTATTAATTTATTATTATTTTGTTAGGTATGAACATTACTAAATATCCCCATATTGGATTGTTTTTCTGGCAAACATTATTTTTGGGGGATAATTAAAATTTTTACTTTAAATTATTAATTTTAATTTTGTGTAGGCCGACATGTTGGATATAAAATTTATTAGTATTTTATGAGAGCGTCACATACAAATGTGACAACATCTCTTCCATACTGGGATGGAGAGCACCTCGCCTCTACCTCGCCTCATCGAGAGAAGCGAGGTGCTCTCCAGCCCAGTATGCGAGAGATGTTGTCACGTTTATACGTGACGCTCTCATAAAATAATAATAAATTGTATACTCAACATGTCGGTCTACACAAAATTAGAATTAATAATAAATAAAACCATGGGTTGTTTAGGATGCTTTGCACATGGTTTTAAAACCATTTGCAAGGCCCTCCTAAACCATGTACAATAAATCCATGGGTTGTTTACGATGCCTTGCACATGGTTGTAAAACCATTTGCAAGCCCTACTAAACCCTGTACAATAAAACCATGGGTTGTTTAGGATGCTTTGCGCATGGTTTCAACATTTTTTTGCCGATAATTAATTTATTATCCCCCAAACAATCCAATATGGGGATATGTTGTAATGTTCATACCCAACAAAATAACAATAAATTAATAAATTAATTATTGGCAAAAAATGATGAAACAATTGTGCAAGGCATCCTAAACAACGAATGGTTTTATTGTACATGGTTTCATAGGGCCTTGCAAATGGTTTTAAAACCATGTGCAAGGCATCCCAAGAAACCCATGGTTTTATTGTACATGGTTTAGGAGGGCCTTGCAAATGGTTTTAAAACCATGTGCAAAGCCTCCTAAACAACCCATGGTTTTATTGTATATTGTTTAGGAGGGCCTTACACATGGTTTTAAAATAATGAACTAATTACACCGAGAGAAGCAAGGTGCTCTCCAGCCTAGTGTGGAAGAGATGTTGTCACATTTGTACATGATGCTCTAACAAAATAATAATAAATTTTATACCCAACATGTCGGTCTAGACAAAATTAAAATTAATAATAAATAAAACCATGGGTTTTTTAGGAGGCATTGGACATGGTTTTAAAACCATTTGTAAGGCCCTCCCAAATCATGTACAATAAAACCATGGGTTGTTTAGGATGCCTTGTACATGTTTTTAAAACCATTTGCAAGGCCCTACTAAACCATGTACCTTAAAACCACAGGTTGTTTAGGATGCCTTGCACATGGTTTCAACATTTTTTTGCTGATAATTAATTTATTATTATTTTGTTAGGTATGAACATTACAACATATCCCCATATTGTATTGTTTGTCTCGCAAACATAATTTTTGGGGGATAATTAAAATTTTATTTTTTATTATTAATTTTAATTTTGTGTAGGCTGACATGTTGGGTTTAAATTTTATTATTATTTTATTAGAGTGTCACATACAAATGTGAAAACATGTCTCCCATACTGGGCTCGAGAGCACCTCGCTTCTCCCGGAGAAGCGAGGTGCTCTCGAGCCTAGTATGGAAGAGATGTTGTCACGTTTGTACGTGATGCTAAATAATAATAAATTTTATACACAACATGTCGATATACACAAACTTAAAATTAATAATAAATAAAACCATGGGTTCCTTAGGAGGATTTTTCACATGGTTTTAAAACCATTTGCAAGGCCCTACTAAACCATGTACAATAAAACCATGCATTGTTTAGGATGCCTTGCACATGGTTTCAACATTGTTTTTTCAATAATTAATTTATTAATTTATTATTATTTTGTTAGGTATGAACACAACAACATATCCCCATATTGGATTGTTTGTATGGCAAACATTATTTTTGGGGGATAGATAAAAATTTTATTTTTTATTATTAATTTTAATTTTGTGTAGGCCGACATGTTGGGTATAAAATTTATTATTATTTTATGAGAGCGTCACATACACATGTGACAAAATCTCTCCCATACTGGGATGGAGAGAACCTCGCTTCTCTAAGAGAAGCGAGGTGCTCTCCATCCCAGTATGGGAGAGATGTCACATTTGTACATGACGTTATAATAAAATAATAGTAAATTTTATACCCAACATGTTGGTTTACACAAAATTAAAATTAATAATAAATAAAACCATGGGTTGTTTAGGAGGATTTTCACATGGTTTTAAAACAATTTGCAAGGCCCTCCTAAACCACATACAATAAAACCATGGGTTATTTAGGATGCCTTGCACATGGTTTTAAAACTATTTGCAATGCCCTACTAAACCATGTACAATAAAACCATGGGTTGTTTAGGACGCCTTGCACATGGTTTCAACATTTTTTTGCTGATAATTAATTTATTAATTTATTATCCCCCAAACAATCCAATATGGGGATATGTTTGTTCATACCTAACAAAATAACAATAAATTAATAAATTAATTATCGAAAAAAATGTTGAAACCATGTGCAAGGCGTCCTAAACAACCGATGTTTTTATTGTACATGGTTTAGTAGGGCCTTGCAAATGGTTTTAAAACCATGTGAAAGGCATCCTAAACAACCCATGATTTTTTTGTACATGGTTTAGGAGGGCCTTGCAAATGGTTTTAAAATTACCATGTGCAAAGCCTCCTAAACAACCCATGGTTCTATTGTATATTGTTTAGGAGGGCCTTACACAAGGTTTTAAAACCATGTATGAGGTAGATGTTTTGAATACTAATATACTTTAAATTATTCAATAAGTGGGAACCATATTAACATGATAGTATATCTCACTTATTTAGGATAGTATTAAAATGTATGTAATCTTTAGGTTGGAAACAATTTAATTTTTTCATTTAGGATAGTATTGCAAGCTTTTAAAAAAAGGTTTTTAAATTATGAGACTATTAAAATATGGTTTGTATTTTTTTGTAAATAAAAGCATTGTATTACTGCACAAAAACTTCTTTACATGGAGAAACACAAAACTGGGCTTCTGCAGCCTATGCCTTTCCTGGCCTTGCCCCTTCTACATCTAATCAAACCTAAACCTTCCTAACCCAAAAGAGGGAGATCCTCAATTGTGCAAGGTTTAATAACAAAGTTACAAACATAGCCGCATAGTCCAACCTAACTAGACCTATCTGAAACTGACTGCCAAACATATTAAACAGAGGATTTAGAACCTGAAAACACCACCCATAGAAAACTTAAGGTGTGGCTTGCCTCCCTAGGCCAGAGCAGTGATCGTGGTGTAGGAACCCCATATGATGCACCGAAGGGTCTCCCCTCTATGGGGGTATGATGGTAACATAGTCCTGAATCCCCCCATCCGTTCGACGATTGAGTATTCCTTCCGCTCACAACTCCAAATCATGGCTATATAGGGATATTCCTACCCGTGAAGCAATCTAGTCCACTTTGAGGTGCATCAGCTTGCAATCCACACTGAGGGACTCTATATTTTTCCCCATGGCTTGGCATTATTCGTTGTGTTCTTTCCATGCTTTCACCAGCTTCGAGTCTCCCTCTTTTTTTTCCATCTCCTCCACTTTTGCTTCAATGTTCATGGCTGCATGGGTTACCAGGTGTTAAGTCAGTAATTTGTTTCTTCAATTTTGGTTTTGTTTCTTCAATTTTGGTTTGATTTTCATTTTATTCAAAGTAACTCTTTTGTTTTAAGTTTGATTATTTGCTTCCTTTAGGAAAATTTTTGGTTGTTAGGTGAATTTTTGAACTTGGCTTTTATATTTTTGTTTTATTTTTTATCCTTTACATTTTGATGGGGTTTTTAAAAGTCATTATATCAAAGAATGGATTCACAAATGATTTTTCTGAGCATACTCATGCATAATCATTACTCAAGTAGCTTTTAAACTCCATACAAAATGCCTAAAAGTTGTAAGACAACGATAAAATAGCGTTAAAACTGTTCTTGTAGCACTGGAGCCAAAAATTAACGAAAGGGCGCTACAAGAATATCGCGACCCTCATTTCTTCTGATTTTATAGCAAAAATTTGGCATTTTCTTGAATGATGAGTGACTAATCACGTATTGTGGAGTGTTTACTACGTGTAGATTCAGAAATTATCATAAGAACAGGTAGTTCCACGTCGTGAGGGAATCGTGGTCATCGTGAGCCTAAATGCAATTCATTTTGACAGGTAGCAGCGTGGTTTGAGTTTAATATGAGATGAGTTGTCATTTGCATGCACATTCAAAGACGAAGGACTTAGTGGAGTAACTATAACCACTAAAAAACCGAGCATTGCTGCTGGGAAACAGTGTGGAGGTTTTCATAGTTGCTCCGAAAACTAGGCCCTTTTTCATTTTGACATCTGGACTTAAATTGCACCTTGAAAGACACCTATAACTCTCAGGTCGTTACTCAAACAATATGAAGAACGGTTCAAAGTATCTACAGTCGATCAATTAAAAGGTATTCCACGATAAGCCAATATAGATGAAAATTTGGGGATTTTTCGGTGGGGTTCGTTTTAGCAAAATTGATCAAGGGAGAGGTTAAATTGTGGTGTTAAATGAAATTTCATCCAAAGAAATGGCTTCCTGCGACATGTTGAGATGTTCTGTTAAGTGGAGAACTGAAAATTAGCTTTATATTGGACTATGCATTTGTTGAAGTTAAAAAGAGGCTGGGTTGAAAACAATGTATGTTACGATGAGTCAAACTTAATACTGTTGCTGGTGCAACATGAGATGAAGGAAATGGACATTTGAGACAATATGAAAACCTATATAGCCTAAAGACCTAATTTTTCTAGGTTTTGAAGCTTACTGTTTTTGAAAGCCAAAAGAAGCAGCGAAGAGCTAAAGTTTTGAGAGTAGAGGCAAACCTACTCTCATTTTGATACTGAGATTACTGAGAGCTGAAATGGACTAAGTTTAAGATTTTTCTTCTCTATAAATCTTCTCATCTAACCTATAAATAGTCTGCATTTAGTCTAAAAAGTTGACAGTTGGGATTCTTCATGTAAAACTCTTTTGTGAAGAGATTGTTTATACATAATTCTGGCAGGTTATGGGTACTAATACACAGGTTCATTCTATATGTTGGAGGTGGACAGTCATTAGGATAATTAAATGGAATGACAATTATCAGTGGTAGTGAAGAATCTAGCCTGTATCAAAAGAACAAAAGCAGCAGTCAGAGAAGAGTAAGGAGAGCTGTTTTTGAAACCTGAGGGATTTGAAAAGAAAACAATCACCTGACTGGTCATTAATTGAACCCTAAAACCTATACAGTTTTCATCCTCTGAAGAAAAATGGGCAAGAGTGATAAAATTAACAGAGTTGAACCTACTAATGTAGGTTGGATCGAAACACTTCCTGGATGTGTTGAACTATTCCAACAGGCTAGTTGGCTTGAATTCTTCAAAAGAATAAATGGGTATAATACTGAAGTGTCTTGCAAGTTTGCACAATGCTTTAAAGATGACATGGTGACCTTTGATACTCTTAAGTTCAAGCTGACAGTGGAATTGATTGCAAAATCCAGAGAGATTAAGAATGAAGGTGGATTATGGTTTAAGAAATTGCCCTTTACCTTTGATCCTCAGAGATACCTATTACCAAATGTCACTCCTGACTAGAATAAAGGCATTCTTATTCAAAATTTCAGAAAGGAATGGGTAGAACCAATCAGAATTTTGCAGATTTATATTACTTGCGAGGGTAGGTATGCTTATGTGTTTAAGCATCACTTCAGGTTTTTGCAACATATGGTGGGAGATTCCAAGATGAACCTTCCATTTTTCCTATTCAAAAGCTTGCAGAAAATGGCTAGCAAGGTCAAAGGGCATATGGACCATTCTTCTTAGTCCATCTTTCATCATGGGCTAATTAAGTTGATTATTAGCACTGTTTTGTAGCATGAAGGTAAAACTTGGGACTTCTTTCTTTTTTGGTCAGGTTTTCAGGTCAAACAAGAAGATCAGCAGCCTAAGAGGCAAGCAGACAAAGGGAGGGTGATGATGAGAAAAATAGGTCAGAAAACTAAGCCTGCAGACAAGGAGGATGTCAAAGTTGAGAAGGCAGCAAAGCATGTGGAGGTTGATAGTAAACTCAAAGTGTCTTCAGTTGGCACTATAGGTAGATATTCACTGTTTTCAGAAGAAGAATTGCAGCCTAGGCAGCAGGTGATACCAGCAACAGTCTCCAAGGAAACTAAAGCTGCTATTCTAGAAAAGGTGGCTATGCCTGAAGATGATTTTCAAACCCAACAGAGAAGTCCACTCACCATTCTCTCAGATGATGAGGGATATTTACTAGAAGAAGATCAGCCCATTGATAAAGCAGAAGGCAAGCATCAAACCTGTAGAGAATTCTTCACTTCAGAGATTAAAGCAGCCAAACCTAATAAGAAGAAGAAAATGACTGTAACCCCATATTGGAGGCCTAAATCTAGGTCAACAAATAAATGAAGATGGAATATGAAGAGGTTACTCAATCAAAAATTGAATTCCAAACAATAGACTGTCTTGACTGATACTTCCTCAAATGAAGAGACAGAAATTGGTAAAATGGACAGTAAAAACAAGGGAAAAATAGTTGTTAAAGCTTCCTCTTCTCAGCCTGTAAAGGTAAAAGGATTATCACAGTCTGTAAAAGAGTTAAGGCAGCCTGAATCTGAATTGTTTGCTATATTCCTTGAAATAAGAAATGAACTGATAAAGCAGTAGGAAAAAGAAAAAGCTGAAATACCTCCTGTTGAAGATCAAGAATGGGAAGAGGGAGATGAACTTATACTTAGGCAAGCAGGTATTCTCAAATATTCTAATATTTCATACCTGTTAATAAAGGATGCAGACATACCTGAGATCCCTAGTTTTGAACAAGAGATCATGACATGAAGGTCAGTTGACATAGATAAAGAAAACATGCAGAAAATTATTCAGCAGTACAAACAACAGATGAAACATATGCAAGAGGTCAATGAGGGGTTGATGATGGCCAACAGAAAGCTTAAAGAAGATCTTCAGGATGTCAATGACCATTGTCATGAGCTGACAGCAGTGTCCAAAGAGGTTCTCAAAATAAAAGGAACCACTGATTTGCACTGTTCAGAGTTGGAGAAGACAGTGAAGGACTTGCAGCAGAGAAATGAGGAACTCACCAAGAAGATAACTGACCTGGAGCAGGAGCAGAAGAAAGCTAAGAGGAAAGCTCAAGCACTAGATGGCATTGCTCTGCTGGCTGAGGCAACAAAAGAGCTATGAGTTAGCTTTTGATTTAGTTTTTTTTGTTATATCTTTTTGAGGAACATGTTATTTAGTGTTTTACTATTTTTATAAAATAGTATATTTCGTAATATTCTAAATTTGATTTTATCCCATCGAATAGGTTGAGGCAGTTAGGGTTTTTGACCCCTAACTGATTTTGTAAAAAACACTATTTAGAGAGGTTAGAAAGTCATTAGCAGGGTTCGATTTTTGGGATAGCTTCAGGAGGTCTGCAGACTTGTTCATGAGTTCAGACTTGTTCATGAGTTAAGTATAAAGCTCTTATATGCATTTGATAATGAAACTATGAGATATATGACACTTTTATCCTTCATATTCTATGTTGGCTTCATTGTTCAGCTTGTCTAGTTGCTTAAATGATATATTCATTTACTGGTTTATGTTTATATGCTGGTGATGCTTGTCTTTTATGAATGAAATTCAGTATTGTCTTTTGTTGGATCTTGTTGAATGTATTATGCATGTTTATCTTCTTTTGTTTATGATTTAGTTATTACATTGCTCATGAGTGTATTCCCTGTCTTTCCCCAAAAGTTTATAACCACTAAAACATTCCAGAAAACCTAAAACCTACTTTGTTTTATCAAGTATTATTTGAGATTGTGTTGGCTTGTTTCTCTGGCCTTAGAAACAATTTCTGGCATAAACATCTTTGGCGCTATTTCCAGGGACGAAGCTGAAGCATACCTTCCATGGGATACTCATCTATTTTACTGGTTTAAGAGGTGGACTTAAAACAACACTTTTGAAGGCTAATTTTTCACCAAAGTTGTCACAGTGGCTTCTAGAGGAGTGGGAACCAGGAGCAGACCTACTTCACCGTTACATTCAGGGGTTTCAGACCCTGAACAAATATTGAAAACAACAAGAAAAATCCGAAGTTCTCAATCTTTATCAGCCCTCTGTGACCCTGACCAGTTGGGTGCTTCAATACATTCAGCTGAAACTTCACCTTGGATCAAGCCTATTATACCTGATAGCTCTTTTCAAATATTTACAAATCCTCAATCCTTTAGAAAAGCCAAAGCTACCTCTCCTGGTAAAATACCTCTTTTTCAACTGAAATTAGGTAAAAGTTCTTTTAAATCAGTTTCTAGTCAAGCTTCTTCTTCAAAACCAGTTAGTCCAAAGATGGCAGCCCAAAACCCTCCCATAGATATGATGGACCGGATGGTTGCAGCCAGGTATGCACCGTTAGTCTTACCTCAGCCTTTACATGCATTTCCTGGAGGTGATTACCAGAAGTATATGCCTAGGTTCAATGGACAGGGAGAAACCACTGCTGAAGAACATTGGGAGGCTTTCCTGATTTATCCTGACAATCAAAACATTGAGATCAAAGATGTATGGATGAGGGTATTTGTTCAGAGCCTTGATGGGGATGTAAGGAAATGGTTCAGAGAGTTGCCTGCCAACTCCATCACTATAATTGAAGAGCTCCGGGATCTCTTCATGAGGCAATGGGGAGACACAAAAGATCACACCTACTATATAACTGAGTTTGGATCTCTCAGAAGAAAAAAAGAGGAGACAATTGCAGATTTTTCCAAGAGGTTTAACAAAATGTATAGTAGGATTCCAGCAGAAATCAAGCCAACTGAAACATTAGCTAAACTCACCTATGCCAATGCCTTTGACCATGAATTTTCTCTATTATTGAGAGAAAGGAGACCTGTCACCTTGCTGAACATGCAAGATGCAGCATTGGAGGTTGAGTCCAATTTATTGGCTTCAAACAGACTTAATAAAGAAACATCTCAGCAACTTTATGATAAAAAGGGAAAGAAGGAAGCAACTCCAGGAAGTTCTGCTCCTCATTCTTCTGAAGCCAAGATTGATGAAATGGCTAAGCTGGTAAAGATTCTCACTGCAAAATTGAATAAATTAGAACTTGAAAAGAATTCTGGAAAACCTGCTCCAGAAGCTGAACAAAATCCAAGAATCAGTTTAGAAGGCAATTTGTTCCTAGATTCATACCAAGAGAGCGTAGGAACAATGATATCCAGCGAGAGAGGAGAGAAAATGAAGATCAGAGAGTGCCTCCACCTCTTCAGAACAATGTAGCTGATGAAGAAGAAGTTGATGAACAGCTGCATTTTGAAGAGACTGAGACTGATAAGGATATGAACCATTTTGGAGATGGATTCTCTGGAGGTTTTGTTACTGAAGAAGAATTTTTTAATGCAGAATATTATGATGCAGACATGTTTGAAGCTAAGGATGACCTGGAGTTAGAAAAGACTGCTGTAATTGATGTTGTTCATCAGAATGGACCTAAGAAGATTATAAATCTCAGATCAGGCCCAAAGCAGGTGGTGCAAGCCCCAAAGAAGAAAGCAGTTGTCCCTGCTGAGATTGTACCTGCTAAACAAATAGCTGATCCTATGCCAGAAAAAAGACAAGTTGCAGAAAAATCAAAGAAGACTCTAGAGGTGGAAGAGGTAAACAAATTTGTTCAGAATTTCAGTTTGGAGAATGAATTAGGGAAGTTAAAGATTCATGTACCTTTAACTGAGTTAATAAAGAATCCTTCATATAAACAAACAATCTTGAAAGTGATGAATTCAACAAGTAATCAGCCTGTTTCAGACACAGTTAATCTGCAGGAAGAAAACCCTAAAATCTTCATTGGATCAGCCCTAGATAAAAAAACTGAAAATGAGGCTGGTGCTTCACCTCCTTTCTATGTCACCCTGACAGTCCATGATCAAATGATTCACAATTGCCTTTTACATTCAGGAGCATCCCACAATTTGATGCCAAAGGCTGTTATGGAAGCTTTGGGCCTGAGTATCACTAAACCTTACCATGACCTATATGCCTTTGATTCCCGAGCAGTGAAGTGTCTTGGAGTAATAAAGGACATGGTTGTCATCCTAGCTCAGTTGCCCATGAAAAGTGTGATAATGGATGTTGTGGTAGCTGATATAACACCGAAATTTGGTTTAATTCTATCTAGGTCATGGGCTAAAAAGGTTGGAGGAACCTTACAAATGGACCTTTCATATGCCACCATTCCTGTGTTTGGTGGAGAAACTAGAAGACTGTATAGGGAGCTGCAGTTTGCTTACATAGTGACAGATGACAAGAATCCCACTAATCACCCACTGTACTCTGTTGATAAAGATCTTGGTACATGCATGCTACATTTCAGTGAGGAAGATAATTCTGCTGGTCTGTTACAAGTGGAAAAGGAACAGCCAATAAAACACAGCAGACAGGAAGAAAATGCACTGTGGAAATTGTATTTTGATGGATCCTCATGCAAAGAGGGTGCTGGAGCTGGAGTCCTTCTCAAATATCCTGGAGGTGAAATAGTGAGGCTCATGTACAAGTTGGAATTTGTTACTACAAACAATAATGCTGAGTATGAGGCTTTGATACTGGGATTAAAAGCTGCAAAAGATTTGGGCATTCAGCAGATTGTTGCATTTGGCGACTCCGAACTAGTTGTTCAGCAGGTGAAGAACAACTATCAAGTGAAGCAGGTTCTGTTGAAGCTTTATCGGAATGAGGTATGGGACATGCTTGAAAACTATTTTGTAGCTTTTAATATTACTTACATTCCAAGGGATTATAATCAGACACCAGATTCATTGGCTTTAGCTGCCACACACTTCAGAATCCCTAAAACCACTCAACTGAAATATCCAATTGAAATAAGGTACAGACCTTCTGTACCCGATAATGTAAAACAGTGGAGAGTATTTGAAGATGATACTGAGATTAAAAGGTTCATTGAACTTACAGATGAGTATTCAAATTCCATAATTGATTAGGATGAGGATGATGAAGAAGAACAGCTGGATGAAATTGCTGCAGAAGAGATAGCAGGTCATAAGATCATCGAATTGAAGAGTAATTTCATTCCTAAAGGTCTGGTACCTTTGGAAAGAATATTTACAAAGGATGATACACCCTCAAATCCTGTTGTTCACTCTTCAAAAGAGAATGTGATAGACTACAATATTGGTTCAGCTGAACATCCTAGAATGGTCAAAATTTCTAAATCATTGACAGCTAAACAAAGAAATAGATATATCAAACTATTAAAAGAGCATGTAGATGTCTTTGCATGGTCCTATGAAGAACTAAGAACTTATGATACAGGAATCATACAGCATAAGGTGCCTTTAAAGCCAAATGTTAAACCATTTTGTTAGAAACTGAGAAGGATCAATCCAGCTTTGTTTCCCGTAATTGAAAAAGAAGTGAAGAAGCTGTTGGATGCAAAGATAATAGTGCCTCTCAGGTATTCTTCCTGGGAGGCTAATTTGGTCCCTGTCAGAAAAAAGAATGGAGAGATCAGGTTATGTGTTGATTTCAGAAACCTGAACAGATATTCATTAAAAGACAACTATCCTCTTCCTAAGATTGAACAGGTATTGCAGCAAGTGGTTGGAGCACAAAGGATCTCTATGGTGGATGGTTTCTCAGGGTACAATCAGATTGCAATGCACCCTGATGATAAGGAGAAGACAAATTTTACAACTCCCTAGGGGACATTCATGTATGACAAGATGCCTTTTGGCTTGATGAATGCTGGAGCAACCTTTCCGAGAGAGCAATAAATATTGCCTTTGTGGGAGAAAAAGATAAGTTTGTGGTTATTTATTTGGATGATATTACTGTTTTCTCTCAGTCAAATGATGAGCACTTGAAGCATTTAAGGAAGACCTTCCTAAAATGCAGAAAATTTGGCCTTTCTCTAAATCCCAAGAAGTCACATTTTGCTGTGCAAGAAGGTAAACTACTTGGCCACTTGGTATCTGCTGATGGTATCAGAATAGATCCGGAAAGAGTGAAATCTATAATGAAGATCAGTTTACCTAGGAGTAAAAAGGATGTTCAATCATTCATTGGAAAAATCAATTTTCTTGCGGTGGTTTATTCCCAACTTTGCTGAAACCATTAAGCAGATCACAGCCATGCTCAAGAAATATCAGGAAGTCAGGTGGAATACTGAGGCAAAGGCTGCATTTGAGAAAATAAAGGTAGCTCTTACTAAAGCACCGGTATTGGTAAGTCCTGATTTTACTAAAGAATTCCTTACTTTCTCATTTGCATCAGAAGACACAATTGCAGCTGTCTTACATCAGAAGAATAAAGAAGGTTTGGAACGGCCTATTGCTTTCTTCAGCAAGACTCTCAGAGATTCTGAGTTGAAGTATAGTATATTGGAGAAACAGGCTTATGCTCTGGTAAAGGCTTTGAAATTTTTCATAATTTATGTCTTGCATTCAAAAGTCATTTCATTTGTTCCAAATGATGCTGTGAAAGATGTCTTAACACAGCCTGATAGTGAAGGGAAGAGAGGCAAATGGATTGCAAATATTATGGAGTATGATGTCGAGATCAGACGTACTAAGCTTGTTAAGGGAAAAGGTTTAGCCAAGCTACTAGTTGAATGAAATTGTCAGGCTCTGGGACTGTATGTTATGGCTGAAGAAATAGCTCAAGAAGAAGATCAAGCAGCTCTGAAAAAAGAGAAGATCATGGATTTTTAATCCACATCTACCTGGTATGCAGACATAGTATATTTTCTGTTGTTTTTGCAATGCCATGAAGATTTTGATAGGAAGGCTTCTAGATCTTTAAAGCTTAAAGCTACCAAGTATTGTCTAGTAGAAGAACAGTTGTTTTGGGAGGACCCTTGGGGTATCTTGCTCAGGTGCCTGGATCAATCTGAGATAGGAGGAGTGATTTCTGAATCTCATGAGGGTGCTTGTGGGGGGCACAAATACTAGAAAACAACAACATACAGAATTTTGAGAGCTGGATACTATTGGCCAACCTTGTTTGCAGATGTTTATCAATAGGTAAAGGCCTGTGTCCCTTGTCAGAAGTTTGCCAGAAAATAGAAATTGTTGTCTTTGCCTTTGAAACCCATTGCAATCAATGCTCCTTTCCAGCAATGGGGTCTGGATTTCATTGGAGAAATTAATCCAGCATCTTCAGGACATCATCACTGGATTCTAACAACAACATATTTTTTCACTAAATGGGTGGAAGCCATTCCTACAAGGAATGCTACAAACAAGGTAATCATGGATTTCATTGAAGAAAATATCCTGAGTAGGTTTGGCTGTCCTCAGAAGTTAGTGATAGATAATGCTAAGGCTTTCAATTCTAAGGTAATGATAGCATTTTGTGAAAAGAACGGTATTTTGCTGAAGCACTCAACTCCTTATTACCCCCAGGGTAATGGCTTGGCTGAATCCTCTAATAAGAATATCATTTAGAGCATTAAGAAGCTGCTAAAGCATAACAAAAGATCATGGGATTCAATGCTGAAATATGCATTGTGGGCTGATATGATCACAGTGAAACAAGCAATTGGAACATCTCCCTATCAGTTAGTATATGGTACAGAGGTAGTTTTCCCTGTTCATTTGGGGATCCCAGTGATGAAATTTCTCCAGAATGCTCAAGAGGAGCCAGATGATATGCAGAGGAGAATTTTTGAGATGATAGAGTTACAACAAAACAGGGAAAAGGTGGATGAAAAGGAACAGTTGTACAGAGCCAAGATCAAAAGCAGATTTCACATAAACAGTAAAGAAAATACTTTTTCAGTTGCTGATATGGTTCTAAGGTGGGATGCAAGAAAGGAGCAAAAGGGTAAGCATGGTAAGTTTGACAATCTTTGGTTTGGCCCTTTCTTAGTGTCAAAAGTTTTGGAAAATAATACTTTTATCTTGCAGTCATTGGAAGGTGAGGAGTTGTCCAGCCCTGTTAATGGGAGATTCCTCAAGCATTTCTACAGTTTATAAGAGCATTTTCACTTTTAGTTGTACATACCAGTGTGAGTGAAGCATAATAAGACTCCATAGCCCAATGGAAGTTTTGCAGACAGATAGATAAGATAGCAGACATAAGGCACTGGTCTACACGTTCTTGAAGCCTCACAGGGAGGACTTCATCTCGCAGTTGGAGCTAGATGTTAAGTCAGTAATTTGTTTCTTCAATTTTGGTATGATTTTCATTTTATTCAAAGTAACTCTTTTGTTTTAAGTTTGATTATTTGCTTCCTTTAGGAAAATTTTTGGTTGTTAGGTGAATTTTTGAACTTGCCTTTTATATTTTTGTTTTATTTTTTATCCTTTACATTTTGATGGGGTTTTTAAAGGTCATTATATCAAAAAATGGATTCACAAATTATTTTTATGAGCATAGTCATGCATAATCATTACTCAAGCAGCTTTTAAACTCCATACAAAATGCCTAAAAGTTGTAAGACAACGATAAAATATCGTTAAAACTATTCTTGTAGCGTTGGAGCCAAAAATTAACGAAAGGGCGCTACAAGAATATCGCGACCCTCATTTCTTCTGATTTTATAGCAAAAATTTGGCATTTTCTTGAATGATGAGTGACTAATCACGTATTGTGGAGTGTTTACTACGTGTAGATTCAGAAATTATCATAAGAACAGGTAGTTCCACGTCGTGAGGGAATCGTGGTCATCGTGAGCCCAAATGCAATTCATTTTGATAGGTAGCAGCGTGGTTTGAGTTTAATATGAGATGAGTTGTCATTTGCATGCACATTCAAAGACGAAGGACTTAGTGGAGTAACTATAACCACTAAAAAACCGGGCATTGCTGCTGGAAAACAGTGTGGAGGTTTTCATAGTTGCTCCGAAAACTAGGGCTTTTTCATTTTGACATCTGGACTTAAATTGCACCTTGAAAGACACCTGTAACTCTCAGGTCGTTACTCAAACAATATGAATAATGGTTCAAAGTATCTACAGTCGATCAATTAAAAGGTATTCCACGATAAGCCAATATAGCTGAAAATTTGGGGCTTTTTCGGTGGGGTTCGTTTTAGAAAAATTGATCAAGGGAGAGGTTAAATTGTGCTGTTAAATGAAATTTCATCCAAAGAAATGGATTCCTGAGACATGTTGAGATGTTCTGTTAAGTGGAGAACTGAAAATTAGCTTTATATTGAACTATGCATTTGTTGAAGTTAAAAAGAGGCTGGGTTGAAAACAATGTATGTTATGATGATTCAAATTTAATATTGCTACTGGTGCAACATGAGAAGAAGGAAATGGACATTTGAGACAATATGAAAACCTATATAGCCTAAAGACCTAATTTTTCTAGGTTTTGAAGCTTACTGTTTTTGAAAGCCAAAAGAAGCAGCGAAGAGCTAAAGGTTTGAGAGTAGAGGCAAACCTACTCTCATTTTGATACTGAGATTACTGAGAGCTGAAATAGACTAAGTTTAAGATTGCTTTGCTCTATAAATATTCTCACCTAACCTATAAACAGTCTGCATTTAGTCTAAAAAGTTGACAGTTGGGATTCTTCATGTAAAACTCTTTTGTGAAGAGATTGTTTATACATAATTCTGGCAGGTTATGGGTACTAATACACAGGTTCATTCTATATGCTGGAGGTGGATAGTCATTAGAATAATTAAATGGAATGACAATTATCAGTGGTAGTGAAGAATCTAACCTGTATCAAAAGAACAAAAGCAGTAGTCAGAGAAGAGTAAGGAGAGTTGTTTTTGAAACCTGAGGGATTTGAAAAGAAAAAATCACCTGACTGGTCATTAATTGAACCCTAAAACCTATATAGTTTTCATCCTCTGAAGAAAAATGGGCAAGAGTGGTAAAATTAATAGAGCTGAACCTACTGATGTAGGTTGGATCGAAAAACTTCCTGGATGTGTTGAACTATTCCAACAGGCTGGTTGGCTTGAATTCTTCAAAAGAATAAATGGGTATAATACAGAAGTGTCTTGCAAGTTTGCATAATGCTTTAAAGATGACATGGTGAACTTTGATACTCTTAAGTTTAGGCTGACAGTGGAATTGATTGCAGAAGCCAGAGGGATTAAGAATGAAGGTGAATTATGGTTTAAGAAATTTCCCTTTACCTTTGATCCTCAGAGATACCTATTACCAAATGTCACTCCTGACTGGAATAAAGGCATTCTTATTCAAAATTTCAGAAAGGAATTGGTAAAACCAATCAGAATTTTGCAGATTTATATTACTTGTGAGGGCAGGTATGCTTATGTGTTTAAAGATCACTTCAGGTTTTTGCAACATATGGTGGGAGAGTCCAAGATGAACCTTCCATTTTTCCTATTCAAAAGCTTGCAGAAAATGGCTAGCAGGGTCAAAGGGCATATGGACCATTCTTCTCAATCCATCTTTCATCATGGGCTAATTAAGTTGATTATGAGCACTGTTTTGCAGCATGAAGGTAAAACTTGGGACTTCTTTCTTTTTTGGTCAGGTTTTCAGGTCAAACAAGAAGATCAATAGCCTAAGAGGCAAGCAGACAAAGGGAAGGTTATGATGAGAAAATTAGGTCAGAAAACTAAGCCTGCAGACAAGGAGGATGTCAAAGTTGAGAAGGCAGCAGAACATGTGGAGGTTTACAGTAAACTCAAAGTGTCTTCAGTTGGCACTATAGGCAGATATTCACTGTTTTTAGAAGAAGAATTGCAGCCTAGGCAGCATGTGATACCAACAACAGTCTCCAAGGAAACTAAAGCTGATGTTATAGAAAAGGTGGCTATTCCTGAAGATGATTTTCAAACCCAACAGAGAAGTCCACTCACCATTCTCTCAGATGATGAGGGATATTTACTAGAAGAAGATCAGCCCATTGATAAAGAAGAAGGCAAGCATGAAAGCTGTAGAGAATTCTTCACTTCAGAGATCACAGCAGCCAAACCTAATAAGAAGAAGAAAAGGACTGTAACCCCATATTGGAGGCCTAAAACCAGGCCAAAAAATAAACTAAGATGGAATATGAAGACGTTACTCAATCCAAAATTGAATTCCAAACAAGAGACTGTCTTGACTGATACTTCCTCAAATGAAGAGACAGAAATTGGTAAAATGGACAGTAAAAACAAGGGAAAAATCGTTGCTAAAGCTTCCTCTTCTCAGCATGTAAAGGTAAAAGGATTATCATAGTCTGTAAAAGAGTTAAGGCAACCTGAATCTGAATTGTTTGCTATATTGCTTGAAATAAGAAATGAACTGATAAAGCAGCAGCAAAAAGAAAAAGCTGAAATACCTCCTGTTGAAGATCAAGAATGGGAAGAGGGAGATGAAATTATACTTAGGAAAGCAGGTATTCTGAAATATTCTAATATTCCAGACCTGTTAATAAAGGATGCAGACATACCTGAGATCCCTATTTTTGAACAAGAGATCATGACAGGAAGGTCAGTTGACATAGATAAAGAAAACTTACAGAAAATTATTCAGCAGTACAAACAGCAGATGAAACATATGCAAGAGGTCAATGAGGGGTTGATGATGGCCAACAGAAAGCTTAAAGAAGATATTCAGGATGTCAATGACCATTGTCATGAGCTGACAGCAGTGTCTAAATAGGTTCTCAAAATAAAAGGAACCACTGATTTGCACTGTTTAGAGTTGGAGAAGACAGTGAAGGACTTGCAGCAGAGAAATGAGGAACTCACCAAGAAGATAACTAACCTGGAGTAGCAGGAGAAGAAAGCTAAGAGGAAAGCTCAAGCACTAGATGGAATTGCTCTACTGGCTGAGGCAGCAAAAGAGCTATGAGTTAGCTTTTGATTTAGTTTTTTTTGTTATCTCTTTTTGAGGAACATGTTAGTTAGTTGTTTTACTATTTTTAGAAAATAGTATATTTTGTAATATTCTGAATTTTATTTTATCCCATCAAATAGGTTGAGGCAGTTAGGGTTTTTGACCCCTAACTGATTTTGTAAGAAACACTATTTAGAGAGGTTAGAAAGTCATTAGCAGGTTTCAATTTTTGGGATAGCTTCAGGAGGTTTGCAGACTTGTTCATGAGTTCATACTTGTTCATGAGTTAATTATAAAGCTCTTATATGCATTTGATGATGAAACTATGAGATATATGACACTTTTATCCTTCATTTTCTATGTTGGCTTCATTGTTCAGCTTGTCTAGTTTTGTAAATGATATATTCATTTACTGGTTTATGTTTATATGCTGGTGGTGCTTGTCTTTTATGAATGAACTTCAATACTATCTTCTGTTGGATCTTGTTGAATGTATTATGCATCTTTATCTTCTTTTGTTTATGATTTAGTTATTACTTTGCTCATGAGTGTATTCCCTGTCTTTCCCCAAAAGTTTATAACCACTAAAACATTCAAGAAAACCTAAAACCTACTTTTTTTTATCAAGTTTTATTTGAGATTGTGTTGGCTTGTTTCTTTGGCCTTAGAAACAATTTCTGCCACAAACACTAGGTTCATTAAAACCCAATAAAGCATGAAAAGATGATCATGGGCCGAAGCCCTCCCATTGTTGAGGCTGGATCTGTAATCCATACTTCAACCTCCTCCTGCACCATCTCGATTGGCATTGACAAGACTTGCTCCCATAGAGCCTTCTCAATACCCTCTGTAGCTTGACGTGCAAGGAGCGGAATTTGGTCCTTAAAGAATTCAGTCACTTCCTGAGCATGCAACTGAGCCCGAGTGACTGCTCCCTTGCCTCATCAAGTGTTGAGCTTCCCCTTATCCCGATGCTTATCGTTAATGCTACTCACACTTGACCTCCCAAGACCACCCCTTGGTGGAGCCATTTTTCTCCTCACTCTCCTCTTCCTTACACACCTGCTATGCAAATTTCTCAGGCAGCCAACCTTTTGTAAGCTACTCAGCCTAATGCTCTCATCCCTAAGAGCGTAGTTGAGGAACGAAGAACTCACCCTGAGATTAATAAGCTGGAGGATAATGGCCATGATAATGGTTCTGTATGGGATATCGATCTCCCATATCTTGCAATAACTCACTTTTGTACTTGGAAAGATTTGCGTCATCATTCCCATTGCCATTCCTAGATCACCATCCTACGAAAAAACTGTCCTGGCACTCCTATTAAGCCTTCCATTATACTCTGGGTTAATGTTGGAAGGACCATCCTGGATTACCTTAATCTTGAGCTGCATGAATACACGTGTCACTCAAGCAGATCTTCGGTCAATTCATTATACCTCTTGTCCCTATCTCAATCTGCCATCGTAGCCTCCATCACCTGTCCTCCCATGCTCGCATCCAGAGCTGCTAGATGTCGACATCTGGGCATCCATTGCTCTGCCTTAAAGTCCTCCAGCCTACCCACCCTACAAGCCCCCGTTTCCTCGACCCCAATGTTCTCCAGTAGATCTGCCACCTTGTTCATGTCCCATTTCACATGGTGAAAGGACATTGTTGGATGTGATAGGATAAGGCCACAAAGGACTTCTAGTCTATTGGCTAGGAGCCAACTCGACGACACCTTTTCTATCAACCCCCCGTGGCCTAGCTACTTAGCCATCCGAATGAGGATGAGAGAGTCCCCTTCCACCATTGTAAGCAACCAACCCTTCCTGATGACTATATTAATCCCTTGGAGCATTCCTTCCAATTCAGTTAAATTGTTAGTGTCTTCCCCAATCGAACCCAAGAAGATATGCAATATTTCTCCATCTGAGTTTCTCCAAGTTCCCCCAAATCCTGTGATTCCTGGGTTTTCCTTTGTCGCCCCATCAAAATTTATCTTATATACCTACTAAGGAGGAGGAATCCACACATTAGGCCTTGAGATGCTGCAGGTCTTGATCCTCTCATGAAGACCATCCAACATTGCTTTGTTCAGTACCCATTCCTCCGCTATTCTCTTCTCAAGACATGAAAAAACTTTGTCGTCCTCACTCCACTGCATGCTGCAAATGGTCTCTAGGAGGTTCGAGGTTAGGGTCTTCCATACTTCCTCTGAGGAGTGAAGCTTGTCGTGAAATATTCTTCCATTGCGTTCCTTCCAAACTACCCACATGACACTTCTTGGAAATGCTTGCCATAAGGTACGTTTAATATTATTTTTGAACGTCTTTGGATGCCTTTCTTTTAGGGTTTTTCCTGGATCCCCTCTGCTTCTATTACCTCTCTAAAATAATTGAGCTCCTCTATCCCAAAGGTCTGAAGTGAAGGGGCAAGTATCTAGCAGATGGTTCATGATCTCCTTGTGTTAAGAGCACAGAACACACCAAGACAGGCCTTGAATTCCCCTCCGTCATAAGTTTTGTCCTGTTAGAATCCTACGTTTGACCACTAAATAGCAAAAGGTGGCCACTTTTGGGTAAGGGTTGGTTTGCCATATTTTCCCCCAGATCTCATCTTCCTCTACTTGGTTTCTAATCCTGATAGTATAGGCTTCCTTAATGATAAATGTTCCATTTTGGGAGTAGTCCCAGTGAAGGACATCATCTTCTTCTTTGAGAAGGATGTAACACTCCTGGAGTTCACACATAAAGGTTCTGATATCAGCCTCCGGGATCTCTTCATCTCCTCTAACTAGGGCTGCCCATCGGCATTGGTCTTCTTGGGTCTCATTCTCCCAGTATTGATTGACTGTTGTTATGCCTTCTTCCAAGCCTCTAGCTCTTATGTGCCACCATCGATGATCATTCCTTAGTTTGGGTAATTGATTCCATGAATCATCCTAGAAGTGGGCTAAGTTCCTTGCTTTAAACTCCCAGAAGCTATGTTCCTGAATTATTAGTCGACCCATGAACGCTTTTTTCCAAATGTGAGATCCCTGTGGGGTTGCATTATATCTTATCAATTGAGACTTAGGTCTATCTCTTGCATATTTTCACCCATGGTTCTTGCGAATCGTTACACCACCACCACCATATCTTAGCTCCTTGAATTTCTCCCATGATTTTAGGATCACAAAGGCCTAGGACTCCCTTCTCCTTAGGGTTTCACACCTGCTCCCAGTTGGCCAATGTGAACTTGGCCTTGGATTCCCTTCCATCCCACAGGAAATTCTGCTGAGTTCTTTGAATCTCTCGAAGGATCGACTTAGGGGCCCAAAGAATTGAAAAAAGATACACAAGAATGGCCTGGAGGACCGACTTGACCAAGACTAATCTACTTGGAAGATTCAAGGGCTTGAGGGTCCATTTTTCCAATCTAGATTTAATCATATCTAGAAGATCTTTCCAAGACACCTTTCGAATAGTTCCCTTCCCTAGGGGAACACCCAGGTATTTGGAAGGCATGGTTCCCTTGGAGAAACCCAAAATCCTACCAAAATCCCATTCTCTAGACTGAATCCATGAGCCTTCAAAATTGCCTCCAAATATTGCCAGCTCAGCTTGTCATAGGCCTTGGCAATGTCTAGTTTGATGAGCATTCCAGGGTGTTTAGTGCACTTCAGAGAATGGGTGACCTCGTGGAATGCTATGATGCCATCCAGGATCTGTCTACATTCCACAAAGTCTGACTGCTTTGGAATAATCAACCCTGGGAGGAGAGGTTTTAAACGGTTCGTGATCACTTTTGTAATTATTTTGAAGATCACATTGGATAGACCTATTGGCCTGAATTTTTCTGGCAAATGCGCCCCCTCTCACTTGGGAATTAAAGTGAGGAAGGTCGCATTAAAATCCTTGAGCACCCCTCATTTTCTCCTGGATTCCTCCACAATGGCCCATACCTCCTCTTTAATCATTTCCCAAAAGAAGTGGAAGAAGTTGGTGGTAAATCCATCTGGGCCCTGGTCCTTCCCCTGGGCCATCTAGATCAAGGCTTCCTCCACCTCCTTCATAGAAATAGGTTTGTTCAGATTCTCATTATCCTCCCTAGAAATAGACTTTGGGATTAGATCGGTGACTTGAGCAAGTTCCTGCTCCCTTGAATTATTATCCTCTGTCGGTATTCCCTTGAAGTAGCTTAATAGTTCCTCTTCAACCCCTTCCCTAGTTTCCACCTGGGTCCTACCATCCCTCTTGATTCTGTGAATATTCGTGCCCAATCTGTTATGAACCACTTAATTATGGAATAATTTGGTATTTTTCTCCCCCTCTTGCAGCCATTTGATCTGATATTTTTTCTTCCAGAAAATCTCCTACTATCTCTCCTTGGCTTCTAGCTGGGTGAGGAGTTCTTTTTCTTTTTCTTTCATCTCCACGTCCCTTCCTAGGTCCATCCCTTTTTTATAGAAAAGTTCGATATCCTAGATGAGCCTTTTCTTGTCAGAAAAGATATTACCAAAGTCCTCCTTATTCCACGTGCAGATCTTAGCTTTGAGTGCCTTAAGCTTCTACTAAAATTTGTACATTCTGGTCTCCCCTGTGATATCCATCTCCTGCCACCACCGGTGAACTAGTCCTTTGAATTTGTTGTGCTCCAACCAAAACTTATCAAAGTAGAAAGGCTTGGGAACGAAGGCATTCATTGAATCCCAATTCAGGAAAATTGGCCAGTGATCTGAGCTTGCTACTGGGAGGACGTTTTTCTAGATTTATCCTGAACCCCTCATGACATTCTCTGACACCGAGAATATGTCCATCCTGGAGGCAACAAGGTGGTCCCCTACCCTCCTTTTGTTCCATGTGAACCAGCCATCTCCTGTCTCTAGATCCATTGGGGGGCCTTGGGCTAGATTCTCCCTGAATTCCTCCTGGTATTTGTCCAATACTCTTCTCCCCCATTTCTTTTCCTTAAGGGCAGTGATTAAGTTAAAATATCCTCCTACTATCCATGTCCCTTCCTTCACCAGGGAATCCAACCACCTCAAGTGATGGATAAAGGCCTTTTTTGGGGGGTAGGCACTACGACCATATATATTGGCAATCATCCCAGTAATACCAAATCCTAAGATCTTGAAATATGCCATCAAAGAGAAATGACTAGCTCTCTAGGCTATAGGTCAACAATCTTAGGCTACCATAGGACGAGAATCCCCCCACCTCAATCCTTCGGCATCAGTTACCATTACACTACTACCCTTCCAAATTATTTGGCTAATTCTCATTAAGGATTCAAAGTTGGACTTGATTTCTTGAAGAAAAAGCAGATCTGGTTTTTCATGTTTCATTTTCCTGGCTAGGGTCTTGATCTTCCTCGGGTGATTACACCCCCTAATATTCCATGATATAATCTTCATTGAGTAACTTTACTTACCTCAGAGAAGGCTTCCTGAACCATCAGGTATTGACCTGATTCGATCAACCTTACTCCTATTTCTGCAATCCTTTGCTTGTTCAACTTCCTTCCTCTTTTCTGTTATTCCTCCAGGGATTTCCTCTTGCTTCCTTTCTCAGGTTCCATGCATATCCCCAGCTCCCGACATGCTTTGGAATTGATGATATCCTTTTGAAGAAGTTCAATATGTTCCCGTGGGGCATAACCCTTGCCTTACTTCTTGCATTCCTTCTCTATTGCATCTAGATCTAGATCTCTCAGCTCCATTTCTTCCACCTCACCTTCCTCCATGATATCCTGCATACTGCTATCTTTGGTTTTCTCCCTAGATTACTCTGTTTGAACTTCCTAAGTGTTATTCCATCCCTCTTTTTCCCCCATACCCTCCCCCTCTCTCTCCAATATTTGCAAGGGGTTATTTCTCTCTAGATATTTTTTACTGTTCTCTCTCATTCTCCGTGCTTGCCTTTTTTCCTACAAATCACAAAAAAAATGAAAAACAAAAAAAAAAAAAAACTTTTCCACACTATGGGGTTAGATCTTGGTAATCTTACCCAGAAAGTCTACGTTTTCAATTTTTCTCATTGTTTCTGATTCACCGCGATCACACAAGGTGGACGGCAAAGAGCATATGTAGCCAAGAAGACAAGAAAAAAAGACTTTCCCTTTTTGTATCTGATTCGCCGTGATCACACAAGGTGCATGAAAAAGAGAATACGCAGCCAGGGAAGGCAATATTCTGAGACTAAAACAATAAAGATCTAATAATAAAACTGAAAAAATATGAGAGATTTAAAAAAAATAAA
Source organism: Pseudotsuga menziesii (assembly GCA_001517045.1). Taxonomy (NCBI): domain Eukaryota; kingdom Viridiplantae; phylum Streptophyta; class Pinopsida; order Pinales; family Pinaceae; genus Pseudotsuga; species Pseudotsuga menziesii. Next base: position 55,070 of record LPNX010842521.1, on the reverse strand, counting down.
ACAAATCCATCACTGTAACATTATACCTTCAGATTTGTTGAAATTGGTGTTTCTGGATCAAACGGAAATGAATTTTGATGAAATGAAAACTATTTCTTAATGGAAACGACACTCCAGATGCAATGGAATAGCTCCCATAGACCAAAAATGCATAGAAATTATAGAACCAGAAACCCTTTCAAGGTTTTGACAACACCGGTTCCAGATCTTGATCAAAATCTGAAGCGGCTCTTCATAAACGCTCTGATACCATGTCTGGGTACACATGGTACTCCCAAAAGGATGAAAAACTAGAGAAACCACTTCACACAAATAGATTACAGATCAATACACTGATGTTTGTCACATGGTTAAAACCCTTGAGAAGGAAATAGTCCACGTCCCCAACCAAATAGCTACTTGGAGCAATTTATTATGCAAAAGAAGAAAGTTACAAATGAGCTTCTCATAATCGATCAACTAGCCAAGGACCCTCCATGATCTTTAAATAGAGATCATGGACCAATCAGGTGTTAAGCCACAGATCAATGGTAGGTATGATCTAAGAGAAGTTGAACCGTCGGATCACTTTATGTCTAGAACATATCGTGACCATTGGATTAGAATATTTACAAATGCATAATAATGCATACTAAAGAAACACACTTTACCTAATGTATATATTACACAAGTTGATCTTAACTAACTCCTAAGTGTCTGAATATCCTAACATTACATAAATAAGCTAAACCAGGGTATCACGGTACTCGTCATACCAAGCATCGAATCCCATAAGAACTTCAAGCATTTGCATGAAAATTCTTAACCATAACATTAAAGATTAAATAAGAGAACGAAGTTAGGTATTTTCTCATGCTTTTGTAGAGAAGTGAAAAAAACCAAAGATCTTCCACTCCAACAGTCAATACAAAACAAAACAAGTTACCCATGGTGCCATTGTTGGCAATGGAACTCCTAACGCAGACCGTCACAACCTTAAACAAATTTCATTGCTCATTGTTTAATGCTTTATCCAAAATTTAAAAAGACCACGAATTCATAAATTTAAATAATGGATTCGAGATAAAGGCTTTCTATAAAACCAAATCAACTACATCTTCCCAGATATTCTTTTCACGTTCTTTTAAACAAACATAGAAAGTATTAAAGCACATATCATTTCATCTCAAAAACATTAGCTTTGGGAATGTACAAGATACATTCAAAACTAAAAAACACAAATATTTTAAACCCATGAACTGCTTCATCATTCATCCAACCAACAAAAATTTAAACCAATTATAGAGAACATGAAAGAGCATGCCTGTACAAACTGGCGTTTCCAGAAAATAGGTTTTTCTTAGGTTTTTCACCCAGGATCAAAATTAATTTACAAATTCATCAAATGCCTGAACATGTTCATAAACACTAAACCCCTTTGAAATTTCCTGACTATCATTCCGTTTTGAAAAGGCCATGAAAACCACAAACAATGCTTCCCAAAATTTCCCTTCGAAATGTAGAACGACCAACCAGAGGCAAAGGAACTTAAACCTGGGCTTACCAGTTTTTCGTTTGAGGGTTTCTCCTGTTCCTCTAGCTACATGTGTTTTTATACGATGCACCAACTTGACACAAAACTAGACAAGGTTTCAGTCAAAAAATTCCATTAAAAAGAAGAATAGAGTAACATATTTTAGTTTACTAGGAAAGACGCGTACTTGAGAAGAAGTGGTTTCTTCATTATCCCATATCCCACTCCCTTTCCAAACCAACTCCAACCGGGCGCTCGATCCTCTCCTCCATTACATCATACAAAGAGGGTTTCGAAATATGAGGCAAGCACTCTTATGCCTGAGCCAACATGGAAGGAAACCACAAGGCCCACACAATATGGCATCATGTAAATACATTAACCACTTCCACTAACACTTAGATATATTACCCAATCCCTATAGTTTGGTATTCTCCTTGATTTCAAGGGTGTGTTTCTCAATGCACTATAACCTTGGTTTCAAAGGTCAATACCTTTAATTACTTGATCAAAACTACTCCTTTAAACATTACTCACAACTTAAGTTTGGTTGTAGTGCCTGCAAGCAATGAAGCTTTCATGTCTTAGTTCATAATGAACTAAGTAATCCCAAGTCATAGGAATCCTTCATACATTTTTGTTGATTCATTAGGTAAATCCATCCACTCTTTTTCCTTTGGGTGTAGAGGTAAGTAAACCACAACGATTTAGCTCAAATGAGGCTAGGTCACATGTTAAGTCAAAACATCCATTATAAACAAGTAGGAGGTAAGTAGACTCTGAATTGCACCAAAAACATTATTAAACAAATAAATGGTATAAATATACAAGAAACATCATTATACAAATAAACGATATAAATATCATCGTAGGAAAATAGAACACCATGTATTAACTTACGAGAGCAATCTAGAACATGAATACAGGTATCTTTCCTAATAAGTTTACATAATGATAAAGTTAATTTTAGATGAAACTTAGATCCTAATAGTTTTATTGACCATGCAAATTTTTTATTTATGGATTTAAGAGACATTACAGCTTATGACAATGTATTAAAAACCTCATTAAAACCCTTCTTTATCGCAATATCACCTCCACCTTATATCTCCCATGGCCTCATGCAAAACCTTGGCATGAGATTTTATAACATGGTCATGCATTGCATTATCACCTTATCGCATGTAGAGCTCCCAGGGCTAGCAACCTTTTCCATCACCTTATGCAAGTAAGCTAATAACTTTAATATCACACATAAAGCATAAGTCCAAGCCACTTATGGCTTACGACTAATATTCCAAGGTCTATGATTTAATCCTGAGTAAAAAACTAAACATTTATTTTAAACTTTAACATCACCTTGGCAATGGTTACAACTGGCCTTTCATTTCAATTGGAGTCAATATTGAGTAGATGACAAGCCCTGTTGTCAAACATTTAAAAAGTACATTTAATCTTATCCATGCAAATAAGTAAAAAGTATGTTACGACTAAGAAAGACATATTGCGATGAGTAAGTATTTTAAATCATAAGAAAAACAAACAAAAAAATTATGGTGTAAAATATGGGTCCGTGAAAGAATGGTATTAGAGCACAGTTACAACACTTGGCCTGAAAATACCAACACTCAAACTGATATAAACCAGAAAACTAATTCTATTATTATGGTTTTACTCTCTTGCAAACATGAAGAGAATAATAACCTTGTTTTTGCAAGAATCATGGCAGATGTGGGAATGTCTACTAAAGGAGAATCACATCCAAAATATCCAAATAACAATGAAGAGGGTAATATTAGAGACGGTTAAATCTGGGTGAATCTGAATGAAAGTAGGAATGATAACCCATTTGAACTCCTACAAACAGTAAAAGATATAAAGGAAGAATTGAAACGAGTCAAGGAAGATAATGAACGTATTTTAAAAGCACAAATAGAATTAAATAATGTTCTGCTAACTACACTACATAATAATGAAGAAGAAAATAATAAAGGACTTGAATAAAATATGGCAATAACTACACCTTATAAACATAAAGTAAGAAAACTAGAATTTTCTTATCATGAGACTGAATCTTCGAGTGAAGAATTAACTAAACATTGTAATGAAAAATACAAGGATTCTAGGGAAAGTAGCGATAGTAATCATTAGAAAAAAAATACAAATCGTATGAAGAGGTTACTAATGAGTTTAAAAAGAACAAACCTCCTACATTCAATGAAGAAATAGGAAAGGGAGAAGAAGCTGAAGCTTGGCTATCTCAGATGAAAAACTACTTACAAATTTATAATTATTCTAACAAAGTAAAAGTGAAAATGGCAATTTATAATTTGACAATAAAGGCTGATGTTTGGTGGCAAGATATAAAAAAAAGTAAAAATCATTAAATACTGTTATGTAACTTGGAAAACGTTTAAGAAATATTTCAAAATAAAATATTCGTCAGAACAATATTACGAGGAAAAAGCTAAAGAATTCTATGAATTATTTTTAGGTGCAATGACTGTCAAGGAACTTTGCAGCAAATTTTTAAGTTTATTACATTATGTACCTTACATTATTGATGAAAAACCAAACTTTCAATGTTTCCTTAGTTGTTTACCTCTTATGTTTAAAGAGAGAATCGAATATGATAATTTGAAAACTTTGAAAGAGGTCTTGAGAAAAAAAATCTTCTATGATCAAAATAAAAAAACAGAGAGAACGTACATAATTGGAAAAATAAAAGACGTGAAAATTTTGAACAAAAAAAGAAAGGTACTAAGTTGTATAAGAACTCTTGGAATAATTATCGGGGATACCAAGAGAATAATTTTAAAAATTATAAATATTGGAATCCTGCAGCAATAAAAGAAAGGGAAATACCCACTGCTTTTAATAACAATACTGCACAAAGGGAACCATTAAAATGGTTGTAATTTGGTGAACCACACTGCTTTAAAGATTTTATTCTAAGAAGAAAGAGTCTCAATAATGTGCATTCAATTCAAGAAGCTGCCACAATGGAAGATATAGCAAGGAGCATGCCCTTAATTAGTGTAGCATTAGAGAACATCCAAGCACATCATCAAACATCTATGGTCGAAATCAAAGGTATGTTAAAAGATAAACCCATTTCTATATTGATTGATTCAGGTGCAATTTTCAGTCATGTATCATCGATAATTGTAGAGTTATGCAAGTTATAACATGATAACTTTGAAAAATTTTGGTTAGTTTAACTTGCTATAGACACAAAGCAGAAAGTCGTTGGCTTTGTGAAAAAAGTGTGATTTTATTATGAATGGTTTACAAACACGTGTTCATTTAAATATTTTACCTCTAGGATCTTATGATTTACTGGTAGGAATGGATTGGTTAGAGAAACATAGAGTTATTTTAAACTTTTATGATAAAACATTCTCATGTTTGGACGATAAAGGTAATACCATTGTTCTAAAAGGGAATCACAAGAAAGTTACCATAAGAGATATCTCAGTCTTACAAATAAAAATGTTTGTTTGTAAAGGATGAAATTTTTTGTAGTTTACATAATGGGAGACAAACATAAAGATAATGAAGTTAATGTAGAAGACATACCAGTTTTAAAATACTTTAAAGATATATTTCCAAAATATATTCCCATACTACCTATGAAAAGATATACATTAGAGGAAATTTGGGGTCTAAAATGGGCCTTATAAGAAAATGTGCCAAAATAAGTTTTTGTGAGTTGGAATTCAAGAACCAATAGAATTTCAATAAAATAAGTCAACCATAATGGTTGAATTGACATATTTGTCATTAAAAAAAACTACTTTTTTTGTTCGTATTTTCGACATATCTCATTGTATTTTTACTCGAATTTTGATTAGGAGAGCTCGTTGGATGCGGAATTTGATTCCGCATCCAACGAGTACCCACACGACATACTTTTGACAGACCCCGCTACCCCAAAAACAAGAAATACCTGAAAAAATGTGATGATGATGTCATCATCACATTTTTTTAGGTATTTCTTGTTTTTGGGGTAGCGAGGTCCATCAAAAGTATGCACTGTGGGTACTCGTTGGATGCAGAATCAAATTCCACATCCAACGAGCTCTCTTGATCGAAATTTGAGTAAAAACACAAGGAGATATGTCGAAAATACGAACACAAAAAGTAGTTTTTTTCCTTCTTCGTCCAAAATTAATCAATATTATTTTATTATTTTAACTATTATTTTATTATTTTAACTATTATTTTATTATTTTCCTTAGGAGGCCCATTTTAGACCCCAAAATTCCTCTAATGTAGATTTTACAATGGATTTCGTACAGGGGCAGTGTCAGCATCAAAATATCCCTATCAAATGAATATTGTAGATATTACTGGATTAAAATCACAAATACGAGAATTAATCGATAAAAAATACATTTGACCTAGTGTTTTCCCTTGGGGGGAACCATATTTGTTTGTAAAGAAAAAAGATGGCACTTTACGGTTATGTATAGATTATAGACAACTAAATAAAATGACAGTTAAAAAATGATATCCTCTGCCTTGTATTGACGATCTATTTGATCATTTTCAAGGGGAAACAATCTTTTCAAAAATAGACTTGAGATCCAAATACGATCAAGTATAGATCAAGGATGATGATATATTTAAGATTGCTTTCAGAACCAAATACAATCATTATGGGTTTGTAACAATGGCCTTTGAGTTAACTAATGCCCCAACATATTTTATGTGTTTAATGAATTGTATAAATACTTAGATAAATGTGTAGTTGTGTTTATCAACGTCATATTAATTTATTCTAAGAATAGACAAGAGCACAATGAACACTTAAAAATAATCCTACAAGTGTTAAGGAAACAATAATTATTTGCCACATTTAGCAAATGTGACTTTTTTAATGACAAAATTCAGTATCTAGGATATATGGTGTCTAAAGATGGGATATCAGTAGATCCCGATAAAACTATATCTATAATTGAATGGTACATTCCCAAGAATGTAACTGATATAATATCATTTATGCAGATTACTGCTACTACCGTAAATTCATTAAAGGATTTTCTAAGATAGCATACCCTATAAATTCATTACAAAAGAAAGGTACGAAAATTGAATGGAACAAAAAATGTGAAGACACTTTTAATATATTAAAACACTTATTAACAACATCTCCTATCCTAAAAATTGTTGATCCCTTTAAAGAGTTTTTTGTATGTACAAATGCATGCAAAGAAGGTCTAGTTCGAGTACTAATTCAATAAAATTATGTCATAGCCTATGAGTCTAGAAAGCTAAAGGAACACGGGAATACTTATGCTACTCATGGCCTAGAATTAGTTGTTATCATTCATGTGCTGAAAATGTGGCAACACTACCTCATCAAAAGGAGATTTTTATTAATGGCTGACAATATAAGCTTAAAATACTTATTTGATCAACATAATCTTAATGCTAGAAAAGATAGGTGGTTATCACTTTTAAGTGAATATGATTTTGAAATAAAACATAGAACAAGAAAAGAGAATAAAGTGGAAGACTCTCTAAGTCGTCATGAAAATCTACTGTATGGAACAGCAAGAAACAAGTATGAATCGAATTTAGAAGATAATATTTAAAAAGAAGAATTTTTTTTATAAAGAATATCATAAATTAAAGGAGAAGGCTCCAGAAAATGAAGTAAATCGAATAAAACCAAATTATAGTCTGAATAAAAAGGGGTTATTATTACACAAAGGAATATTATATGTACCTAATTCATAATACATTAAATTAATTATTATGAATGAATTACATAAAATACCTTATTCACGACACCCTGGATATCAAAAACTAATTACCATGACTATAAAGGATTTCTTTTGGCCTAATATGAAAAAGGAAGTACCAAAATATTTAGCATGTTGTATTGAATGTCAACAGGGAAAGGATGGACATCAGCATCCAGTCAAATTATTAGACTCATTACCTATTCGAGAATGGAAATAGGAAATTATCCGTATGGATTTCATAATTGGGTTACCTAAAAATGCTAAGAAATACGACTCAATCATGGTCATAGTAGATAAACTAAGTAAGGAAGCTCACTTTATTCCAGCAAAGTCTACATATAAAGCTATTACGATTGATCTAATAATTATGAAAGAATTTTTTAGATTGCATGGTGTACCTAAGATAGTAATCTCAGACAGAGATGCAAATTTTACCAAAGATGTTTGGAAGGCTTTATTTAAAGGAATAGGCACACAATTAAATTTTAGCACTACATATCATCCTCCTATCGACTGATAAATGAAAAGAGTAAATCAAGTCTTGGAAGACATGTCTAGAATGTACGTAATGGATAAACCAAGTAAGTTGGAAGATCATTTGCATATGGTAGAATTTGCATATAACAACCATTTTCAAACTTCAGTTGGACTAAGCCCATTTAAAATATTATATGGATGAAAGGGTAATACTCAAATTTCTTGGAGCGGTCTTGTCGACGGACATATGTTACGACCTGAAATAATGAAAGACATGGAACTAATAGTGAAATAAGTACAACATAATTTGAAGGTTTCCCAAGATAGGAAAAAGAGTTATGTCGACTTAAAAATAACTCCACAAGAGTTCTAGCTAGGAGAACATGATTATGTGAAGGTAAAACATAGGAAAAGATCCTTAAGGTTGGGAAAATACTAAAATTTGGCGCCGAGGTATTGTGGACTATTTGATGTTTTAGCAAAAATTGGACCGGTGGAATATCAACTAGCATTACAACCTACAATAAAAGTACATAATGTTTTCCATGTTTCAATTTTAAAGAAATGTGTTCATGATGCTACTCATGTGATTTATTGGAATTTTATACATGTGGAACCCAAAGAAGAATTTCAAGTGAAAATGAAATGTATTCTCTACAGGAGAGAAATTTTACTCTAGAACTATACCATCGGACAAGTCAAGTTGCAATGGAAGCACCTTAGTCCAAAGGAGTCCACTTGAGATTTGGAAAGCAATATGTTGGAGGAATATCTAGTTCTATTTTAGACAGAAATAATGGAAGAATAAAAGTACAAAGAAATAATAAGACCAAGGACGTTGTTATCCTTTAAGGGGAGGTGTGTGTAATACACCTATCAATTGTTAAATTGTTTATTTACTTTGAATATATTTTTTGACAAGTAAAGCCAAAATAAATGTAATGGAATTATTATTATTGATTAATTAAATAACTAAGAGGTCTCAGAACTGAATTAGTCGTTAAAAGAGTGTCTGTTGACCCACAAGGGGAAATCACAAATGGTGAAAATTTTTGAGTGAGAACTCAACTGATGCAGGAGGCATCTTTCCCAAAATTAGGTCAAGACTTCTTGTGGAGAGCTAAAGAGAAAAAATTTCATAGCTGACCAAGACCTAGGAAAAATGCTATAAAATAGTATGTCCATTGAATAAGAAAGAGGCTAGGGATGGATGGGGAAATAATCTATTGATGCAAATAGCCTATGGCACATTGATCGAAATTTTGTCTTTTGGTTCAGCAAACAGGATCGAGGGATCTAGAGAAAGTAAGTTTTGGCTGCTCTACGAGTTGGTTGGGAGGAATGACAGATTCCATTTTGTTTCCCCGAAAGTGGCGACAGGTTCCTTACTAAATTTACTTACTGATTTTGTCTTGATAGTTACAATCTAAAAGTAGATTATAATTCTGAGTGTATAATAAATTGGGATTATATCATCATATCAATTAGTATTCATTTACCTTATTTTTTATTAATTCTTACTTTATATTTTGTAAGTAGTCATTTACTTATGTATAGAAATGTAAAAATCAAAGATTTCTTTTCCCATGCAAAATACAAGAAATTTAAATGGTAAACCAATCTTCTCTAGAAATTCCCTATGTTAAGCTAATCAACTATTAACCAAACTTTGCAATATTTAACAAAATATTAGACTTAATAGGGAGAGTTGAGAGGCTTCCCACAAATATGTTGATGTAATTGTAACTTCGGAATGTATTCACTTGTATTTCTTATGTATTGTAGCCCGATGTTTATTCTGGGATGTGTCTATAATGTACTTGAGTCATGTCATGAACCGATGTTCCTATTGAGAGGTTCTATAATGTAAAAAAGTAATGTCAATTCATTGTGGGTAACCCTCCTATTGGTTAAGGGTTAAAGTCCCCGCAGTTCCAGGGCACTAGGGTTGTTAGACTCACCTAGTGAAGTGGGACATAGTAGCGTTTTGTCAAGTCAATGATTACTATGAATAGAGATCTAGCCTCTCTATTTATCACACACTCACTCACACTCAGTTGTAGAGCATAGTTGAGGAAGAAGAAGACACTAGGGCTAAGAAGAAAGAGGTTACTGCTGTCGGGAGATCATCTTACTATTTTGGGGTTTTACTTTTGGTGTTGATTCTATCTCTGAGGAAGTTATGGGGTCTTCTACATTTATGGTTTCACAGAGGAAAAACACTGTGTTCATTGTCTCTTGTTTTTTATTGTTGTGCTTGTTATTCTCTTAGTTAAAAGATCCTAATATAATGCTATCTTAATGTTAAAAATCTAACATGGTATCAGAGCTAACCTAAGAAGAAGACAACGTGTAGCTGTGGGAACTAGGGATTCCTACTTTGTGGATCTCTCTCCATATATTTTCAGAAAAATAAGGTTGGAATAACTCTCCTCCCTAGGGTGCATATTTCTATCAAAGAAGAATCCAATTCTGAGGTTTTTCAGTTTCGGACCCGACACTACTGCCGGAAATTAGGGCTTTCCACAAAAGTGGAATTTTTTAGTGAGCCTAGGCCTGGATTGATCTCCTCCTCAAAATCAAACTTTATAGATCAAGATCAAAGAATTTGGTTGGACAGAACTCTGGAAAAGAAAAACCCTAATCTGCTCCTAAACCAACACTGGATAATTTCAGCTCCAAATCCAGATACAACATCTTGACCTGGTTAGATCTAAATATTTTGTATTTCCATTTGAGGTTCTCAGTTAAGATGTCTCATCATACCAAGATTGATGAAAAGATTGAGGGATCTGATAAATTCTAAGCCTAGGAGTATAGGATCTCCCTAGTCCTAGAAGGAAATGAGTTGGACTCCTATATCAGTGAGGAGGTTCCAGTTCCAGAGGGAGATGAGGATAAGGCCTTACATAAGAAGAAGTTGGTTATGGAAAAGAGGATTATTGCTGATTCAATCAAGGATCACCTCATACCATAGGTGTCCTCCCTAAAGACACCTAAAGCTATGTTTGATTCCCTAACCAAGCTGTTTGAAGGGAAGAACATAAACCAGAAGATGACTCTGAGAAACCAACTGAAAAATGTAAAGATCCAGAATGAAGAGATCATCCAGTCTTACTTTACAAGGGTCTCTCAGATCAAGGAACAACTAGAAGCAGTAGATGAAGAAGTGGAGAATGCAGAGATTGTAATGACCACCTTGAATGGTCTCCCTCGATCATGGGACTCCTTTATTCAAGGAATCTCTACCAGAAAGAAGTTAGTCAAGTTCAGAAGACTATGGGAAGAATGCTTTCAAGAAGAAGCTCGAATAGAAGCTTGAGAAGAAAAGATGGGAAGTGAAGATCAAGCTTTCATGGTACACTCCAATAAAACCAGAAGAAGTTCTCATCAACCTAGAAGTAATCCATTTCATAAAGATAACGCTAGGAAAGATTTGTCTAGAATCAAATGTTATATATATGACAAGAAAGGACACTATGCTAGAGAATGTCCTAGAAACAAAAATGTCTCTCACAAGAAGAAGGGAAACAAGAGAATACAACATGCTCATGCTGCAGAGGATGATGAACCTTCCACAAAGAGAAATAGATATGAAAGTGAAGATTCTTCAAGTGATGAAGAATATGTTTTGATTTCCACTCTCACGAGAAACATTACTCATGGAAGCAATGATTGGCTTATAGATAGTGGGGATTCCAAACATATGATAGGATTCAAGGAATCCTTTGTGAAACTATCAGAACATGAATCACCACACAAGGTGAAACTTGGAGATGAATACCAGTATCCAATAAAAGGTAGTGGGGAATACTCCTATAAGCTAGACTCTGGAAATTCTATGACAATGAAGGAAGTATTGTTTGTACCAGGACTAAAGAAGAACCTTCTCTCCATATCTGCATTAGATGCAAAAGGAATGAGGGTTGCATTTATAGATGGCCAAGTTATCATGTGGCTAAAGGTAAAGACTATTAATGATGCAGTTGTGATTGGGGAATAAGAAGGAGGTTTATACAAATTGAAGGGCCATCCAGAACAAGCCTTATTCCATGACATAGTAGAGCTAAATGAACTTTGGCATAGAAGGCTTGCACATGTGCATTACAGAGCACTACCACTTGCAAGCAAAGCTGTTAAAGGTCTTCAAAAAATTCAAGCAAAAAATGAGGGGGTTTGCAAAGGATGTGCGAAAGGAAAGAACACAAGGAATACATTTCCAAGTAGTGAGAGCAAAGCAAAAGGAATCTTGGAAATCATCCACTCCGATGTATGCGGTCCAATGTCATCAAGTTCACTAAGCAGGTATGTATACTATGTTTCTTTTATTGATGACTTTTCTAGGAAGACATGGATTTACTTCATGAACAACAAAGATGAAGTCTTCAGCAAGTTCAAGGAATTTAAAGCCTTGATCGAAAGCCACACTGAAAAGAAGATCAAGACCTTTTGATCATATAATGGCGAAGAATTCACATCAAATGAATTCAAAGAGTTATGCAAAGACTTAGGGATTAAGAGGGAGTTGTCCACTCAATATAATCAATAATAGAATGGGATTGCAGAAAGGAAGAATAGAACTATCATGGAAGATGCAAGAGCAATGCTTCATGATCAAGATCTTCCTATGCATCTATGGGAAAAAGATGCCAAAACAGTGGTGTATGTACATAACCGTACTCCACATAGAGTACTCAAGAACAAGACACCTGAAGAAGTCTTTTTCGACAAGAAACCAGAAGTCAGCCATGTCAGAATATTTAGATGTCCACTGTACATACACATTCCAAAAGGGAAGAGGACAAAATTAGATCCTTTAAGAAAGAAGGGTATATTTGTGGGATACTCTGAAAGCTCAAAGGCTTACAAAATATACTTCCCAAGATTCAAGAAGATCAGCATTAGCAGAGATGTGACATTTGATGAAGACTCTGCTTACAAAAAATCCAAAAAGAGACCTGCTAAAGAAACTGAAGAACTAGAAGCACCCAGAATTCATGACACAACCATGAACGAAGAAACTCAAGAAGAAGATCGAGAATTTGAAGAACCTCAAGAACCTATAGATCCACCTCAAGAGAAGAATCCTCATAAGAGGAAACCTGCTTGGGTATGAGAAGCTATCCAAGGTGTGGAAAGATATGGGGCTCCACAAGAGAATCATAGAGAAAGAAATAGGAACAGATCCTAGTCCGGATATGTAGCTTTATTATGTGATTTCATCGATAAAGAACCTTCCAATTATGAAGAAGTGAAAGAACGAAAAGAATGGAAGGATTCTATGATCGAAGAGTATCAATCGATCATGAAGAATGATGTTTGGGATGTTGTCCCAAGACAAGAAGGGAAGTCTGTTGTAACTTCCAAATGGATCTATAAGATTAAGCATGCTGTAGATGGTAGCATAGAAAAATATAAGGCAATATTTGTTGCTCGTGATTTCTCCTAGAAAGAAGGGATAGATTATGAATAAAATTTTGCACCTATAGCTAGATATACTTCCATCATATCAGTACTTGCTCTGGCTATAGTGATGAAATGGAAGATACACCAAATGGATGTTAAGACTTATTTCTTGAATGGTGTAGTAGAAGAAGAAGTGTATGTGGAGCAGCCACTCGATTTTGAGACACATGATAAGGAGTCTCATGTGTGTAGATTGAAGAAAGCCCTGTAAAATTTGAAACAGGCACCCAGGACATGGTACGACAGAATTAACAAATTTCTATCCAGTTTGGGCTTTACCAATATTAAAGCAGTTTCCAACCTTTACTAGAAGGTTGAAGATAGCAACCCAGTGATGCTACTATTGTATGTAGATGATATATTTGTAACAAGTATGGATGGGTTGATTGTTGATACAAAGAGGAAGCTTGCTGCCGAGTTCGAAATGAAGGACTTGAGTATGATGCATTATTTTCTAGACATGGAGGTGTGGCAGAATGCAGATGGAATCTCCCTCAGACAAGGGAAGTATGCAGTAGAGATCCTAAAGAGGTTTGGGATGATGGACTGCAAGGACATGACCACACCTATGGTATCAAACTTGAAGCTATTGAGTGATGCTTCATCAGAAGCAATTCATGCTACGATGTATTGTTAGATGATTGGGTCCTTGATGTACCTGATGAACACAAGACCATATATTTGCTTTGCTGTGAACACCTTGAGCCAGTTCTTGAAAGATCTGAGAAATGTTCACTTGATTGCTGCAAAGCATATTTTGAGGTACCTGAGGGGTATAGTTGATTATGGGCTCAAGTATGAGGTGAATCAAAAGATTAACCTGGAGGGTTATGTTGATTTAGATTGGGTAGGTAGTGCCATCAATAGGAAAAGCACTTCAGGGTGTTGCTTTAGTATGGGATCAGGTGTGATCTCTTGGTTTAGCAAGAAGCAATCCTGTGTGGCACTAAGTATAGCTGAAGCAGAGTATGTCACATCTTGTTCAGCTAGTTGTGAGGTAGTATGGATAAGGAAGCTACTATCTGATTTATTTGATCTTCAATTGGATGCTACTTGTATATATTGCGACAACCAGAGTTGTGTGAAGTTGTCGGAGAACCCGGTGTTCCATGACAAGTCGAAGCATATCGATATCAAGTATCACTATATCAGGGATATTGTGTAGAGGGGAGCATTAAAGCTCCAGTATGTTGCGATGGATGAACAGATAGCTGATGTGTTGATGAAGCCATTAGCTAGAGTGAAGTTTGAGTACTTCAAGGAGAAGCTTGGTGTTCTCCAGATCAAGGTTCCCTCCAAGGGAAAGTGATGAGTCTGTGAGCCATTCTGACATGGTGAGAGGATTGATTTCTTCCATGGTTAGATGTAAGGGATAAGCCATTCTATCATGGTGAGAGGATTGGTTCCTTCCATGTCATGTATGAGTGCTGGCCATTCTGACATGACTGTAGGATTGGTTCCTACATGATCAGTTATAGGGGCCATTGCCATTCTTGGAATGGAGCTTCCTGGTCAGTTACCAAGAATACTCGGTCTAGGACTGAGGGCCATTCTGGTATGAATGTGAGATGTGTTCTCACATGATCATATGTGAGCGCATGGCCATTTTGATGTGATTGAGGTATGTGTTCCCACTTGATCAGATATAAGGGTTGTTTCCATTCTTTGAATGGAGGCACCTGGTCAGTTACTAGGAATCCTCAGTCTGGGACTGATAGCCATTCTGATGTGATTGAGGGATTGGTTCCCACATGATCATATATAAGTGCAGAGCCTTTCCATAGATTATAGTAGGTGTGTCATATCATGCTGGTGGATATGATTTTTGGCCTTTTCACAGATGATAGTAGGTGTGTCCTATCATGCTGGTGGATGTGAGTGCTGCGCCTTTTCATAGATGGTAATAGGTGTGTCCTACCATATTGGTCATTGTAAGTGTTGTCCCTTTCCACAGATGGTAGTAGGTGTGTCCTACCATGCTGGTGGATGTGAGTGTTGTGCCTTTACACAGATGATAGTAGTTGTGTCCTATCATGCTCGTGGTTTTAAGTGATGAGCCTTTTCACAGATGGTAGTAGTTGTGTCCTATCATGCTGGTATATGTGAGTGCTACGCCTTTTCACAGATGATAGTAATTGTTTCCTATCATGCTGGTGAATGTAAGTGCTGGGCCTTTCTGACATCACTTGATTGGTTCCTATCATGTTCAGATGTGAGTTTTGGGCATGCCTTTCTAACATGGTGTTGGATGTGTTCCTCTCATGGTCAGATGTAAGTGCTGGGTGAGCCATTCTGACTTAGGTTCAAATATAAGTGCTGAAGAAGACCTACATGGAGGTTAGGCCTACAACCAACATGAAAAAGGGATGGCTTTGTAGAAATTCCTGTGATGAGAAGAATAATGAGATAGAACTTGCGATGATCTAGTGATGATGGTCTAGCAATGATGATCCAGATCAAGTGATGATCCAGATCTAGTGATGATCCAGATCCAGTGATGATGATCTAGATCGAGTGATGATCTAGATCTGATGATGAAGATGACTTGAAGATGAAGATAACTTGAATATGAAGATGAATTGAAGATGAAGATGAATTGAAGATGACGAGGACTCGATGATGATTCAGATGATTCAGAGAAGAATAATTGTGCTGATAAATTGTGTTCAGAGAATACCTTCCTAGTTAATAGGGAGTGTTGATGTAATTGTAACTTTGAAATGTATTCACTTGTATTTCTTATGTATTGTAACCCGATGTTTATTCTGGGATGTGTCTGTAATGTACTTGAGTCATGTCATGCCCCGATGTCCCTATCGGGAGGTTCTATAATGTAAAAAAGTCATGTCAAGTCATTGTGGGTAACCCTCCTATTGGTTAAGGGTTAAAGTCCCCACAGTTCTGAGGCACTAGGGTTGTTAGTCTCACCTAGTGAAGTCATCCCTAGTAGGGTTTTGTCAAGTCAGGGATTAGTATAAATAGAGAGCTAGCCTCTCTATTTATCACACACTCACTCACACTTAGTTGTAGTGCATAGCTAAGAAAGAAGAAGACAATGGGGCTAAGAAGAAAGAGGTTACTGCTGTTGGAAGATCATCTTACTATTTTGGGGTTTTACTTTTGGTGATGATTCTATCTCTGAGGAAGTTGCATGGTTTTCTCTATTTATGGTTTCCTCGAGGAAAAAAACTGTGTTCATTGTCTCTTGTGTTTGATTTCTATGCTTTTCATTCTCTCAATTAAAAGATCCTAATATAATGCTAGCTTAATGTTAAAAATCTAACAAAATATTTCCTCTATGTTTAAATAAATTCAAATCTAGGTGCATTTACAAGTCTTTGTTTCAGCATTCATATATCGAGATAACAACATATCTAATAAAATAAGTAGATATGATTCAAACAGAACCAAGATATCAACTAAGTAATATGAAATCTAAACATAAATTTACATATGAATACCAAACTTTGTTCCAACTTTTATATATCAATAAAAATACACAAATATGAAACAAAGTATTTAGCTAAGATCCAAACAAATCTAAACAACTCATTAGTTCAAGGATCTAAGTAATGCAATCACAGTCACTCAAATCGAATTGAAGTGTTAGGAATTAGATATCCACCGAATCAAATCCATATATGAATCGCATTAATATTTAAATATAAACAGTATAATCCATGATGGTTGTGTGCCAATCGTCAAAACCACTCTACTGTCAATTTATCAAATCGCAATAGAATTCAATCGAATTCCAGGCCAAACATTTTAATAATCAAATGTATCTTAAATATAAAGGAGGAGGTTAAGCCCTTTTTTACCAAACATGTAGAGCAGAGTAACCTTGGAACTCTACCCTTTAGGCATACTAGACAAAATTAAGGCATACATGTAACTGAAACATTGATCCAAGTGTACAGTGAAGGAGCCGTGTCGGTGCATATATGCATTTAAAATTTGCCAGGGTCTGTATAAAAACACAGTAATTTAATCTGCAAGTTTTTTTTATGAACATGGTTTAAGGGTAGGGTTCCTCACCATAGGGAAAAGAAGGATGAAACTTGAGAGGAGATAACCTTGTCGCCACTCATGCATGGCCACACACCAACCCTGCATCCACATTTTTATTTCAAAAGTTATAATGTATTTATGAAATCATTATCAAACTGTAACATGCATTGTAAACCTAAAATTTATGAGAAAGTTACCATTATTGGGGGATTGGGGCCGTAAAGGAAATGCCAAGCTTTAGGTACCCTTTTGTTGGAACCCTAGCTTCACCTTTCGAAACAAAGTTGTGAAGTTAATACATTTCATTCAAGTGTGAAATTTGAATTTTCAAAATAAACAATTAAACAGGAAGAGACTCATACCTTCGCTAAACGTCCATAGGGACAAGGGTTGGATCCTCTTGGATTCTCTCTCCTCCCTCTTCCCTACACAAGAAAAAATAAGTCAAGTTATCTCTATTAAATTCTATGAAATCTCATTATCGAATAAAAAGTGAAAGACTGCAAGTTAGTAGCTTCATACTTGTTAAAACCCTTTGTGGGTTTGGGAAGTATTTTTTGAGAAACCGAAGGAAAGAACCCAAGTTTTACACGTTACCACATGAATAACAAGTAATGGATGAGACTGTGCAAAGAAGAAACAGAATCCACACGTCCATTAAACACCAGTAAAAAATAACTTTGAACATCTCAAAATCGCAGCATATAAAGCAAGCAAGCGATTGCATATTTGTCAAATGGAAAGCATGGTCGCATCCAATCACCATGGAATCTCTCAGAAAAACCTCCCACAACCATCAACATGAATGAGACAAAAACCCTACGACCAAATTAATGTGATCATAAAAACCCTACAAATTCTCTCCAACGACAAGAATCAGAGCAAGGACAAATGAAGGGCCAAGATCAATTTTCTCCACACAAAAAACACCCAGACAACCAACCGTCTTAACTCTTCATGGATGCGATGTCAACACGCAACCAATGCTTATGAAAACAAATTAAAAACCTAATTAAAACCCTTCTTTATTGCAAGCTGGCCTCCACCTTGTATCTCCCATGGTTGCATAACCAAACCTTGCTATAAGCTTTTATAACATGGTCATACCTTGCACTATCACCTCATCGCATGTAAATCTCGTGGGGCTAGAAACCTTTGTCATAACCTTATGAAAGTAATATAAGAACTTTAATACAACATATAAAGCATAAGTCCAAGTAACTTATGGATTAGGAATAATATCCAAATTCTAGGATGTAATCCTATGTAACAAACCAAACATCTCTTTTAAACATTAACATCACCTTGTAAAGGGTTGCAACCAGGTTTTTGTTTCAATAGAATCAACATCGAGCGGACAAAAAGCCATGCCATCAAATATTTTAAAATTCCATTTAATATTATTCATGCAAACAAGTAAAAATTATGTTATAACTAAGAAAGACATATTGCGACGAGTAATTATTTTAAATCATAAACATATGTTTTTTTTTGTGAAATATGGGTTCATGACACTTTGCAATAAAATCTCTAATAATTTTTCCTTATTTTAAAATGACTTTAATATTAAGAATAACTCTTTTAATTCATAATTAGTGAAAGAATGTAAAATTTGGTTCAGTGTAAAATTTTTATTTTATTATTACAATTCCAAATTGGAATGGAAAAATATATTGTTTAGTTAATAATAAACTAATAATTTAGATATTAGTTTTGGGTAAATAACTATTTTAGTTTATAATTAATGAACTAATGTAGCTTTTTCTTCATTGTAGGAAGTAGGGGATTTGATCCCTTTGGGTGCTTCATAAGTGTCTAGTTGTCCTATGAAGCTAGAGTTGTCATAATGCAAATGATCACAACCCTAATGTTAGGTTAGAATTGACTCAAATGAACCATTGATTTAATCTTGTTTTAGGTCAAATCAAGTGGTTTTGAGGCTCATGGTTTTGGTATCCCATGGTATTGTGCACATGGGATTGCATGTAATGAATCCTATAAAAATCCTTGATATGCCATTGTAATAAGGCCTCAAGGTGAGTGGTGAAGGCTTACTTGCTGGCTTGACTGGGTTTGGTCAAGGGAACAATGATATTTTTGGTTGGTTATTCTGTGTGTTCTATTTTGTATGCATGATTTATGATTGGATAATGTTTCTATGTAATTTATTTTATTATTTTTATCTTACATTAGATGATTATTATTCCTAACATGTAGTATACTTGGAATTGAAAATCATGAAGATTTTGACAAATTTTAAAATTTGTTTCCATGAGAATTCTGGAACATTTTGAAGGACTGGATTATCTTTTTTGGGGATGTATATTCACATAATGGTGAAAAAATATAGTTTGTCCATAAATGTGATATTTTTTAGGGATATATGTACGCATAATGGTGAAAAGATCTATTTTGGACTTAAATGTGTGGAACTTTGTTTATGGATCCATAGATCTACAATGGAAGGGAGAAAATCTATGAATCTATGACATTGAGATCATGAAATTGCATGGATGCATTGGATCTAAAGATCAATTTATAGGATCTATGAAAAGAGAGAATTACTTAGTAAAGGTATAGCAATAACAATAGCAATGACAGTGACGGTGTGAGGAGCCTCCTCTAATAAAGAATGAAAATGCACGATATACCAGAAAGAGAAGAGCATAGAAGATATTTTATTGATTGCAGGACACTTCAAGGGGGAAAACTCCTTTGAACAAGCTCAATACAAAATAAATCGTGGATTCCTTCATTGGCCTCAACATGTACTTATATAGTCAGATTAATCTAAACAACTATTACTTCTCATGAATGTGGGATAATACAATATACTAATGGGACGACTTACAAAGCATATGCGTCCAACAAAAATATACTAATGAAATAAAGAGGAGGGTGACACGGGTTCTTAACATCCCCTCCCTCTTAGAAAATATTCGTCCTAAAAGCTTTAGATATGGAAATTGTTTCTTAATCTAAAGCACTGGTTCCCATGTAGCATCCTCTCGTTGCATGTCGTGCCACTAAATTAAAACCTTTTTGATGACCTGAGAGAGAAGATGGCAAGTGTGCTTATTGAGAATGGCCTCCATATCCAAAATGATGGATCCTTCATTATCCAGTTCTGGTAAATCAGTTTGTGCTCTGATGTTGGTGCCAATCACTTTCTTAAGAAAATAGACATTAAATACTCGGTCAATGCGAGAAGAAGGAGGAAGTTCCAATTTATAAGCAACGAACCCAATCTTCTGCAGAACCTTATATGGCCCATATAAATTTGGAGCTATCTTATGATGCCCTTTGAGTTTCAAGGAGTATTTATTTTAATGCTAGAGAAGAAGAAAAACCATTCACTGACTTGAAAAGTGCGCTCAAAATGGTGTTGATATTCATGTTGTTTCGTGCAGTTTATTTCTATGTGAAGAGTTTCCTACATAATTTGAAAAATTTGATCTCGGTTATAGAGACCTGTGTCAATTGCTGGGACTATATGGAAGGAGCATTAACGGTTCCTGACCATAAACTACTTCATATAGATTCATTTTAGATGCAGTATGGTAGGAATTATTGTATTTCCACTCAGCGAGAGGGATCCACTTTGCCCACTAATGTTATTGTTCAGACGTGAAACAACAAAGATAAGTTTCCAAACATTTGTTGATGACTTTAGTCTGGCCATCTGTTTGTGGGCGATATCCTAAGCTCTATTCATCTTCGTGCCCATGACAAGAAATAGTTCTGTCCCAAAATGACTTGTGAAAGTTGCGTCATGATTTGAGACAATGGAAGAAGGGATTTCATGAAGACGGAATATTTGGTCCATCAAAATTTGTGCGACAAAGGAGGTAGTATATGGATGGTTGAGAGCACAAAATTGACTATATTTGGAGAGACGATCAACCACAACCAAGCTTAAGGTATTCCCTCCATATTTAGGGAGCCCTTCAATGAAATCCATTGAAATATCTGTCCAAATTCTTGTAGGGATGGACAATGATTCGAGCAATTCGAGAAGGAGTGTCATTTCACCCTTGTGGCGCTAGCATATATCACATTCAGCCACCATCTATTAATTTACCTCTTCATTCCTTTCCAAAATAATTTATGTCATTCTCTCTCATACATTTTGAGTAACCCAGAGTGCCGTGTCAATGGAGAGGCATGGAGCATTAGAGGAAATTTCAACTCAAAATGTGCCTTTTAACCCAAATTCAAATTCCATGTCATCAAGTGTTAGCCAATGAAATTAATTTAAATTTGAAATACCATATAGGTATTAAACAATTTTTTAATATAAATTTGGGGATAGGTATCATAAAAAAAGCTACTTTTTTGTTCATATTTTCGACATATCTTCCTGTGTTTTTACTCAAATTTCGATCGGGAGAGCTCGTTGGATGCGGAAATAAATTCCTTGTTTTTGCAGGTATTTCTTGTTTTTGGGGTACAGGGTTCCGTCAAAATTATGGAGAGTGGGTACTCGTTGGATGCGGAATTTATTTCCGCATCCAATGAGCTCTCGTGATCAAAATTTGAGTAAAAAAACAGGGTAATATGTCGAAAATACGAACAAAAAGAGTAGTTTTTTTCTTTTCTTCCTCCAAAATTAATAAATATTATTTTATTATTTTAACTATTATTTTATTATTTTTCTTAGGAGGCCCATTTTGAGTTTAAATTTCCTCTAATGTTCATAGAAGACGACCTAGTGAAGATTTGTGCTCTGGGGAAGCACTAGACGATCCTTGTATCTCAGAGAAGAATCATCCGAAGAGTAATGCAGAAAAGAAGAAGGGTTACTAGCCAACTGTTGAATGATTTCAAATAATGAAGATTCATTGACATAGAATTGTTGAATAGATTGTAACCAATTTGGAATAGGCATAGAAATAGATGAAAGAGAAACACGGTCATCAAATGTGTGGGAAATACCATCTTCCACAAGATTGTCCTTACCCTTATTGTAAGTGATCTCATAGTCATAACCAATGAGTTTGCTAACCCATTTATGTTGTGTTTGGTATGATACCCATTGTTTTAGGAAATATTTCAGACTCTCGTGATCAGTCTTGATGCAGAAATGATTCCCCAAGAGGTATGGCTGCCACTTATGTACTGCATGCAAAATAATCATCCTTTCCTTCTCATATGTAAAGGCAGCTAAATTCTTAGCAGAAAGGGATTTTCTAGTGAATGCAATGGGATGTTCATCTTGAAGGAGAACAACACCAAGTCCATTTTTGCAAGCATCAATCTCAATAGTGAAGGGTTTGGAAAAATAAGGCATAGATAGAACAGGTGTGGTACACAGGTTGTTTTAGTTTGTCAAATGCACGCTCAACAACATGTATCCATGTAAAAGAATAATTTTTAAGTACAGATATTAATGGATATACAATCTTCCCATAATCCTTGAAAAACTTGCGGTAGTATCGATTTAGTCCCAAAAACCCACAAAGGATTTTGAGTGTCTGAGGATGCAGCCAATTTTTCATGGCATCTATTTTGGTAGGATCTACGTAAACCCCTTGTGCTAAAAAAATATGCTCGAGATACTCTACTTATGTCTTCCCAAAAACACATTAAGATTGTTTGGCACGGAGATGATGATCACAAAAAAGTTGCATTACAGGATCCAAATGTTGGAGATGCTCAACCCATGTTTTACTATAGATGTGGATATCATCAAAGAATACTGGAATGAAGTTCCGTAAGTAGGTCCAGAATAATTTATTCATCAATTCCTAGAATTTGGAAGGAGCATTAGTGAGTACAAGTGGCATGACCAAAAACTCATAGTGGCCATCATGTGTGCAGAAATTTGTCTTAGGGATATCATCATCATGAACCTGAATTTGGTGATACGTGGAACGAAGGTCCAACTTAGAGAAAAAATGAGCACCATGAAGCTCATCAACAACAAGAATTGGAAACTTATGCTTGATTGTGATGTGATAAAGTGCTCAAAAGTCATTGCATAGGCTCCATGACCCATTTTGTTTGGACAAGAATTGGTGAAGAGAAGGAAATAATACAAAGGTGAATAATACCTTGCTTCAGTAAGTCCCGAACAAGCATCTCAATCGTTGTCTTGTGGTGAAATAGGCAGCGATAGGGACTAATGTTGGAAGGGACGCTTCTAGGAAGGAGAAAAATATGATGGTCCTCTGGTTTTGAAGGTGGCAATCCCACTGGCTCAACAAAAACAAATGCATATCAATCCAAAATTTGTTATAGATCCAAGAGAGTAGTTGAGATTGCTGAAGGTAGCATCTAAATGAGATGGATCTAAGCGATGCCACCATATGAATTATTCTTAAGGAGATTTTTCATGTGATGTGAACTGATGATGCTAAGAGATCCTAGTTGTAATCCATTCAATATATGTTTTTTCTCATTTACTAAAAATTACATCCAAAGTTCAGCAAAATCACATAAAATGAGTCAAAGTGTGCGTAACCATTGAGTGCCCAAAACCACATCACATCCGCCTAAGGGAAAGGAAAACATGTTAGAGCACAAGTTATAATATCCAATAAAGATTCACACATTACGACACTTCCCTTTGCAAGGTAAGGTTCCCCCATTGGAAGTCATGACTTCAAAGTTGGAGCAAGGATGGACAAAACAATCATGCTCTTTGGAAATCCTGTGGTCAATGAAGTTATGAGTGCTACAAGAATCAATGAGTATTGTAAGAGGGAGATTTTTGAATAAACCCTTGAACTGCATGGTTTGTGGGGTGGTGGCTCCAGCTAATGTATGGAGATATATCTTTGGATGGTCATCCTAATCAGGAGGGTAAACATGTAACTAATGAATGTCATCCCCATAATCTACTAGATCTTGAGCATCATAAAAAATGTCAGGTATAGGAGAAGAATCCATATCCAAGAGATAGATATTTTTATCAGCACATCGATGTCCTCGGGTGAATTTATCATCACAGTTATAACAAAGCCCTTTTTTCTCTACATGGCTGCATCTAAACTTTATACAAATTCTTGATAGGAGTGGGTCTACAAGATGGCAGGATTGTAGGTCTTTGGGGAACCATATTTCTGAATGGAACACAAGTGGATTTGGAACATTGTTGAGCCATGATCTTGTCCTCTTCCAACTTATCCAACCCTAGAGCTTCCATCATTGTGTTGGGGAATAACATTTTAACCATGGATCGGATTGCAACATTCAGGCCATTTATAAAACAACTCTTGTATAATGCATTAGGAAATCCTTCTATGTGATTGGATAGTATCTCAAATTCTATCTGATATTCCCTCACAGTGCCATTTGGGAAAAGTTTGGTGAGTTCTCCTGTGAACTCATCAAAAGCAGTAAGGACAAATCATTGGAAAATGAGTTGGAAAAAATATATCCAGTTTGGATCTTCATAGGCCTTAATGTACCAATATAACCATTGAAGGGATTCATGTTCCAAATGAAAGGATGCAAGTGGGACTTTATTGACATCAAACACGTTATGCATAATGAAATATTGTTCTTCTCTGTAAATCTATCTAGTCTGATCATCGTCATTGAAGCAAGGAAAATCAAGCTTCAACCCATGAAAATTGTTGGAAGAAGAGAAACCAATGTCTATAGAAGACTCGGGTTGTTGGCGGTTGCTCATGGCTGAATGTTGAAGATGGAGGCTAAGAAAGTTTTCATCCAGATCTTGGAGTTTGGTATTGAAGGCGGCAAGTTCTTCTTTCATTTGTTTATTTGCTCCGGCATGGGTGACAACCATAACCAGGATTTTTTGGGGGGAAATGGGTAGAAAAACAAAAACATAAAGGTTTTTAGTAAAGGGAAATTTGGAGTTGGGAAAAACTCAGGTGGATAATTAGGGTTTGACTAGGTTTTGGACACTTTCTGAGAGACAATGAAGTAGAAAATGAGAATTTCAAAAGCAGCATGAAAGAATGGGAAAATTTGTTAGAGAGGGATAAGGAAGAAAAAATGGGAAACGAACACTGTGGAAAAATTTGAAGGCGATCGCATGAGAATCAAAATATTTATGGGATAGGGTCCTCAAGGAAGGAAATATCCATAATTGAATTATGGGGGTTCCATTGAATTTTCAAGGAAAACAAAGCTAGCAAAGAAGACATGGCCAAAAAACATAAAACATATCTTTTTTTTTTCGGTTCAGTGGAATTGGTCAATGGTGGCTCTGGAAATCTACGCTTTATAACCTGGAAATAGATATGGACCCTAGGTATGTTTAGATTCCAAAAGGTTCATGGGAGTCACTTGACCACCACTGTTGTCTAACGAATTACGTATTGGGGAAGAACCTCTCACTCCATGACTCGACTAAAACTGATAACTGCTTTTCCACAAGCGACAACTCTTTGTTTACCTCACGGGTGGAACCTAGTCAATTAGGTAGAGGTTGCTGCCCTTTTCACTTGGCAGGTCTTGTCAATGGACAACTACTTCGGGGTTCCTGTGGTACTCCATGACTCCCATTGATTTATATACTCACTCAAATTAATATTCTTCTTCAAAACGAATTAACTACACTATTGTCCCTCATCGAGTACCTTCATAAAATAAAATATACTCTATTGAAACTATCAACTCTAATTTTCTTATTCATGAGGTAGAAGAAATCAAATAAAATTACATTTGAATCCTTGTTTATGCCAAATACCCCTCACCCAACCTCACTAGAGATCAATTCATGTGCTTTAGTGCCCAGTAACAATCTCAACATAGTCTCTCTATAATACCCTCGATTTTAAAAGTTAAACTACTATTTTAAAACATGTAAATATTGTTTATGAAGCTAAAAATTTAATTGATGATGTAAATAAATAGTTATTTAATAATTATTGATTAATTTACTATACAATTATGAGCGACCATGTTTTGAATTGACAGAACTCTTATTTAATTCAAGTGTTGATATTTTACTCATCTCAGTGGGGACAAGTGGCCAATAGGAGGAGGTAGTTACTGCTAATAAAGTACTAGGGAAATAAAATCCCATCCTATGGAGGAAAACCCCTGCTTTTGGAAGGAAAAAAATATCTCATCGGCTCTGAAGAATCAAACTATTAGGCTCTATTTCTTTGAGCTTTCGGGCTTATATAGAAATACTATATCTCTGGGGCTCTATTGTTCGAGTTCTTAGGATCAAAAAGAAATTAGGGATTTTAGGCTTTGTAATTAATTTGAGCTCTTGTGTTCAGGGAGCTTTCACTCTCTCGGCAGTCATTATCCCTCACTGTTGGTGGCACTTGAAGAGGAGATTCAACATTTAATGTTTGAGTTATAGGAAAGGGGCGGACTCTTGCAGGTCCATTGAATTTGAGGTCCTAAGGTCAGGTGGAGTGTGGGTGCTCTATACTCAGTACCCATTTTATTTACAGATGAGTTACATTTGTTATTGAAGTGGTGTTTATTAATTTTATTATGTTGTAATTAATAAATTAGTTTCGGTGGAATTATCGATATGGCCGATGTATTCAGGTAAATATTATATAATTTGTTTGTTTGTCTATCATATTCATATTATGTTAATAAAAATATTAAATTATTAAACTACAAGTAGACCATTTTACTGATTTGGGTTAAGTATTAGTTACAGTTATTCCTAATTAAACCCAACTAGAGATTGAGTAAAGGCTAAATAGCGCAAAGTGGGTTGTTGTAGTTTATAGAAATAATTCTATGCGACTCTAATAGAGTCTTAGTTTAGTTATACAAATACAAATAATTCAGCAAACCCTAAAGATATGAAAAGCAAACCTTTAGCTAGTGATGCTAAATACAACACTTGAGTAGGGTCTCTAAAAGAGTCTTGTATTTAGTTGGCATAATTTTCCTTTCAATTTCTTGCAAGATAGAATCTAGAATAAGAGTGTTTTTTAAACTTAGACTTGAACCCAAAAATATTTTATTAATTGTGTGGAAGGGATGATTATCAAATAAAAACATTATTAACTTTAGGTTACATAATAGTGTTATGCTAATTAAATAATTAAAAAATATGTCTGCAAATAGGTTTATCCTGGTTAATAGGAATAGCAACTATCTAATTATTTAGTGAAATTGGTAATACACCTTTATCAAAACATGTTCATTTATTCAAACAATAATTGGGAAAGTATCTTTAACTAAAATTTTAGCTTCATGTTGTTACACAGTTGTTCAGAAACAAACTAAATAGGATCTATAAAGATTAAAAACCCCCGAACCTAAGGATCATGCTTATCCAAACTCTTAGCAGCAAGTTGAATTTCATAATGGAGACAATGTTGTTATGTATCAATGTAAACACTACGAGGGGTCTATTTATAAACAATTTCCAATTTTCAAAACTATAAATTTAATTGTAAATCCATCCAGTCGAATGGCTATAATACTCAAAGTTACAGAGAAAAAAAAACAAATAAGCATTCATCTCCATAGCCAACACATTGACATGTTGACTATTATCTATAAAAAACATTTCAAATTTGGGCATAAGGCTTCCCTTACACAAATTTCAATGTAGGGCTAAGTTGAAAATAGTCTCTACAAAAAAGCAAAATTTACATACCCTAGACATTTAAATCACAGTTGAAGCCTGTAGTTTCTTTTACTCAAACAAAACCCTCATTTGATTTAGTTGTTTCCATAGTTAATCACCAAAGTAATTATACATGTAAAGTGTCACAAAGAATCATCCTTTAAATTCAAGAAGAAATCATTCTAGGCCAGAAAACACTAACCGGAAAAAGTCGATAGAGGCTTTATGCAAGCCCAAAAATATTATTGAAGTCCCAACACCAACATGAGAATGCAACTTAATTATTAATCTAGTATGAATAGATATTATAAAGAAAAAGAGAAAATGTTGAGTTTAATAAAGTCATAGCAACATTACCCTATTAACATAGAGGATGACCAATACCCAATCCGCTTACTATCGGATTCATATTTACGAGATGCAGATCTCTAGGTAAGATAATTATAGTGATCAAGATCCTCCAATTCGCCAAGAGACCAGCCCGTGTAATGTTTTTTTGCAAAGATCCTTGCAGAGATAAGCCTTCTGGCTCATGCTAAATTACAATAAAAATGAATAGAAACCTAAGAGGGATTTTTTTCCACTTAAATTGATCTTACTTTTGAGGTGAATTAAATACACTGTC
Source organism: Pseudotsuga menziesii (assembly GCA_001517045.1). Lineage (NCBI taxonomy): Eukaryota > Viridiplantae > Streptophyta > Pinopsida > Pinales > Pinaceae > Pseudotsuga > Pseudotsuga menziesii. Next base: position 26,700 of record LPNX010842521.1, on the reverse strand, counting down.
AGTCTCATTCTATGTGGAAATACTAATGTGCCAAGCGTTAACTAAAGTATAACCAACTCATAAACCATACATATTTTGGAAGTTGTAATAAGCAAATATTTGCAAGTTGTATGCCTTTAATTGAACCCAAGGTTATGCCAATAGGTTGGTTTAACTCCTTATTAACTAGTCAAAAAAATATATGGAAAATCTGGAGCTATATGGTTGTAATATGCTCCTGACATTAACATAAACTCTACTTTGAAAAACCTAGGAATACAAAATAATAATAATAATAAGAATTATGAGAATAACATTAAGCCTACCTTTATTCCTCCATATAGGGTTTGGAAGATCCAAATACTAACCATCGCATATTTTTTTTT